>JANAVB010024994.1:3789724-4097224 GCA_029216955.1 Iris pallida
GGACTTAAGTTGGTGTGCTATGAACTTGACTTGCTTCCTTTGTGAAATCTCCATGTCTTCGAAGGAGTGCTCCACCTCGAGTATCCAATCAAGGGTTTCCTCTCTCGTATAACTCTATCAGAGGTTGGAATGTCTATCTTCAACTTGTATGCTAATTGATGGAATCCCCTGTCAAAATGTGTGTCGTCCACTCCTGATGGTGCAAATGTATCTTCTTCACTATTGTTCTATGATAGGGCACGAGGTCAACAATTGGGTAGATGCCATCTTGATGGTATCAAAGGTTGTGGAGTTGCCTGTGGTGGTTGCTGATCTCCATTGCGATGTCCCAACAACGTGAGCATTTGCTCGGATTTTCCTTGAATAACTTCGATATTGGCATCATCGGCGTCAAATTTTGTGATACGGCTTCGAATTCTTGATAGGGCAATGTTGCTGCTCTCTGTTGCTACTGCTAGGAACGATTATTGTTGAAACAAGATTTACTAGCCGATCTATTTATGATTGGTTGGCTGATCATTTTACCAGGACGGTACATAACAAAAACACAGAGATCCTTCTACCAGGAAGAGAGAACAAAAACTCAGATCTGCACAAGAATTTCATTGGGGTAGGGGGGGCGCAGTGGCGGCTTCAGATAAAGGTGCTATGATACCACCTAATGTAGGGGAGAGACCAATAGATGCATCGATAAGGAGGAGCAATAAAATAGTAATTAAAGGAGCCTCCAGTACTTAGATGTAGGCCTAAACGAATGTGGTTTGAAGTTTTAAAGAAGGACATGGCCATTAGGAGAGCGAAATGGAAAAAAGGATTCATGCAAAAAAGGATTCATGCAGCCGATCCGAAAATTTTGGGATAAAGGCTTTGTTGTTGTTGTAGGGCTATATAAAACCAACTAAAGAAGCAAAGGGGAAGCCCTAGCCCTAAAAGTAAAGAAAATTACCCTAAGTGTCCTCCTACTAGAGCCAAACAAGACATGTTGTGGAAAACCAAAGTGGGGCCAGCCAACAGTCTGCAATTGGGCTGGGCTAGCAGGATGGGCTCGAATCAGTATGTCCTGCATCACAATCATGGTTTTTGTCTAGGTTTTTATTACCAAGCTGGCAATTGTAAGCTTGGGTTTGTATACAAGGGCTGTTGCTCTATATATAATGTTCAGTTCATGAAATAGTTACAATTATATAACTAAAAGCATTGACGAGACACAAGAGTATTGCATCTCTTTTCTTATGAATAGAGAAACAGCTTCTTTTCAAACATCATACTTTTAGCGATCATGATCAACTGATTATAGGTTTTCTAATTATAATATAGTTTAGATGTATAACTATTTTTACCTCATTCATGTTCAATATTAATCTTACTTGATATGATTGTTAACTGCATGAAGATTCATCATTATGCTCATTTGAACTTTTCCCTGATGTACGATACCATGATAAATTGATTTAAGACTGCAGAGTCATGCTGAAAGAAGAAAGAAATGCATAACCTGTTTACTTATGCATGTCAAAACATCCACTGAGAGACTCTCTCCAACAATCCTAATTGGTTATGTGCAGGCTCTCTGTCTTGATTGGTGAGCCTCAGATACTACATTGCCTCATAGTCATGTTGGTAATCACACTCTTTAGTAACTTGTATCATCTTACATCTTCCTCTAAGCTCCTTTTTCAGCATAGGGGAACTTAGAGGTTGCTCCTTGGTTGCATGAGCTTAAGCTACATGACCAAAAGGTAGGTCTAGTTGCACACCAACTGGATTTCAAGGTTTTATGGCAAGGCTCTCTCTGCTCATAGCTACCTTGGCTACATCTTTTGTAGCAACACTGGGGTGACGTCAGGTTGACAGCCGAAATAGCCGACGTGACAAAATCTTTTGTCAATTCTTGTATGGAGTCTCCTGCTCCCTAGCCGACACGAAACTAATCTGATAGAAAGGTTGGATTATGATGACAATGACACTCTTTAGTAAATTCTCGATATTTTATTCTTTCATGATATGTTCGTCTTCTAGAGGTAGTTTGCTTGCAGGGATATCTGACATGGCTCCTGGTAACATGAGTGATAAAAAAAATTCTCCTAAAAATCAGATATGTTTTGATGAAGACTTGTCCACAGTTCCTGTATGTTGCACGCATACGTATACGATAATGCACGACACAAACACGGTATACAGCTACAATAACTGATTTTTGGATGTTCTGCTGTAGTTTACATTGATGTTGCCCTGTGGTGTCGTATCTGATGCGTTCATGACACAATCACCATACTGACAGGGAACATATTTTTGGATTGTCCGGCTTCATAGTTCCTTCATATTTTTGGATTATCCGGCTTCATAAGTGTGTTGTGTTGGACACACTTATCGGACACACCATGGACACCAAAATACATTAGGAAACACCAAAGTAGGTGCCGAATCCATGTCTCCCTATATGAAACGAGTCGTGTCGAATCTGTGTCCGTGAACCATGGCTTTTCGCTCAGTATAAATGTACAGTATACTTTCACTTGTAAGTTGTGAATTTTATATTGGATTTCCCCAAGATTTTATACTTATTTTATTTCTATGGCTTAAGAACCCTTTTGCGCCTGTCTAAGTTGTCTATTTCATAACTAGTTTTTGGCTGAAGCAGGCAGCAAACGGGAAATGTTCTTTGACTCGAGGATGTGGTTGGACTCAGATTGCGAAGATGATTTCTTTAGTGTCAATGGAGGTAAGATCATAACTATAAGAGGCCTGATTCAATTATATAGTTCATTATTAGTGGTCGTTTAGATTTTGGTTGCAGATTTAATGATTTTTCTCTAATACTGTGCTGTGTCCTTCTATCTAACCTCCATGTTTTTGCAACCAAAAGCTAAACGATTACAATGAAGTATCTATTGGAGGAATTTGAAAATTACTAATATCATGTAATTGGAAATTTCTCCTCGAATTAGCTTTTTTCTCCTCTTTGGCAATGAAATGATTTTATAAAAAATATCCTACCCTATCTTTGAAATTTGCGAACTTCTTAGCAATCACTGATGGAGTAAAAGATCCTAAAACTATATGATGATGTCAGATTGTGAAGATGGTTTTCTTTAGTGTCAATGGAGGTAAGATCATAACTATAAGAGGCCTGATTCAAATATATAGTTAATTAGTAGTAATCGTTTAGATTTTGGTTGCAGATTTAATGATTTTTCTCTAAGACTGCTGTGTCCTTCTATCTAACCTACATGTTTTTGCAACCAAAAGTTAAACGATTACTATGAAGTATCTATTGGAGGAATTTGAAAATTACTAACATCATGTAATTGGAAATTTCTCCTCAATTAGCTTTTTTTCTCCTCTTAGGCAATGAAATGATTTTATATTAAAAAAAAAATCCTATCTGTGAAATTTGCAAACTTCTGAGCAAAGATCTATATGATGATGGAGAAAAAGAATACAGTAGGCACAATTTCTGAAGTTTGAACATCCTAAAACTATATGATGATGCAAGAAAGAGAACTTATTGTGATTTATGCTCAACATTTCCTTTACCAACAACCTTCTCCTGCCAATATTTTAACTTTTAATACAGATTTCACTCCATCACGAGGAAGCACTCCGAACAATCAGAGCAGCAGCCTCTCAACACCATCTAGCAAATGCTTTTCAGCATTCACCGGGAACTCCAGTTCTGAACCTTCTCCAACCGGTCGAAAGAAACTTGCTGACCTCTTCCAAGAAGCCTCGCAACCGGAGTACTTATCCATCGAGAAGTAGAAGCCAACACAAAAAATTCGGAATTATCGCAGCAAACAGAAGCTGACCTGCACCCTATGGATAGGGCCAACTCAGTGAACAACAGAGAGTCGAGTCTAAGTAGAGATCACCCAAGGAACAAGGAGAAGGAAGTGGATAAAGCGGCAGTGCAGTGTTGCTTGCCAAGTTTGATGCCAAATTACAACTTCAGCGAGAGAAGGCAGAAACTGCGCCCTGTCCAATGCAGTGCGTAATATGCTTATGTTCGATATATTTCTGTGTACCAAAGATGGGTGTGGCTTATACCCTAATGAAGGGTTTTATTAAGAACTTTTGTTAATGCTTACTCCAAACTATACAAAGGAACTACGTATCCTCTATGTCCAGGTATTGAAATGATACTTATGTTTGTGTACCAAAGTTGGATGTTGTCCCTTATACTCTAATGAAGGTTTTTTATCAAGTAAGAACTTTCTTTAATGCACTACTCCAAGCTTATACTAAAGGGAACAATGTATCTTGTATGCCCAGGTTATATAGATGTGAGAAATGGTAATATGGTAAAATCCTTTCCCTCAATAATGAGGTATAAGATTTGTTGAAAATAGAAGGCATGATATTTGCTGATCTTATAAAGGAGTTGGTGCTTACCATAGCCGAATGGAAGAAAAGGATTCAAATAGATGACTCTAACCACAGTTGGATGGAAGAAATGGATACCAAAATTTTGGTATAATAACTTTTTTGTATCGTTTTATGGGCTGTTTGGTAACGCGCAAATTGGTTTGGATTTGGAGTTTCACTCTTCTTTGTGTCGTATTCGTCGTGTGTTCGGTTGGGGTGGTAAATAGGAAAGGATGTGGAAAAATGCAGGACTCATTGACTTGTAAAAGAGGCTTCTCCACTTCATCTTTCCTCTTCAAGATTTGTTTTGGGTAAGATGACGACTGACGTTCTATATCTCCTTCCTGCGAAGGATTTTGGTGGCGTTTATTATCACTTGTTGTTCGTTTCCTGCATTCCCACTATATGCATGTTGTTGAACCCTAGAAATTTATTTTTCCTAATTTATGTCAATTTCAGTCTTTTTAACATGATTTTTTTTTGTATGTTTAGATCTACTGTTGATTTTTCTCATTCCCTTTTTTATGTATACTACATATCTTCAATTTTTCACTTTATTTCCACAATTTTGTCAACTTCAGTCTTTGTAACATGATTTTTTTGTGATATGTTGTAGATCTATTGTCGATTCTTCAACGTTATCTACATATCTTCGTTTTTTCAGGTTTTGATTCTTTTTTCTAGTCTTCTGTTCCACTGTTTTTGTCCTCAATTTTGTTCATTGTACCACAAATTTCAATGTAGAAATTATGTATCTTCTTTCGTTCTTCTTCCTTAACTTTTCCTAAGGTGGTTGATTGAATTAAAGTTGTTATGAACCTAGAAAAATTGTCTAGTGATTTTAGATCAACGAGCTAATGTTGTCTTAGGTTAATTAACAATTTATAAGCAAGCATAAAAGTGTCACTCAACAGAGTGGATCTTATCCAATACTTACCATCTTTTCCAGTCTAAGTATATATTAAAACATAAGTGTGATTCTGCATAAGGCATTCACTAGTTTTCACAATTTTTTCAATATATATATATATATATATATATATATATATATATATATATATATATATATATGAAAAAAGGTGAATTTTATTCCAAATGAAAAAGTCATAATCATACAACATACAACCAGAGTGGGACTCCCACTCATCGCTCAACAGTTCTCCATAGCATTTACATCAAATTCAATGTTATGGAGAATACCAATTGGGGGGTGACCAGCCCCTAAAAGATCCGACGGTTTCGCTCCCGCCATACATGCCAAACCGAAGCAGCCAGACGAACTCTGGCTGTACGGAACCAGTCCTGCCCCCTACCCCTGCTATCTCGGATCACCGATATGATGTCTCCAATACATTTCCGGAGGAGCACACTCCCAACACACGCCTCTGCTCCGCCCAAATCTGCCATGCCATAGTGCACTCGAAGAAGATATGCTTTATAGATTCAGGCTCCAAACTGCAAAGCACACACTTAGGATCCGGAACCGGCACTCCAAACGAACTCAGACGATCTCTAGTCAAAAGGCGGCCCAGTAGCAGTTTGTAAACACACAACTGCATCTTCCTGGCCAGACCCTTGAACCACACGAACTCGTAATCTGGACTCTGCGGGAAGGCTCGTCGGACGAGGTTGTAGCAGCTACGGAATTGGAACTCCCCAGTCCCTGTAGAGGCTCCAGTCGGCTCCCAAATCCACCGATCCGTAGGCAGAGACGGATCAATGACATTAGACAAAATGCTCCCACCCAACTCCTCAGTGAACCGATAGGAGTCCGGCCTCCATTCTCCATGACGAATGATGCGACTACACGTCAGACCACGCCTGTCCTCCTGATGAGTCGGGGCTCCTCTGATGTCCAACAGCGAACGCCGATCTATCCAAGGATCCCGCCAGAGGTCCGTACCCGACCAGGCAGGGTTGTCAACACACACCTCCTCGCTAAAGGATCCTCATCCATCCCAGTTGGAACCGTCTGATGGGGAACTACCTGAGATAACACCAAAGCCCAGGCAGGGTTGTCAACACACACCGCCTCCTCTCTGTCTGTGGTACGTCCCTCCATCATAGAGGGGCCATCCCGCAGCAGGACGACCGCACGTCTCTTTCTACAGTAAACCTGCCCTCCAGACGAACCGCCCTCCTCTCGTGCCTCAGTCTCCGTCACAGCCATGCTTCTGGTAACGATACTACTCGGCCCCTGGCCAGAGGATACCACCCCACCCATTGGGGCAAGTTGGGTAGAAACAACGAGGCTCAAATCGGCATCACTCCCCTGATTAGTAACCTCCCCCTCCACGGCCACCACTCCGCTATCATCTCTGAAATCCATATCACATGGGCCTTCGGGGACCTCACGAGGAGGAATACAAGACTCCACCGGAGGGCCAGCCTCTAAGCAAGCACTGGCCAGATGGCCAAAACAGGAACACCGTGAGCAAGTAGGCGGAACCCATTCATATTCCACCTTCTGGGTAAGCACCTCCCCAGAAGGGAGCTCATACTCCACCATCTTCGGGAGCTCCCCCCTGCCCGAATCTCACAAAAATCCTCGCGTACATCAACCGCGTCCGAAAGGTAGTAGCTTCATCTGCCTTGATCGGGGTGCCCACCAGACTCGCAAGCCGCATCAACAGAGGGATGCTCCAAAACCCAACCGGGAACTCGGGGAATCGGATCCATACAGGGATGGCATTCAGAACTTCCCTCTCGCATCGCAGCTCTGGAGTCCACTCCTTGAGAATGATCAGACGGCCATCGAACGTCCAGGGACTGCCTTGGAGGATCCTAGCGACATCCTCCGCCAACCCGAACTTCACATAATAGAAGCTGTTCTCACGAGCATAGAACTCCATACTCCCCTTAGGCTTCCAGACTCGCGCTGCATAGCCCCAGATCTGCCCGTAGAAAGGCTTGTTGCCCAAGACATACAGGACGAGGGTGTTCTCCCAGTAAGCTGTCACCTGCTGGATCTCCTCCGCAGGGAACACAGCCCGGAAATCCCTTCCTACCTTGAGCGGCGGGACGTACTCCATCGATGAGGGGATTTCGGCCCCACCGGTTGTAGATCTCGGCCCAGGACCGTCCAGCAGGCCGTGGGGACGTCCCAATCGTCTTGGGGCAATCACCGGGCGGGAAGTCCCAGGTCCCTGATCATCCAGGTCCACTACCTTACTCTTCCCCTTAGCCGCCGCGGTTGCCTTGGCCGCCAACCCATTGATCGCCCAGCAGACATCACCGGACCCCGGCTAGGTCGAGGCCCAGTCCCGTTCAGACGATTTTCGGGATGGCGATCCCGAACCTGACCCTGTCCGCCTCCGTCTTCTCCACGGACTTCACCACACGACGACGCGTAACCGTCGTCCACCAACCTCCCTCAGTTTGACTCCCTAGAGATCCGGACCCCGCTCCGAATTCGAAGTTCGGGTCCAAGGGAGTACCGGTGTGTGGAACACCCAACCCCGTCCCCGTAGACCCCGACCCCTCCCCCGGTCGCCTGGGAAGGACATCCCCACCATAGGGGGGTCCCACCGACCCTTCTGTGCTCCCGCCCCCCCTCGGCCGCCTTGGGGGGGGCGCCACTCGCGCGCCCACTGGGGGGTCCGCCCGACCCCCGTAACTGGCACCCGCCCCCCCAGTGCCGGGGGGGGGCTGCCCGTCGAAGCCGAGGGTCGCCCGCCGCCGGCCAAGGGGTCCAGCGGCCGTGGGGGTAACCCGCGGGGAAACCCTAGGTTGGATCCACGATCGCCCGCCGTTCCAGTTCCTTTCTCCATGTATATATATATATATATATATATATATATATATATATATATATATATATATATATATATATATATATATATAGGGAGCGGATCAAAAGCCCCCTTAGAAAACCCCCTAAAAACTCCCTCACTCTAATTCGTAATATTAATATTAATATTAATGTTAATATTAACATTAATATTAATATTAATGTTAATATTAATATTAATGTTAATGTTAATTTAATTTTTTATAATTTTAATGTTAATGTTAATATTAATGTTAATGTTAATGTTAATATTAATTTTAATGTTAAGTTTAATGTTAATTTTAGTATTTAATGTTAATATTAATATTAATATTAACATTAATAAACATTAAATTATGGATTAGAGTGAGGGGGTTTTTAGGGGGTTTTCTAAGGGGGGCTTTTGATCCGCTTCCTATAAAAAAAAATATATATATATATATATATATATATTATAAAAAAAAATGAACCCTAACCTGAACCCTAACCCTAGATCCCTCCTCCAGCCGCCCTCGTCCCCCTGTCCTACCCCTAGCCACCCCAGTCACCCCAACCACCAGCATCCCCTTGCACCTTCCCTGAGACACCCGCACCCCCCAACCACTAAAACCAAAACAGTCGAGAGAGAGAGAGAGAGAGAGAGAGGAGAGAGAGAGAGAGAGGGAGGGGGAGAGTCACGTACCGGAGAGGGAGGAGAGTCGCGGAGAGAGTGAGAGTCGCCGGAGAGAGTAGAAGCCGGGAGGAGAGAGTGAGAGCACGGAGGGGGGAGGAGAGAGAGTGAGAGAGTAAAATGGGGAAAATGAATCGGTGGGGGGGATATAATTAGAATTTAGCGACGCTATCACTACCGTCGCTAAGTTAGTCGCTATTAGCGACGTCAGAGCGACATTTCGCGACGACTAGATCATGATTAATATACGTCGTTGTTACGTCGCTTAGGTCGTCGCTAGTAGCAACTATTAGCGACGTTAGACAAAACGTCACTAATGTACACAATTAGCGACGTTAATCGAACGTCGCTAATATATGTCGCCAATTGAGCAGATTTTAGTAGTAGATTTTAGCTTAAACTAATGTTGAGCTAACAAATTATTACCAGACAATTATGTCCTAGATTACCTCTTTATCATTATGGATATTAACTTTTAAATTTTTAGTATCTATATAAAGGACAGGAAGTTAGTTTACTAATTAGTTCTATTTAATAAGGGAACTAGATTAGCAATGTTAGAAGTTGATCCTAACAAAATTGTACCTAATCAGGTGGACATACAGATTTTTTCCCTATTTTCTATCACCCCGAGCAAGGCAAGTACATTCTATGGTTATGTCTTTGTATTCATATCCTGTACTTTTATTGTGACACATTGTGACACGGTATATCATGTACTCTTGTACTTTCATGTTTTTGTACTTACTTGTGGTCGGGGAGGGAAAATATACTAGCTATGTGACCAAACCCAGAGATCAGAAATTCATGTGAATAGCTTAGGTCTCGTACCGTACATGCGGGCCCTTAGCCGTACCCATTTCATGTGCTTTCTGTGCTTACCGCAGCCGGTCACATATGCTAGTTGTATTTCAAACATTGTGCACATGTCATGTCTTATACTGTAACCACCACTTTTCTAAAATAAGGGTAATTTTGAACTTTTATAAAATTGATTATTTAATAATAGGTTTAAATCATGTTATTGATTTATTGGTAAATTTTGATTATTTTAATATCATTAAATTAGTGTTTTGTGATTTTATTCTTTGGCTATTGTAACCTTAGAGCTACTTAGCCTAGAGACTAACCATGACCATGGAGGCCTAACCCATGTGATTAGATTAGCTAATTACTACTTTTTAGGTTAGGGGTATTTTGGTCATTTTATGACTTGAATTATTTAAGATTTTGATTAATTGGTAAATTTTAGATTATTTTAAAAATATTTAAATTAATGCATTATGATTTTGGTCATTTTTCATATTTAATATTTTGGAAATTTTTATATTTCAATATTAATTTTACAGATTTATTTAATCGGGTTTGTGTTTCATTTCGTTCCGACTTGTGTTAGTGACCCGGGTAGCTTAGACTCTAGACGGGATCCCAAAATTAGTTAGTCATGGCCCACAAAGCCCACTAATTAAGTTAGTAAGTTTAGACTAATCCTACTTGTTAGATTGGTTAAGTTAGAGGCTTAAATTTAACCCTTTTGATCCCAAACTTGAACCTAACTTAAAAGTAACTAAAAAGACTAGTTGAGGCCTTATTGGGCTTTCCCCCAAGGCCAAATAGGGTTTAATGGCAGCCACTATAAGTAGGTTAGCCTTCCTTCCTTTCATTTTTTCCATCTTGCCTATTTTCCTTCACAAAGTGTTCTTCCCCAAATCAGAGAGCTTCCCTCTTTGATTTGATCTCCAAATCTCTTCATTCCTCCACCAAAACTTCCATCCAACCTTCTCATACTATCAAGGGAGGGTGCTAGCAAAGATTTGGATCAAAGTGCAAGGAGGAGTGTCCATTTTGGAAGGATCTTCGTATCGGAGCCATGTCCTTGAGAGTATTATTGGGATCCCACTCCCAATAGGTAAGACCAACCCTCTAAATTGATTTCCTATACATATTAGTTAGTTTTGAATCCATAGGATCCACCTCCATGCATGTACTGATGGAACTGGGGATTCTCAGGACCCTTCCTTTGGTGTACATATTGATCGATAGAAAGTTAAACAGATCTAATACGTGTTCTAACCCTTCATAGGCGAAAACTAGGGTTCACGAATTATACCTGCGGCAGAAAGGAGATAAGTAATTCCTGGCAATCTCGAGCGGACGAGGACGACCCCAAGATCTTCTGCACGTATTTCTTCCTCGAGTTGGACGTCGTGTGGGCGACGATCTCCCAACCTTTTCTTCTCTTTGGCAGCTCTCTCTTTCTCTCCTTACGTGAATCACGAATTTAGAGAAAGTTTCAGATTTCTGATCGAGAATATGGCGGCCAGAGAATAGAGGATATATATAGGCTACGGCAGGGACCATGAGGAGAAATTAGGGTTATGCCTCATAACGGATCTGGATATCCCGTGTTCAGCCCGAACACACAATCCAGGCCCATTAACAATAGCTCGGTCCACTAATGAGCTATTGTTGCACTACCTCCCTAATCCCAAATTATGTTTGTGGGCTACTTTTATTATATGCTCGTTTGGCTCCCCATGTTAAGATATTGTATGTCCGTCGATCAAATTAAGTTACTGACAACTATATTGATTCGACATATTTTATCCTTAAGTAGTACCGCTCAACTTTATTTGTCATGTCGGATATAATCCACCTGCAGGGTTTACATGACAATCTTTATGAGCTCCTTAAGGGGACATCATCAACCCGATGTATCGGGACATGAATTCCATTTATAATCAACTATCCATCATACATACAATGTTATTACCCAATTCATAGAGGTTGTTGATCCATAATGAATCTCACTTTTTTATGAGTCAAAATAATGCACACTACATATACATGTCCGTTATTATATTCGGGTTAAGAGCACAAGCATCCATAATAACAGAGGTGTTTGTTCTCTTATGTAGTCAGTACAAAGAGAACAACCTCAAGTGGTCCTATTCAATACACACAAAGTGTACTAGTGTAAACCTATAGTCAAGATAGACTAATACCAGATTACACTATAACCTTTCCAATAGATTGTCCAAGTCCATCTAGGTTTTGAACTATTTATATACTCCATAGGGAACTGATAATATGATCTCCTGTGTGACACCATACACTATATTATCTACAATATAGAATATCAGACATTTGCATTAACACTTACAGCAAATACAATATGCAATATTTGCCCATATGATTCTCATTCAAAATTTAATTGGAAATAAGGTTACTAAAAAAGTGATGCTTTTAGTATATAACCCTAACAATCTCCCACTTATACTCAAAGCATTGCTTTTCTGTATACTGTTACAAATCTCCAACTTATACTTAAAGCCATGCTGCTACACATCTGACTCCCATTCCCTCAACATGACTATCAAAAGCCTTAGCTGGTAAGCTCTTTGTAAAGGGATCAACTAGGTTGTCGGCTAATGCTATCTTGATCACAGCAACTTTTCCTTTCTTTACGAAATCTCGTATCAGGTGGTACTTACGCTCAATGTATTTGCCAGCCTTATGGGCTTGTGGTTCCTTCGAGTTTGCAACTGCACCACTATTATCACAATAAAGTGTAATAGACTTAGGCAAACTAGGTACCACATCTAAGAAAGTTTCTGAGCCAAACCGCTTCTTTGGCTGCCTCAGAGGCTGCCACATACTCGGCTTCCATGGTGGAATCAGTAATACATTTTTGCTTGATACTCCTCCACACAATGGCTCCACCTCCCAAAGTAAACACATAACCTGAGGTAGATTTCCTGGAATCCTTATATGACTGAAAATCTGAGTCTGTATACCCCAAGGGAACTAAACTATCTGCCTGGTAAACTAGCATATACTCTTTAGTCCTTTTCAGGTGCTTCAAAATATGCTTTACGGCAGTCCAGTGCTCTTGTCCTGGGTTAGACTGATATCTGTTGACCATGCCTACGGCAAAGCAGATGTCTGGTCTCGTACGTAGCATTGCATACATTAAGCTTCCTACTGCTAAAGCATAAGGAACTGCCTTCATATTCTCTATCTCTTTAGGTGTCCTCGGACACTGCTCCTTTGATAGAGCAATTCCATGTCTAAAAGGTAAGAAACCTTTCTTAGAATTTTGCATACTAAAACGAGTTAGTACAGTATCGATATAGGAAGCTTGGGTAAACCCAACATCCTTTTCTTGTGATCTCGTAGAACTTTGATCCCAAGGATGTGACATACTTCTCCCAAGTCCTTCATATCAAACTGTTTGGATAACCATACCCTTGCATCAGAAAACACCTTCATATTGTTTCCAATGAGCAAGATGTCATCCACATAAAGTACTAGGAACACCACTACATTTCCGTCACACTTTCTGTATACACATGATTCATCCTGACATTGATCAAATCCATAGGATTTTATCACCTGATCAAAACATATGTTCCAAGATCTGGAAGCTTGCTTAAGTCCATAAATGGACTTCTTGAGCTTACAAACAAGATGCTCCTTGCCCTTTTCAATGAACCCGTCTGGTTGCTTCATATAGATGTCTTCCTCAAGACTTCCATTAAGGAATTTTCTTATAATCGATACCCTCTCTTTGAGTAAAACCTTTTGCTACAAGCCGAGCTTTAAAGGTTTCAACCTTACCGTCTGATCCTCTTTTTCTCTTATAGACCCACTTGCATCCAATGGCTTTTACACCAACGGGTGGTTCTACAAGCTCCCAGACCTGATTAGAATCCATAGATTCTATTTCAGATATCATTGCTTTTTGCCAAGACTCTGCATCTTTATCTTGGAGTGGTTCATTGTAGGTGTAGGGATCATAATCTTGTTCCTCAGGGATAAAGTCTGACGACTCTTCCAAGAACATATATCTATCAGGTTGTATCACAACCCTCCCACTACGACGAGGCACTATCGGTTGTGGTGTAACATTTGTGACACGTTGTGCAGTTATTTGTGGTTCATCCTCTTGTACTGTTGGTACTGAAGTACTTGGTGTCTCACGTCTCAGTTCATCTAGAACAACTCTACTTGTGGGTTTATGGTTCATCACAAAGTCTTCCTCTAAGAATCGGGCATTGGTGCTAACAATGACCTTCTGATCCTTAGGACTATAAAATAAACCTCCTTTCGTTCCTCTTGGATAGCCTACAAACAAGCGTACTTCTGTACGAGATTCCAACTTATCTGCTTTCCCATTCAGCACATGTGCTGGACTACCCCAAATGCGAACATGTTTCAGACTAGGCTTACGCCCAATCCACAGCTCTGTGGGAGTAAGAGGTACTGACTTAGAAGGAACAAAGTTCAAAATATAAGCTGCAGTCTCTAAGGCATATCCCCAAAACGAATCTGGCAAATCCGAATAACTCATCATTGATCTAACCACTCCATAAGAGCTCTATTCCTTCTTTCGGCTACACCATTCTGCTAGGGCGTTCCAGGTGCAGTCAATTGGGATGCAATCCGAGCCTCTGATAAATAATTTCTAAACTTTCCAAAGAGATACTCGCCACCATGATCTGATCGTAATGACTTGATACATTTTCCATGACGTTTCTCCGTTTCAGCCTTGTACTCTTTGAATTTCTCAAAGCACTCAGACTTACGGTGCATCAAATAAATGTATCCATACCTTGAATAATCG
The DNA here is from genome assembly GCA_029216955.1 of Iris pallida. Classification (NCBI taxonomy): domain Eukaryota; kingdom Viridiplantae; phylum Streptophyta; class Magnoliopsida; order Asparagales; family Iridaceae; genus Iris; species Iris pallida. The sequence goes on from JANAVB010024994.1 coordinate 3,804,155, forward strand.
TCAATAAATGTGACAAAATATTCAAAGCCACCTCTAGCTTGGATAGTCATGAGTCCACACAAATCAGAATGAATCAATTCCAACACATCTTTGGCACCCTTTGTCGTAAAAGGCCTTTTGGTCATTTTACCTTCCAAGCAGGATTCACAGACTGGTAGTGCCTCCACTTCCAATGAACTCAAAGGTCCATCTTCAACCAGTCTTTGAATCCTTCTTAGGTTAATATGCCCCAATCGCAAGTGCCAAAGATATGTTTGGTTCATATAAGAAGGTTCTTTTCTCTTATTTAAGTTAGACGAAATATTATTCATTTCTATAAGTTGCATTGTGGGCAAAATAGGATTAATGACATACAAATTATCAACCAATGCACCAGAACAGATAAAATGTTTATTATTTTTAATAACAATATTGTCATTAAAATAAACTGAATATCCATCCTTAACTAACATAAAAACAGAAACTAAATTCCTTCTAAGTGAAGGTGCATAAAGACAATCTCTCAATGTCAAAGACTTATTTCTACCAAAAGATAAAGTAACATCTCCTAATGCAACGACCGATACTTTTGTAGCATCACCCATGAACAAGCATATCTCTCCATCACTGAGCCGTCTGGTTTCCTGGAACCCCTGCAATGTATTGCAGACATGATTAGTGGCTCCTGTATCTTCACTCCAGGTGCCGGTAGATAACACCGCTAAAGATGTTTCAACTACTAGTAAATGAGATATATCTTCTTTGTTCCCTTGTTTGAGAAGTGGACAATCAGTCTTCTAATGTCCTGACCCTTTGCACTTGAAACATTTGCCTTTCGGCTTTTTCACCGCGCCTTGAGGTCCCATGCCCTTCTTTGCTGAGTTTGCCTGTTTCTGAATGTTATTCTTCTTCTTACCGCCTTTTGGCTTAGAAGTAGAAGCCTTTTCAGAAACAAAAACATGACCACTCTGCCTAAAGAGGGATTCAGCATCCTGTAGCTCTTTTGCAAGTTCTGCCAAACTATACAACCTTTTGTTTATGTTGTAATTTAGGCAGAAATTGTCAAAACTTTTAGGCAGAGTCCCGAAAATGATATCGACCTGGGATTCTCCATCGATTTTAGCTCCAAGGATCTCCATCTCATTTAGATGATCCATCATCTTGAGAACATGATCCCTTACTAGTGTACCCTTAGCCATTTTTGTATTCATCAAACATTTCATAGCAAACTGCCTAGCTGCTCTACTCTGATGTCCGAAGAGTTCCTTGAGGTTATACATCATGTCATAAGCAGTGGCCATGGCCTGATGCTGATGTTGCAGTACATTTGACATAGATGCCAGAATGTAATACCGTGCCATCTCATCTGCCTTTTTCCACTTCTTATAAGCCTCTTTGACCTCTTCATCAGAGTTAGCATCAGGCTTAGGTGGGCATTCCTCAACAAGTACATATTTGTACTCCTCAGCAGTCAGAACAATATCCAAATTATGTTTCCAGTCAATATAATTAGGTCCAGTAAGTTTGTTTTCTTTAAGAATCACCATAAGTGGACTGAAAGAACCTATTTTTGAAATCCTGAGAATCACATAAATAAAATTATGTAGAGCAAACAAAACTTTTTGAATTAACTAAATATTGATTCCCTCAAAACAATAATAAGAAATTCACCAACACCTTGAACACCATGAATTTAGCATGCCACGATAGTGTGGACGTATACAAATTCAACTTTGTTCAAGTAGGTTTTTCTTATTAATTTTACTATCATGTCAACATAACTTTAGGACAAATAAAATTAATATGCTGGTCTTGCTCTGGTCATACAAATAATAGCAGTGACTCCGATGTGGAGGATACCATTATTTGTATCTAAGTGTATACCATTACTTAATACTAAGTCCATTACCTTGTAATGAGTTCCTTCAGATGGAGAAGTGAACACATACTAGGTAACTTTCTACAATTATCCCTAAGGAAGTTTGTATTGGTGATCCATAATTATACTCATCCGATATGGAGGAAAGCACTATAGCCAACACGCAAGTATAATTACATTACCTACAAACCATTAATGGAGACCATAGGATTTAAACTAAATAAATATCCTCTTCCACTTAGTTATTTAACAATGAGGGTTTTCTACTAGTTGATATTATGTCCATGTTGTCCATTATTAATGTAGGCTTGGTTTTTCAAAAAAAATAACCACACAATAATAACACATGCACAATCAGAAAAAATAAAATGAAAAAAATAAGAGAAAATATCCAACTATTATGGTCATCTTTGTTGCTCCGTCCTCAACTATCCGAATCCAAAATCTGGCACTGTGCAGATCTATTCGGAAATCATCTGTCTGCCTCTGGACTGCTTAAAACCTGCATCTCGTCCGACGTCAGAAACAGCCACCACCGCCATCACGATTGATCAAAAATAATTAAAATTACATCAATCCTATGCCTCCCGAAGGAGTTCACACATAATCTAGATTGCAAAATTAAAATAATAAGCACGATCAACCCTCGTGATTTTAATTACATCCACAGCAACAACAACATCCACGACATGTCCGTCGTTTAAACAACACAATCAAAAACATGCATTGGACCATAATAGTTGGATCTAAGATGCCTGCAAAACCGAGTTAGAACAGATCCACATCTACCGACTATTACACAGCACAAGTTTTATTGGACAACATGGACGTATCAATCAATACGTAGATCGAAAGTGGCTCTGATACCAATTGATGGAACTGGGGATTCCCAGGACCCTTCCTTTGGTGTGCGTATTGATCGATAGAAAGTTAAACAGATCTAATACGTGTTCTAACCCTTCATAGACGGAAACTAGGGTTCACGAATTATACCTGCGGCGGAAAGGAGACAAGTAATTCCTGGCAATCTCGAGCGGACGACCCAAGATCTTCTGCATGTATTCCTTCCTCGAGTTGGACGTCGTGTGGGCGACGATCTCCCAACCTTTTCTTCTCTTTGGCAGCCCTCTCTTTCTCTCCTTACGTGAATTACGAATTTAGAGAAAGTTTCAGATTTCTGATCGGGAATATGGCGGCCAGAGAATAGAAAATATATATAGGCTACGGCAGGGACCATGAGGAGAAATTAGGGTTAGGCCTCCTAACGGATCTGGATATCCCTTGTTCAGACCGAACACATAATCCAGGCCCATTAACAATAGCTCAGTCCACTAATGAGCTATTATTGCACTACCTCCCTAATCCAAAATTATGTTTGTGGGCTCCTTTTATTATATGCACGCTTGGCTCCCCATGTTAAGATATCGTATGTCCGTCGATCAAATTAAGTTACTGACAACTATATTGATTCGACATCTTTTATCCTTAAGTAGTACCGTTCAACTTTATTTGTCATGTCGGATATAATCCACCTGCAGAGTTTATATGACAATCCTTATGAGCTCCTTAAGGGGACATCATCAACCCGATGTATCGGGACATGGATTCCATTTTATAATCAACTACCCATCATACATATAATGTTATTACCCAATTCATAAAGGTTGTTGATCCATAATGAATCTCACTCTTTTATGAGTCAAAATAATACACACTACATATACATGTCCGTTATTATATTCGGGTTAAGAGCACAAGCATCCATAATAACAGAGGTATTTGTTCTCTTATGTAGTAAGTACAAAGAGAACAGTGGTCCTATTCAATACACACAAAGTGTACTAGTGTAAACCTATAGTCAAGATAGACTAATACCAGATTACACTATAACCTTTCCAATAGATTGTCCAAGTCCATCTAGGTTGTGAACTATTTATATACTCCATAGGGAACTGATAATATGATCTTCTGTGTGACACCACACACCATATTATCTACAATATAGAATATCAGACATTTGTATTAACTCTTGCAACAAATACAATATGCAAACATTTGCCCATATGATTCTCATTCAAAATTTAAGGAAATAAGGTTACTAAAAAAGTGATGCTTTTAGTATATAACCCTAACATGTACCCCCTCTAGATTCAAGTTTGAGGCCATTTGGAGCTCTCTAGAGCAAGTTAGAATTGTATCGTGTGTCATACTTATTAGATCTCAAATTAGGACATCTCATGTGTTTGGTTTAATGTCTAATAGGTTTAATTGTATTTTAATTTCAGTTTTAGACATGTTAGAGGATGGATTGGTGTTAGTTAGGATGGTTAGAATAAGTTTTATTTGGTACCCATGGTTAGCTTTAAGTGGTTTAGTCTAAATATTATATTTTTTAGCCTCAACTTGTCATTTTAGTGTCTCTTTATATAATGGACTGTTTTGTATATATATAATAGGTATGTTAGATATATTTCATATATTTATATGTGTGTAGATATGTTGTTAGTGGTGTGCTTGTGTTAGAGGAGAGGGGAGTGTGGTTTGATGTGTGTCTTGAGTGGTATGGAGAGTAAGATGTGTTTCTTTGGTCCAAACAACCCAAATTCGTCATAATATTCATCCACGTTTTTAATAGCCATAGAAACTTAGAAATATCATAACTTTTAGCTTAGAACTCCGATTAATCTCCTATTTTTTTGAAAGAACCGTACCAAAGTTAGCTTTCCAAATATATATATTAATAGGTCAAATGCATTCTAAAACATTCTGTAGAACTATTTGAGTGTCAGCTGTACGAAAGACGAACACGTTTCGGTGTTTTCACGATTTCGGGAGCTTCCGGACACGAAAATGAGATCCGTTTAAAGTTTCGAAAAGCTAATACGAAGGGCTACAACATACTTTAATCCTACAATTTAGTGAAGGCCCAATTGGTACAGTATTAATTTTAAGTAGAAGAGTGACTATAATATATAGGCATTTTGTGTAACCTATGAGCCTATGTAGTATGGATATTAAGTGAATATAGGTATCATAGGTTGTCGAGTATATATATATATATATATATATATATATATATATATATATATATATATATATATATATATATATATATATATATTATTGTTAGGTAATATATGTTAGTATGTTTGTTAGATGTTGGTTAGTAGAGGGTTAGATATGTTAGAGTTGTTATATGTTAGTGTAAGTTATATATGTTAGTATGTTTGTTAGATGTTGGTTAGTAGAGGATTAGATATATTAGAGTTTGTTATATGTTAGTGTAAGTTATATTTGTTAGTATGAGTGTTAGTTAGATAGTAGAGGTTAGTGTTTTGTTAAATATTTGATATGTTGTTAGATAGTTTGATGTTAGATATCTAGTATGTTAGATATTGATATGTTAGTAGGTTATGTTAGTTCTAGATATTGGTATGTTAGCAAGTTAGTATCTATAGGTTATATGTTAGATATTAGTTAAGATATTATGTTAGTACATTAGATAGTTAGTTAATTAGATATTTGAGGGGTATCTTGGTATCTCATGATACCAAGTTAGTATCTTAAGGTAAATATGAATTACCTTTACCTTCAAGGTAAATGATTAGTTTACCTTATGACCAAGGTATTGGTTTTGGGATGCCAATATCACCAAGCTTGATATGGTATCCTAGTATTAGTGGGTTAGTGTCTAAGTGTTTGAGTTTGAGTATATGATGTTAGATTGTGGAAGGGTTATATAGATAGGTATATACATTTTTGGGTTATATAGTATCTATATATATTATGAGAGCATATAGATATAGGTTATGGTTCATAGTGAGGATACGTATATACTTGATATATGATATCTATATATATGTGTCACGTCCCAGGACCAGAATACAGGCAGGTGGGGACGGACAAGGCCAGCTACGTAATAGCAAAGTACGCCAGTACTCTGAAATCACGTATAAGCAATCAAGACATGGGGGTTACTTCTACAAGCCAACAATCGATCCTAGGTCAAGCAATCATAGGTATTTCAATCACAGACAATTATACAAAGTACAAAAAGTATGATCATCAGACATACAATAGTAAAGCGTCCCAAACCATTTATACATGGATGATCATGAAGCTAGTCATACCAAAATAGAGAACTAGCAAGAGTAATAGTCAAACATGATAAGCTCTAGTTATAGTCTAGAATACGCACATCATGTTTTGGCCCGTAGGCTAAATGTCAAGAACCAAAACACGAGCTAAACACGTGCTCGGAGGCTAAACGCCACAAAAAAATAATGTATATATCAAGTGGGAGAATGAAACAAGAAACCACTCAGGTACTCTGGTGCTCCGGATGGTCACCGTCGAGTAGATGGTACAGAAGATCCTTCGGGCTCCTCTATCAGATCTGGCCAACCAAAACCAGTAGGGTCAGACCCCAAATAGCAAGTACCACAAGGAAGCCAAACTTATGAACTAAAACCAGCAATAACTAATGTCATGACCTGCACCCACCGTGAGGGTACGAGTACGTAACAGCGTCCAGCCTACGCCGCAGTGTCGGCGGTAAAATGTTGTCCTAGGTTACTATCTAATCAACAACTCACGCAATTATATAATGTACTTGTCAAATCTCAACTCCGAACGGAGGACAAGTATAGATATAATGAAATCTCAATCACAGTCTAAGCACGATAAGATAACACAGAAGTTTATAACTAAAGAACTGAAGACAACAATAACTATTGAAATAATAACATCTTGAACAATCTCAAATACATCTCAAGTCTCAAATCTATACAACAAGCTCTACATGAAAACAGATACAAGTCTACTAACTAAATCCCGATCACTCATGAGTGTCGGGGCCAAAGGTAGCCGTCCCATCCCCGGGTCCATAATATGTAGGGTATGTATCCTCAGCGCAAGTATCTGTAATATTTTCAACAAGTACAGTCAGGACAGGAACGAGCACATCTCATCTAGAAAACCCAAGTAAATGACAGAGAACTATAAAGCAGTTATAGACAGTTATATTAATGAATATGGCAGTTTATATTCAGGTGATGGTAAAGAAAGACAGATAAGGTACAAGGAAAGTAAGTAACTAAACAAGAGAAGAAATCATAGCAATAAAGACTGTAAAATAAAATTTGGCTGAACCAGAGTAACATGATGAGTCCAGAAAGTACAATATAAGTCGAGTGTAATCCCAATGTGATTCTAATACAAGATGAGTCGAATGTGATTCTAATCATTGTTCTAATAAGGTGATTCGAATAAGGTGGTACGAATAATGATTCACATGATGTTCTAACAATAATTCGAATAAATTCTCCAAGTGTATTTTAAAATACTGAGATAGACATGTAAATGGCTAAGGGTAATACGGCACAACGCACACCTGGCCAAGTGTGGGATGGCTATCGTTCGAATATCATTCACAGAGGGGTGGTTCAAATAGTAGGAATGTTCACATGTCTAATCAGTATTTCCCCGCCCATTCTAATACAAATGAATCCATAATCCAACACATAAGACGAATACAAGTCCAACTAGTACATGAAGATACGAATAGGTGGTTCGAATAGTGATTCGTATGGTGATTCGAATAATAGAGGCAAGACGAGTAAGTATGTGTGTCGTATACGTGGATTCAGAAATAACAATACGTATTTGTAACAGAGAATCACATACAACTAACTAGAACTAAAGTACAGTAATTGACAAGTAAATGAGAGAACTATCAGAGAATGTACTCGCCTGATACTCTGAAAAGTATAGTATAATATCAGATGTCTGCACCGGAGTCACAATGTCCTAAATAGAGCAGTACAGGTTATAATATGCTTAAAATAAGGTAAATGAAGTTTATGATACAATCTACATGAATTCTGGGCCAATCTAGGTCAAGGTCAACTCTAAGTCAAACCTGGTCAACTATCTAGGTCAAACTAGGTCAAGGTCAAGCTTTGGTCAACCTTGATCAATTACACTAGTCAACTAGGTCAATCCTAGTCCATTCAAGTCTCACTAGGCCTAACCAAGCCTAGGCTAACAACCAAGCACACTCACAAGTCACAGAGAACACACATACCATATCTAGAAGTATATATTCATCACAATATATGCATATATGAAAGCAACTACCTTCCATTCATATATAGATATATAGGTATATAGATATATACATAGGCACATATCCACATAGTCATATGGATAGGTTTATACATAGATGCATATATATATATATATATATATATATATATATATATATATATATATATATATATATATATATATATATATATAGAGAGAGAGAGAGAGAGAGAGAGAGAGGTACATACTTACATACATACATAAAATCATCATCTTCTATCTACATGTATCACATTGTATCATGCATACATTAGTATCATAGGATATAAATTAGGCAACATCACATAGAGTGTACATGTCTACTCATCTCTACACCTGCCCATATTAGTTAGATCACTAGGCATATCACACATGGCATGGGTTCATACATTACATGGCATTGCTATGAGTGTGTGTCAATTTGGGTTTCAGTTTTGTGTGTATAGGAATGTCAACATGGTTGTCAAGATTAAAGAATAATATATGTGTGTATGAACTGAACTAACATGTGTGTGTAATTGCATTATGTGTGGGCTGGTTCAAGTAAAATAGGAAGTTTCAGTCATTGCAAAGAGGGCGAATGCAATGTAGGGCTGTTGAGAGTGAAAGATGGACTGATAAATCAATCTCAGGAATTATCAGTTCATTAATTCCTTTATACAGTAAAACCCCATTCAACTCCATTGCAAATTAACCCAACCCCCAGGTTTTGATTTTAGTTTCAGGTGTGTGTAGAGAGTGGGTGAGTGACATTGCTTAGTGCACACAACAGTGTGTAATCAAGGTGACAGTCTATGGGAGGTTAGCTACATGTGTTCTCAGGGTTACATATAGGATAGTGTGGTTAATCAACAGTTAGCTAATAGTGTGTAATTAAACATCCCATTTCAATTCCTATTCTAACCCAACCAAATCAAGAACTGATACCAAGTAATTTATCCCATAGAACCCTCTACTAAACTCCAAACTTCATAAATTGATGCTTATGAAGGCCGTATGATCAACAGGTCAGCAAAACAGGATAATGTGGTTGGCTCAACTTGGTGTGGATTGGCTAGTCCATCAAATGGACAGTAGGAATGAAGGGGTTCTGAACAAGGATATGGGCAGATACATTGAATGAAACACTAAAGAAATGCAATGAGTTGCCTGGGATGAAGTAATGGTTATTAATGAATGATGCATGAGACTGTACAATGGGTGTATCATGAAGCTAATGAATGCCATACAAGTGTTATCTTGGGAATAACATATGAATACTGTAAAGGCTATGTTGTGAGTGCAAAGAAGATGCAAGACAGTTTAATGTTCACTGCTCGACTAAGCAGTGAAGATCTGAGCAATGAGGTAGTAGCAGATGTTAGGCTAATGCTATCTAGGTGATTTGGAGGTGAAACAACAGTTAACATACATAATTTACCAACCAATGTAAACAACTCAATTTCAAACTAATTCGAAATCTCTATAACCCAAATCAAGGACATCAAAACTTAAACCTGAACCTTCTGGTTCAAGTATCAGAAATCCTAGGTTACAGTTCTCATATGTGATATGTGTGAACAGTGTACCTGTTCTCAGGAATTCAAAAAAATAGTGAATGTGTGTGGGTGTTTCAGTGACTGGAAAGAATGAACACATTTCAATTTTTCTCAGTTAACCCAAATCAATATCCCAATGATTCACATAAACACATGTCTACACACTATCAATTTATCATTAATTAGTAATTTCAAAACCTCAAAACCCAATTTGAACCAAAACTGAAGCCCAATAGAATATCAATTTTTCAGTGTAAAAACATGAAATGACAGGAAGATACCAATCAAGCTAAATTCGTATTCTAAACCCAATTAAACATGGTACAGAGGTAAGGCATAATGCAATAGTGTCAAGGGTGTCATTCATGTCCAGAAAACTGGACACGAGCGTGTCCAAAGAAGAAAAATTAACTATCTGAAAACAGTGCACAACACTCCTCGTGCAGGTAGTACTCGACCTCGTGGACACGACACAGGGTGCCATTGGCCACGTGCTCGTGTCAACGTGTTCGCCAAGTATAGGGGGCCATGCTCATGTGTCTGCAACGAGTCCACGACAAACGTGTCGCGCATACGAGATGCGTATCAGTGAGGTTTTCTGCGTGCGTGCGTGTCTGTACAAAACCGGTATGAGCTTGATAACTTCGAGAATACTCCACAAAATCACCTCAAATTTTGGGAGAGTGGTGACAGAGGTTGCCCCCTCGTGTCCACCAAAAATTGTGTCACGAAAGGCCGTGTCGTGTCCTGTGTCGACCCCGAGCAGCAGGGCAGCGCACCGGGGCCTCGTGCACGCGTTCGTGTCCAATTTTGGATACGAAAACCAACCCAATTTGTGTTCAGTCACAGGCTATAGTAATCTACACATAATAAGCTTTCCAAATATGTAATTTGTTTTGAAAACCAAGAACAAAAAGTTCAAAGAGGCATTTCATCAAACACCAAGTATATACATTGATACGTGTCCGATACGGACACCAAATGGACCCAAAATTCACCCAAATTCTAGGGACAACTAGGGGACTCCTAGATCTAGCACTAAATGCAAAGAAAATGAAATATTAATGCAATTTAAAAGATTTTACCTATAGGTGCAATTAGCAAGAAAAGCCCCAAAATGAAGTATTCCTCCTTGCTAGCTCGGATCCCCAAATTGCTCAAAATCTGGGATTACTCTCCACCAACAGTAAATAAACACTAATTAGGTCCTAATGCAAAAGTCTAGGGTTAAAAATGAGTTAAAATGAAAAAGTTATGGAATGGCTCTTTACCTCTTTCTTCAAAGCTTGAAAAAAATAATAAAAGAGGCAAGAACAAAGAGGAGATTATTTATAGGGAAGGGGGAGCCCTAGTGGCTGGTTAAAAAGTGAAAAATTAGGGTTAGGGTTTAGTCTAATGGCTATGGGCCTAATTGCATTAGTCATGGAACCCATTTCTAAGTCTCAAGTCTATGGACCAAAACACCAATCCTCCTATTTCAAACTTGATCCTAAGTGTCCTAACTTGAGTTGACTTAAGTTAGACTAGGGTCCATACCATGTTAACTTAGGTCACCAAGTCAAGGTCAAAATTTAGGACAGTCTCTTAAGTCACAGCTAGTCAAAAGTCAAAATCAACAATCACCAGTGCAATAAATCATAAAATAATTTAAAGAGGCCAAATGACCAAAATACCTTCATGCTCAAAAGTAATTATAAATTATCCTAATGATATGGTTAGGCCCTAGGTCAGACAGTCGCTCAGGTTACACTAACAAGGTATCAAAATCACAAGCCATGACTTAAAATAGTTTTAAATTGATTTAAAAATTATCAAAAATCATAATATAATTTAAATACAAATAAATTATAATTATAAATACAAAATTTCAAAATTATCCTCATTTCAGAAATTGGGTGTTACAAGTCTACCCCCCTTAGAAAAATTTTGTCCTCAAAATTAAGATGATCGCACCCTTCCTAGGTCAACCCCCAATCACATCAAGGTCGATAGATAACATGCAATGTAATCCTACTGGTCGTGATTCTGCAGTCTCGAACAGGGTAGCTACACTATCTAGCAATCACAAGCAATATCCTGGCAGGTACTAATGGAATCACACAACAAGATGGAAAGAAGAACAGAAAGACAGACCTGCTAACCCATCACCCGTAGCGTCGGTCTACTCGACTGTCAGCACAAAAGCCCTGCCCCTTTGTGGTGTATCCCTCTGTTGGTGCGGGGAACGGTGCTACGCTACAGGTGGCCTAGCTCCCTCTATCTAATCCTTGACACTCAAGTAATGTCCACCCTGATATTCTACTCAATTACTCTAGGGCACCATCTATATGGTATCTATTCTGCAATCTGATAATCATACCCGTCTATTCAGAACCATGTTACCAGAATCCTCATCATACCAGTAAGTATGGCTGTGATAATCCATAAAGTCCACAACTAATGTACATACCTCTAGAATCATGGTATTTAAAATTTTTGCATTGCCACTAGCTTGGCTGCGAAAACTTTAAATTTCCACACCCGAGAAATACATCCAAAATCAGACTCTATCTTATCGCCAACCAGCTAATATGGCTGTAGAAGACTCTAGATTCCATGACTGAGGCAACCTAGTCTATAATGTTATCTTGGTAGAAAATCAAGTCAATAGTGAATACCAAGAATCAAATTCAACGATGAACAAGGAAGATAGACAAATACTGTCAGAATCGAATTTTGAGATAGTTTATAATGAGATTTTCAAGGGTCATCCCAGGAATCTTCTCAAGTAGTCCTAACTGTGATTGAGTACCTCTCCGTTAAAGCCTATATCTCAATCCTATTGCAGGCTCGCAGCAGTACAACTAAGTCGTCGTACTACCACGATATCGCACTAATGCGACTCTCGACCTGCATGGGCCACTACTAAAAACGTGTCACGACCCACACCCACCGTGATGGTACAAGTACGTAACAGCGTCCAGCTTACGTCGCAGTGTCGACGGTAGAACGCTGTCCTAGGTTACTATCTAATCAACAACTCACGCAATTATACAATTTACTTGTCAAATCTCAACTCCGAACGGAGGACAAGTATAGATATAAAGAAATCTCAATCATAGTCTAAGCACGATAAGATAACACAGAAGTTTATAACTAAAGAACTGAAGACAATAATAACTACTGAAATAATAACAACATCTTGAACAATCTCAAATACATCTCAAGTCTCAAATCTATACAACAAGCTCTACATGAAAATAGATGCAAGTCTACTAACTAAATCCCGATCACTCCTGAGTGTCGGGGCCAAAGGTAGCCGTCCCATCTTCGGGTCTATAATATGTAGGGCATGTATCCTCAGCGCAAGTATATATTTTTAACAAGTCCAGTCAGGACAGGAACGAGCACATCTCATCTAGAAAACCCAAGTAAATGACAGAGAACTATAAAACAGTTATAGACAGTTATATTGATGAATATGGCAGTTTATATTCAGGTGATGGTAAAGAGAGACAGATAAGGTACACGGAAAGTAAGTAACTAAACAAGAGAAGAAATCATGGCAATAAAGACTGTAAAATAAAATCTAGCTGAACTAGAGTAACATGATGAGTCCAGACAGTACAATATAAGTCGAGTGTAATCCCAATGTGATTCTAATACAAGATGAGTCGAATGTGATTCTAATCATTGTTCTAATAAGGTGATTCGAATAAGGTGGTGCGAATAATGATTCACATGATGTTCTAACAATGATTCGAATAAATTCTCCAAGTGTGTTTTAAAATACTGAGATAGACATGTAAACGGCTAAGGGTAATACGGCACACCGCACACCTGGCCAAGTGTGGGATGGCTATCGTTCGAATATCATTCACAGAGGGGTGGTTCAAATAGTAGGAATGTTCACATGTCTAATCAGTATTTCTCTACCCATTCTAATACAAATGAATCCATAATCCAACACATAAGACGAATACAAGTCCAACCAGTACATGAAGATACGAATAGGTGGTTCGAATAGTGATTCGTATGGTGATTCGAATAATAGAGGCAAGACGAGTAAGTATGTGTGTCGTATACATGGATTCAAAAATAACAATACGTGTTTGTAACAGAGAATCACATATAACTAACTAGAACTGAAGTACAGTAATTGACAAGTAAATAAGAGAACTATCAGAGAATGTACTCGCATGATACTCTGAAAAGTATAGTGTAATATCAGATGTCTGCACCAGAGTCACAATGTCCTAAATAGAGTAGTACAGGTTATAATATGTTTAAAATATGGTAAATGAAGTTTATGGTACAATCTACATGAATTCTAGGCCAATCTAGGTCAAGGTCAACTCTATGTCAAACCTGGTCAACTGTCTAGGTCAAACTAGGTCAATGTCAAGCTTTGGTCAACCTTGATCAATTACACTAGTCAACTAGGTCAATCCTAGTCCATTCAAGTCTCACTAGGACTAACCAAGCTTAGGCTAACAACCAAGCACACTCACAAGTCACAGAGAACACACATACCATATCTAGAAGTATATATTCATCACAATATATGCATATATGAAAGCAGCTACCTTCCATTCATATATATATATAGGTACATAGATATATACATAGGCACATACCCACTTAGTCATATGGATAGGTTTATACATAGATGCATATATATATATATATATATATATATATATATATATATATATATATATATATATATATATATATATATATATATATATACATAGAGAGGTACATACTTACATACATACATAAAATCATCATCTTCTATCTACATGTATCAAATTGTATCATGCATACATTAGTATCATAGGATATAAATTAGGCAACATCACATAGAGTGTACATGTCTACTCATCTCTACACCTGCCCATATTAGTTAGATCATTAGGCATATCACACATGGCATGGGTTCGTACATTACATGGCATTGCTATGAGTGTGTGTCAATTTGGGTTTCAGTTTTGTGTGTATAGGAATTTCAACATGGTTGTCAAGATTAAAGAATAATATATGTGTGTATGAACTGAACTAACATGTGTGTGTAATTGCATTATGTGTGGGCTGGTTCAAGTAAAACAGGAAGTTTCAGTCATTGCAAAGAGGGCGAATGCAATGTAGGGCTGTTGAGAGTGAAAGATGGACTGATAAATCAATCTCAGGAATTATCAGTTCATTAATTCCTTTATACAGTAAAACCCCATTCAACTCCATTGCAAATCAACCCAACCCCCAGGTTTTGATTTCAGTTTCAGGTGTGTGTAGAGAGTGGGTGAGTAACATTGCTTAGTGCACACAACAGTGTGTAATCAAGGTGACAGTCTATGGGAGGTTAGCTACATGTGTTCTCAGGGTTATATATAGGATAGTGTGGTTAATCAACAGTTAGCTAATAGTGTGTAATTAAGCCATCCCATTTCAATTCCTATTCTAACCCAACCAAATCAAGAACTGATACCAAGTAATTTATCCCATAGAACCCTCTACTGAACTCCAAACTTCATAAATTGATGCTTATGAAGGCCGTATGATCAACAGGTCAGCAAAACAGGATAATGTGGTTGGCTCAACTTGGTGTGGATTGGCTAGTCCATCAAATGGACAGTAGGAATGAAGGGGTTCTGAACAAGGATATGGGCAGATACATTGAATGAAAAACTAAAGAAATGCAATGAGTTGCCTGGGATGAAGTAATGGTTATTAATGAATGATGCATGAGACTGTACAATGGGTGTATCATGAAGCTAATGAATGCCATACAAGTGTTATCTTGGGAATAACATATGAATACAGCAAAGGCTATGTTGTGAGTGCAAAGAAGATGCAGGACAGTTTAATGTTCACTGTTCGACTAAGCAGTGAAGATCTGAGCAATGAGGTAGTAGCAGATGTTAGGCTAATACTATCTAGGTGATTTGGAGGTGAAACAACAGTTAACATACATAATTTACCAACCAATGTAAACAACTCAATTTCAAACTAATTCGAAATCTCCATAACCCAAATCAAGGACATCAAAACTTAAACCTGAACCTTCAGGTTCAAGTATCAGAAATCCTAGGTTACAGTTCTCATATGTGATGTGTGTGAACAGTGTACCTGTTCTCAGGAATTCAAAAAAATAGTGAATGTGTGTGGGTGTTTCAGTGACTGGAAAGAATGAACACATTTCAATTTTTCTCAGTTAACCCAAATCAATATCCCAATGATTCACATAAACACATGTCTACACGCTATCAATTTATCATTAATTAGTAATTTCAAAACCTCAAAACCCAATTTGAACCAAAACTGAAACCCAATAGAATATTAATTTTTCAGTGTTAAAACATGAAACGACAGGAAGATGCCAATCAAGCTAAATTCGTATTCTAAACCCAATTAAACATGGTACAGAGGTAAGGCATAATGCAATAGTGTCAAGGGTGTCATTCATGTCCAGAAAACTGGACACGAGCGTGTCCAAAGAAGAAAAATCAACTATATGAAAACAGTGCACAGCACTCCTCGTGCAGGCAGTACTCGACCTCGTGGACACGACACAGGGTGCCATTGGCCACGTGCTCGTGTCCACGTGTTCGCCAAGTATAGGGGGACATGCTCATGTGTCTGTAACGTGTCCACGACAAACGTGTCATGCATACGAGATGCGTATCAGTGAGGTTTCCTGCGTGCGTGCGTGTCTGTACAAAACCGGTGTGAGCTTGATAACTTCGAGAATACTCCACAAAATCACCTCAAATTTTGGGAGAGTGGTAACAGAGGTTGCCCCCTCGTGTCCACCAAAAATTATGTCACAAAAGGCTGTGTCGTGTCCTGTGTCGACCCCGAGCAGCAGGGTAGCGCACCGGGGCCTTATGTACGCGTTCGTGTCCAATTTTGGACACAAAAACCAACCCGATTCATGCTCAGTCACAGGCCATAGTAATCTACACATAACAAGCTTTCCAAATATGTAATTTGTTTTAAAAACCAAGAACAAAAATTTCAAAGAGGTATTTCATCAAACACCTAAGTATATACATTGATACGTGTCCGATACGGACACCAAATGGACACGAAATTCACCCAAATTCTAGGGATAGCTAGGGGACTCCTAGATCTAGCCCTAAATGCAAAGAAAACAAAATATTAATGTAATTTAATGGATTTTACCTATAGGTGCAATTAGCAAGAAAAGCCCCAAAATGAAGTGTTCCTCCTTGCTAGCTCGGATCCCCAAATTGCTCAAAATCTGGGATTACTCTCCACCAACAGTAAATAAACACTAATGTCACCCCCAATTTTCTTAATAGGGCTAATATGGTCATTTGCATTATTTCATTATTTTTAATATTATTTAAATATTATTTTCAGTATTTTTATATTATTATTTAAATAGGTATTTTATCGATAGTGTTTTTATTTATAAAAAGTTTAATATTTAATATATATAAAAAATAAAATTTTAGTTTTGTTTATGAATAAATTCTGACTTTATATATATATATATATATATATATATATATATATATATATATATATATATATATATATATATATATATATATATATAAATATTTTTGGATAATAATTCATTTATTGGAATATATATATATATATATATATATATATATATATATATATATATATATATATATATATATATATATATATATGGATAAATATTATGGGTTTATTTTATATAAATAAATATATACGTATACGTGTAAATATATATAGTATATGTATATATGTATATATATTTGTATGTATGTATGTATGTATGTATGCATGCATTTATCTGTGTGTATAAATATATATATATATAATATATATATTATAGTTTAAGCTTAAAGAAAAGAAAAAGAAAAGGAAAGAAAAAGAAAAGAAAGAAAAAAAAAAGAAAAAAAAAGAAAACCAAGTAACACACACACACACACCACCCCCATAAGAAACAGCAGCAGCAGCTTTAGCAAAACGCGCGCGGACCCCCCCCCCTTTTCTTAATAAACCGAGCGGACCACGTCGTGTGTATATATATATATATATATATATATATATATATATATATATATATATATATATATATATATATATATATATATATATATATATATATATATATATTTAGAGAGAGAAAGAGAGAGATTTTCACAAAAATCAAACCCTAGCCGTCACCCCCAACCCAGCGTACACCCCGACGTCGCCGGCTACCAACCCGGGGCCGTCCATCGCCGGAAAAAGTGCAACGAGCATCCCACTCGCGCGCGAAAAACTGTCAGCGAAGAGCCAACTTCGGAGTGGCGTTGCGCCGCGCACGCTCGATCAATCTTCGAGCCGTTTCTTCCGGTATGATTCCAACATATACACCTTTAATTTTCTTCAAATAGTTCGTGCCGATTCGCACCATGTGCGACGAAAAATGAGTTCCAAAATCGAGAAAAAACTCGATTTTGTGGGTTTAGAAACTGTCCCGAAACACCAACGTCGTGGTCGATTTGCGACCAGCATGTTGCAAGTTTTCAAATTCGGTTTGAAGAGACTTGTAGACAACCTATAGGGCTTTAAAACCTTTTTTGTAGAACTGAATTTCATGCACTGTACAGAAAGTTATTGATTTATGAAGTTGAAGAAAAAACTGATTTTCAAAAGTGGATTTTTAGAAAAATTGTCTCGATACGCCGTCCGTCCCATAAATCCGGGCGACGTGGTCACGAACCGAAAGCATCAAAAGTTGCGTATCGACTTCGTGGTCGTGTGGGCTTTGACGAAATTTAAATTGGTCGTGTGTGCGCGACGAACTTGATGCGTATCCGTCAAAAATTCACCGTATCGACTTTTTGCATATTTGTCAATTACTTTGTCCACACTCATCAAATCGCGACGAAACTTGCGCCATTGGACTCGAAATATTTTTTTGGTCATGTATGGCAAATTTGGTCCGATTCTGAGACCGTTGATCGGGACGCCATTTTGGCGGGCCCACAATCCCACTCAACGGGTGATTTTGTGCACAGTCCACCGAAATCCAAAATTGGACATACCATTGGGTTCGTCTCGTCAAACTGGACCTGTAGACATATAGTTTGATGACTTTAGAGACCGTAGATTCTGGCACATTTTTTGGTGCAAAGTGGGTCCAACGGCGGACACCATTTTGACCCAAAAATACCGTTTTTCCTCTATGTCCAGAATTGGACTTATGGGTAGACATTTCTAGCTAATTTGACCATTCTGAGAATATTGGTAATGTCTGTTTCAGCATTAGGAGACAGTTGTGCGAGTTGACCGTTCGTGGCTCTTTGAGTGTGTGGTAGTTTCGATTTTCTCAGCTCAGGACGACAGACGAGTACATTCTCTGATAGTTTTCATTGTCTTAATATCTACTATATCCGATTCAGTTATAGTGTTATACTTGATTCTCGACACGAGGATACACGGACTATTATACATTGAATCTCGTCATGAGATGTCATTTCCGGTTTACCTGGTATATGAGTATATTGTTCGATATTGTTTCCTGTACTTGTATAGACACCGATTTAGAAGTGGGCTGGCCCCCTGCTCTTCGAATCCCGTGTCATGACTTGTCATGTCTGGATTCATTATACTACTCGGGGATGGGGGAGTTATTAGAGGTTATGTGATCATTACCCTTACTTGTTTATTACTTGCGCATAGCTCCACCCTCACCACACGTAGGGTATAGCCTGACCTTATACTACTTGTGCATAGCTTTCCATTTTGGTCGGCCTGATCCCTACATTATTATACTACTTAAGCATAGCCGGTCAAATGGAACAGCCTGATCTTGACCCAAGCCGATCACATAACGCTCTAATATCTCATGGCACTTTACTTTTATGTTTATATTATACCTCAGATTACTTTCCATTATTTATATTCCAGTTTCATCTTATATATCTTACACATGACATGATATACAGTTCTCTTGTATCGTTTTACTTTCAGTCTTGATATTCCATCTTGTATTTCATTATGATTGTCTCTTATAGTATTTGTCAATTCACATGGAACTGCTATTGGCGTTTGTACTTGCTCATATCCTGATAGGATAACCCCCGTTATTTTTCAGAGGATTTAGATGCAGATTGCCCGACCTACTACGGGTTTGGCATAGATGGAGCCTACGACCAGGACCAGCCTGTGGACCAGGTCCTCGTAGAGGACGCACCGCCAGTAGTGACCTAGTTCACCTAGATTTTGTCTTGATTATATTCCAGTTTGATACTTTGAGACTTGTAGTATTTATTTTGGGATATTATTTTATGTCTTGGTCTCTGAACTTGTGATTGTGGTTCGGTACTATTTCAGACTATTTATCTCATCTTTATCTTTATCTTTATCTTTATCATCGTGTTTATCTTCCTTAGAATTATGTGATTGAGTTGTGGTTATATTCCTCCGTGCGAAGATGACAGGTTATATCATTGTGTTTTAGAGTCTATATATTCTAGATGACCTTTACAGCATTCTACCGCCGATACTACGGCGTAGGCTGGACGTACCCACGTGCTCGTGCCCCTAAACAGGGTGCGGGTCGTGACAACTAATTAGGTCATAATGCAAAAGACTAGGGTTAAAAAGGAGTTAAAATGAAAAAGTTATGGAATGTCACTTTACCTCTTTCTTCAAAGCTTGAAAAAAATAATAAAAGAGGCAAGAACAAAGAGGAGATGTAACCTCCATAAATTGAATTCTTGGATATTTTCAAAATTTTGTATTTTTTTATTCTTTTCTCTGAATTTCTCTGAATCTCGAAAAACGTGCAATTTTAATTTTTTTCTGGGAAAACAAATTTGACCGTGATTGCTATTGGTCCTTGTTGGTTTTGGTCTACTATTTCATGCGATTTTATCATATTGGAATTTTTCTGCCATTCCTTAAAATCAATAATTTATAAATGTTGTTCAATATGGAGAGACATTTATTGAATTTTGGAATTTCAAAATATAATTATTTACTAATAAATAATTTTAAATATATTAAAATAATTAGTGAATATATTAGTATTATTTATGTCTTTAAAAATATTGGCTAAATTGTAATTAGCCATTTGTTTAATTAGTATTAACTAGTAATTTAATTGTTAATTTATAACTAATATTTATTTTAGTACTAATTAATTGGCAGATAGTGATATGGTTAGTAGTTAGCAGTTAGTGATTAGCGTTAGGTTTCCACTATTTTCCTATATTCTATTACATGTACATTTGTTAGGGTTTTCTCTACTCCCCTATAAATAGCATCCATTCCCAAAACCCTAGAATTTCTACACAAATCTCCAAACCTAGAAATCCTAGCAGCCCCCTCCCCATTTATACTGTCCCAAACAAACCGACCACCCCCATCTTACTTGTCCAGACGCCATCACCACAGGAAACCCAAGTCGAGCCATCCCACTGGCCTCGACTTCCCGCCCGACCAAACCACCACCAATGATCACCACCACTGCCATCAACCCGGCGCCGCCACCCTGTAGCCGACGTCCCTAGCCACTAGAAAATGCCGCCGCCCTGCCAACAAACCACCACCGCCACCATCATTCACAACCATCCCCGCCACCACCAATAACCACCCGGCCGCCACCATCAGATCCACCACCGCCGTCCCGAACCACCACTGCCATCCCCTTCACTCGCCGTACCACCACCCAATCACCATAGCCGCCACCATCAACACTAATAACCACCGCCACTGTCAAACCTTCACCATCCCGGCCAATCGGCCTAGCCACAAACACCTCACCACCGCTACCAGATTCACCCATTCCGGCCGCCCCAAATCGAGCCACCGCCACCATCACTCCAGAACCCCCTTTTCCCAAATCAAACACTAGAGAGAGAGAAGGAGAGAGAGAACCTTATTTCGCGCCGCTCCGCCGGCGAGACCCAACGCCGAGCCTCCGGCCTCCGTCGGGCACCCCTCCACTGGTGGCTCACTGAGAAACCCCTCGCCGCCCCTTGGCGAGCTCCGCCCTACTGGCGCTCCCCTAAGTCTTTGCCAGATCCGGCGAGCCGAACCCTGGCGCCGCCCCCACGTCCTTCCGCTGGCGCCGCCGACGAGACAAACCTCCGCGCGCCAGCGTGGTGTCCTGGCGCCACCTCGAGTCGACCCAGCGTCCCCGAGCCTCCGCCTGACCGGATCCCCTCCTCCGCGCTCCGTTTCCCTTCGTCGAGAACCCGCCGGAGCTCCTCCGCCGGCGTTGCTCCACGCCGGAACCGCTCCGCCACCCTTGCGGCCGACCCCCATATGTGAGCCCCCTCTTCCTCTGCTCTGATTGTTTAGGGATTGAGCCCCCACCCCCTTTTTTTGATATAATATAAGTTTATATTGTAATTGGTTTGTATATATAATATATAGTTTATATTATAATGTATATTAGTATAATACATGTATATTGTTATATATAATGTATATTAGGTTATAATATAAATGTATATTAGTTTATGTATTAATGTATATTGTATATAGATTAGTTTATGTATTAATGTATATTTGTATATATATTAGTTTATGATTGATATATAATAGTATAAATTATTAGTTTATATATATATTTTATAATAGTGGAAATAATTTGGTATTTATAGTTATTTTATTATTATTAAAGGTATTAATTGTAATATTGTTACTAGTATTATTAATATTATTGATTAAATTATTAAATTATAGTTAGGAATCTTTTTAGTTAAATAGTTATAGTTATTAGTATCCAGTTTGACCTAAATATTTATATTTGATAAATTGGAGTTTTGGTACAAAATGTTTTATATATATATATATTCAAACTAATTATGATTTATGAATAGATAAAATAATAATAGTTCTAATATTTCATAATGATTTTCTGAATAGAATATCTGTAATTAGTTATACTTTTTCTAAAATCATAAATCGTGGCTATGATAGTCATTTTCTATCTTTTGAATTGATTATCGTACCAAACCCTGATTTTAGACTTTTACATACCAAACTAGGCTATTTGGTCTATTCTAGACTCATTGGGACTGCCCGTGTCGTCGTCTGTTACCTTCTATGGAGCTTAGCATGGTACCTACCTCGTGTCGTGTACGTCGACTCCAACCAATCAAGGTGAGTATATTCTCTGATCATTTTATATCCTGCTTAGAATTATTTTTTTGCATTAAATTACTTTACTTGATACTGTCACGTTGGTCACACGGATTAGTACTATGTGGATCCTTTCTTGAGATGTTATCCCCTCAGGGAGTATCGTATACTACATGTTCTGTGCGTTTCACTTACATGGCGTATCACTATGCTTCATGGTTCATTGATCACTTGTGACATGTACTCTCATGATCATAGAGTCTTCTTTGAATCATCCCATTTATGGGCATTCCTAGATCACCCATTTATGGGCTTACCATGTATCATCCGTTGTGGGCCATTACATAGAATCATAACACAACCTGGTTGGATCCTTGTGTATTGATTGGGGGTACGGGGGAGTAGAAGTAGACATGTGAATAATATCCAAGTAGTGTAATTCCCAGATCACTCTATAATATAATTTCCAAAATCTCCTATGCCATTCACATGTTTATGTTGTACTCTGACTCACTAGCCACTGATAGTTCTCTATTACAGTATATATATTTCTATTATAGCTTTCTCTGTTTACATCCTGTACTTTCTTTCAGTATCTATATCTTACTTTACTGCATGATTATATTTTCTAACCTGCTATAATTTGTTGAGATGTACTGTGCTCGCTCCTGTCCTGACTGGACCAGTTGATAAATTTTATAGATTGCTTGGAGGTTGCCTGCTAGCCTAGAGGAGACACATTAGAGGTTGTTTAGTTAGCTATTTCAGTTGTCTGGAGTTGTATTTACTTTATGGATTACTGTATTTGAGCTTTGAGACGTATTTCTGGGTTTGTGTGTCTTAGATACTTAGACTTCTATCTGCTGTATCTCTTTTGGATTTCATGTTTTATCTATCTTCCATTATGCTCTACCTTAGATGTGATTGAGTTTACATTCTGCTATGTCACCCCCATTCGGGGAGTATAAACTGCTTAGCCTTATACTGTTAGATGTATGAGACCTAGGACAGCGTTCTACCGTCGACACTGTGGCGTAGGCTGGACGTACCCACGTCTCGTGCCTAACTCTAGGGTGCAGGTCGTGACACATTTTTAGTGGTGGCCCATGTAGGTCGAGTTTTTGTAGTGGCATTCGAACTAGAGTACCACTACAGCCTGCAGTAGGATTAGGATATATTTTGAAGGTACTCAATCACAGTTAGTATCCCCTGAGAGATTCCTGGGATGACCCTTGAGAATCTTATTTTAACTTCGATTTCAAAACTCTTCTTTCCTTGATTTGATTTATCTTTATTTCTGTTGTTGAATTTGATTTTGATAGATTATTGTTGAATTTGAGTTTGTATTTATCGACTTTGATGGATGATTGTCAAATTTTGAATCTCGATATTAGCCGTTGCATTCGAGTTTGTATTATATGATTTGATGGATTTTTGTTCATTTTTGAATCTTGATGTTCGTTGATAAATTTGATTATTTTTTTCCAATGTTGATTTAATTTAATTTTTGACAAGATGAAATTATATCGGCTAGGTCATCTAAGTTTTGGAATCTAATCTTCTATAGTCACATTAGCCAGCATGGTGAGGACATATAGTCTGATTTTGGATATATTTCTCGGGTGTGGGAATTTAAGGTTTTCGCAGCCAAGCTAGCGGCATCGCGAAAATGTTAAATACCACGACTCTAGAGGTATGTGCCTTAGTCGAGGACTCTGTGATTATCGTAGCCTTGCTTACTAGTATGACGAGGATTTAGAGTACCATAATTTGGATAGACGCATATGATTATCAGATTGTACCTTAAATGCTTTTGAACATGTTTTTACTACTTTTGTTCAGTCTTTAAAAAAAAAGAGGGAATTTTTGTTTTGTTTTGTTTCTCATTATTTAACTTAGTAGTAGCTTTAGCTGTTATTATAAACCTTGTGTGACTTCTTACTATGAATTTCTTCTTAATATAATGAATTGGTGATTTTGCTAGACCTTATCTTGGATTTGATATTATAGCTCTGATTTCAAAATGGTTTCTTCTTTTAAACAGAAAAGCAGAACAAATTCTATTACCATTTCTTTTCCTACCAATATTTTATTTCCATCAATCCTTGTCTTATATAACTGTCCTGATTACATCAATTTCGTCTTGTATCAAATTCTGTCAGCTGTACTTTGAATCCTGAATCTTTATATCGTTTTTATCTGAGAAATGTTAAGGAAGTGACGTGAATCATCTAGGTCAAAAATGACGTAATTTGTTATCTGTAACGTCCCAGTCCCAAAATACGTAGGACTAGGAACGTAGACATGCCATCTGTATACATACGAAGTACGTAAGTCTCGTATGAATGCATAAGCTGTAAAATGTAGTAATCCAAGATAAACTAAATCTCATCCACAATAAAAAGAATAATATAAAATCAACTCGAATATTTATGATACAATCGTTGGGCGGAGACAAAGTCCACTACCAACTATCCCAATGAAAGAAATGTACAATAAATCGAGCGATAAAAATGGCAAGACGAACCAAGCGCAATTGTCTTCGAAGGAATGGAGAAGACCACGACCTTGGCTAGGACACCTGCGAAAAACATGAACACACACCTGGGGAAAAACCAGGTCCTCAGACGGACGTAGCAAGATACAGGAAGAACAAGCTAATATGAACTGTCAGAATAATAAAATATATATAAACTAGACATAAATATGCAAAGGAGATTCTAACCGCCTAATGTGCAATTTAGAGGACAACTTTCATGCGCATGGGTGGAATTTTAGGCTATGTGTACGTAACTGGCATCCAGTCATCTGTATCCGTCCGTAACGTCCAAAACGACAGAGGGCATCTGCAAAAATATCACCACAGTTCTATCCGGAGACTGTGGTTTACCTGTTTGGATTCCCATACGCACTAGCGACTGTCCTCCCCCAATGTTTCACACACTGTTCAAGTCATGTCCATGGCTCGTCCAGTTTTATAACTGCTTGAGTCTCTAAAATCCTAGTCATAGCAGTTACGAATATCTACCGTCACACGACAATAAAGATAGCTAGTCAATAAGTCGTGCCCCTAATAAAATGCCTCAAAACCGTGTAGTGTAAGTGTCATGGCCAAAGGAGATATAAGGATATCCCCCAACAAAAAGGTAGTCCGCTAACACTAAGTCATCATACATAAAATAAAATAACGACTAATAAAGTCGCTTGCACCCAAGTGTGGCTTGGACGCGCAGTTTATATCAAAGGAAACTAACAATATGAACAAAATAAATAATACAGTAAATAAATAATTGACAGTTTAATTAGCAAGGTATACTTACCTGTTGTGACGCCTGGGGATCTGCCTGGTGTGGTACAATAAAGGTGGCACGAACTGCGACTTCGGTGCAACAACTATACAAAGGAACCTCTGATGATGGCACGCATTGTTCCATCGGGTTCATAACCGTCAGATTGGTTAAGGGTTGACATGAGGTTGTACAGGATTTCAGAAGAGGATAGAGAATATGTTTGGTCATGACCAAGAAACGGATAGTCGATGAGATTAAGAGGAGGAATACTTATATTATTTAGTAAAACATTTATACTATTTAAAATATCGTTTTTAGATAAATACTTTGAGGAATATAATATGTTTTAAAATCTTAATAAATTATTTTAGGACTAACACTCCTAATAAAATTTTGGGTAAAATATATAAAAATATGGTCTAAAAATACTACAATAATATATGTAAAGCCAAATCCTAAATTTGAAATTTCAATGCTATATTTTTGCTACCAAAATAATTTAGGAATATTTACTATATACAACCAAAATTTTAATGTATCTTTTGCCATTAACAACCAAAATAAAAATAAAATAAAATAATAATAAATAATAAATAATAAAAATAAAGTAGTAATAATAATAATGACAACAACCTATTAGTAAATAGAGTAATCTATATATTTTTACAAACATTAGTTTACTAATGCACCTACACAATACATACCTACATACATACAAATATCTTTAAAATAATTATAGTATTATGAATATTTAAAAATAATTATAAATATAAAACAACAACAACAACAACAACAACAACATAATAATAATAATAATAATAATAATAATAATAATAATAATAATAATAATAATAATAATAATAATAATAATGATGAATAGTAATGAAAATATTAATATAACTAATAATGATAATAATAATAATAATAATAATAATAATAATAATAATAATAATAATAATAACAATAATAATAATCTCTTAAAATTGATTAACAAAACTAAAGAGAAAATAATAATATAACAATAAAATAAAAATAAAAGAAATAAAACTCAGCAGTGCAGTGCTGCTCCCCACAGAATGATTGGAAGCAAAAAAATGAAAAAGGGGGAAAAGAGCGGAGAGAGGAGAGAGGCGAGCGGAGTCTGGGAGAGGGATGGTCGGAGCTCGGGGGCTCAGCGGAAAGAGAAGGGAGAAGCGGTGGTCCGGGGAGTGGCACGGCGCCTGGCACTCACATGTGCGGGCGGTGGCACGGACGCCGGCGTGCGGCGGACTGGGTTATCGACGAGGGTTTCGTCAGCGTGGGGGTTCCGGTACTGGCGCAAGGAGGCGGAGATGTCGGAAGGGGAGGAGGAGAGGCCGGCGGGGCGCTAGCCTCGCGTATCGGCGATGCTAGCGACGGTGGTGCCGGAGGATTGCGGTGCGGAGGCTACTCACGGCTGGAGGCAGGTAGGTCCGACGACGGTTGGGTCGGGACGCGGTGGCAGCGCGCTCAGGGCGAGCGGTGGTCAGGGTTCGTGCGGTTCGCCGAGGGGTTCTCTACTCCGGTGTGAGGTCGGAAGAGGAGCGGCTGGGCTAGGCTGGACGCGGCGGAGCTCGCCAGCGGAGGAGGCCAGGGCGGAGCGGCACGCGGGCTCAGGTGAGGTCCTAGGATTTTGTTCTTCTTCTTCTTCTTGGGTTTTCTGGTGTTGGGAAGTCGCGGTCGAGGTGGTGGCAATGGCGATGGGTTTGGGGCTCCGGCCATAGTGGACACTGGTGGTGGTGGTCGGCCAGACCGGGGTTAGAGAGTGGTGTTGGTGGTCGAGGGTCTGGTCGTACTGGCTGTGGGGGTACTGGTGGTTTCTGAGACATGGAGGAGGGGCTGTGTCGAGGTCGGACACGGGTTTGGTGATGGCAGTAGGGTGGTCGGCGGTTGTTTGTGGTAGTCGGGGCAAACCGGGTAGCCGAGGGGATTCTGTGGGTGTTGCCGGGTGAGGTCGAGATGGCTGCGAAGACAAGGGACGACGGAGGCAGGGAGGAGGACACGAGCAGGGTTGAGTTAGATTAGGGCTAGAATTAGAAATTTTCTGAAACGTGTCGGGGTTGTCGACACAGAAACTCTATGTAATTGTAATATATGGAATAAGATAGGGGACTAGAAGGGAACACGGACACAATGCATGAATTTTTGGGTTGTAAAATTTTGTGGATGTGTGGAATTTATGGAGGAGTACCTGGCTATTTATAGGATGTGGGAATTTCCATTTGGATAGGATTAGGAGTAGTTTAAAAACCCTGTTAGATAATTCTCTATTTTATTCAAATCCAAATCCAAATATAAATCCCATTTAAAAATAATTAAATTATATCCTTATAATTTAAAATCAATTTAAATAAATCAAATCTCAATTATATGTATTAGGTTAATATATTTAAGTAAATCCAAAGATTAAATCATAATTTTAATGGCCGCAATAACTTCCATATATATTTTTTAAAATACCAATAATAATAATTTCGAAAATAACAAATTAAACTAGTAAATAATTACGAAATATTTATCTATGACCAAATAATATTTACATAAATATATTTTTCTAAAATACAATTTTTAAGAATATTATTTATTATTATAACTGTCTAAAAGGCTTCCCATAAATAAAATCATAAATTTAGAATTTTGATAGCTAAAAATAATTATTATATATTATCTTGAAACTATAAAAATAGGAAAAATATTTTTTAAAAAAATATGTACGCTCGCACATATTCGTCCTCGTCGAGCAATTACGAAAAATAAAGTTTCGTGCGTGACGTACATTACGACTATGCGACGTACAATACAAAATTTTAAATCGGTACCAAAAATAAATTAAAAAAATACAGTAAAAATTTCGGGGTTTTATATCCTACCCAACTTACAAGAATTTCGTCCTCAAAATTAAAAATGAGTAGGGGGTTGAGAGGGTACAAGGGTATATCAATGAGAAATCAAATCACGACGTTCAAAACATATATTAGAAAATCGTGATTTCGATAACTACGAAAAATAAATTACGAATTTAATTTAGGGAGTGAATGATGGTCGCGACAATGAATCTAGGGTTAAGGGAAAGGACGAGTAACTCGAGATGGGGATATAGTCCCATCGGTTGGTCGGTGGCTAACTATTTTGGCAATAGTTGGGGGGATAACTAAAGGTGATACTTTGGGTCTTTCTATTAGGCGCGAGTCTTCGTCTAAATAAGTGAAAGACGAAAACAAATATGAGTCCAAAGAAGTTGTTTTCGAATACCAATATGTGGTTCAAAGGCGAGTGAGTAATTCAAAAGAATTGTCAAGGCTGTCGCGGATGGGACCCTAGAGAACAAGTTTAGCTTTGTCCCTATCCACGTAGAACGATAAATAAAAGCGAACCAAAGTGCACTAGGTTGATCAGACCATCATGCACCGGTTCTGATAAGACAATATACTAGTGAGTGCCACTCCATATCATATGCCTTGATCAAGCTCGATAAAGAATTAGCTTGCAAATACTAGGCTATATTAGCATCATTAGTCTAGATAATAAAATATAGGCACGTGGGATATAGATTGAAATAGAGTAGAATTAGTTCAAAACTCCTTAAGACTCTAAGTTATATCCTATGTTGGTCTCTATACAGTCGTCCTATAGTCTCTTTGTCCAAGTCTTTGGTTGACTAGATGGGTTAGGGTCCTCTAAATTCTAGAACCTAAGTGAACTTGCTAATATAGGTCACAAGGACAAAGGGTTTGCTAGGTCATAAGCCATTTTACCCAACTTACAAGAGTTAAACTAGTAGGGTGATGGGACAATGGGACAAGTCTATCTAGTATGGATTACCTTTCTAACCAACATCAAGCACGAAGGAAGGATAAGAATTAACGGTAGAGGGAATCAAGCAAGATGCAAATCGAGGAGTCAAGCGAGAAGGCAGTCAAGTATGTGGAGGAGATCCTAGACTCTAATCCTATACGCAGGCTTGTTTGGTACGGTAAAGTAACCAAACAATTTATCTTGACCTGCATGGGCCACCACAAAAACATGTAACGTCCCAGTCCCAAAATACGTAGGACTAGGAACGTAGACATGCCAGCTGTATACATACGAAGTACGTAGGTCTCGTATGAATACATAAGCTGTAAAATATAGTAATCCAAGATAAACTAAATCTCATCCACAATAAAAAGAATAATATAAAATCAACTTGAATATTTATGATACAATCGTTGGGCGGAGACAAAGTCCACTACCAACTATCCCAATGAAAGAAATGTACAATAAATCGAGCGATAAAAATGGCAAGACGAACCAAGCGCAATTGTCTTCGAAGGAATGGAGAAGACCACGGCCTTGGCTAGGACACCTGCGGAAAACATGAACACAGACCTGGGAAAAAATCAGGTCCTCAGACGGACGTAGCAAGATACAGGAAGAACAAGCTAATATGAACTGTCAGAATAATAAAATATATATAAACTAGACATAAATATGCAAAGGAGATTCTAACCGCCTAATGTGCAATTTAGAGGACAACTTTCATGCGCATGGGTGGGATTTTAGGCTATGTGTACGTAACTGGCATCCAGTCATCTGTATCCGTCCGTAACGTCCAAAACGTCAGAGGGCATCTGCAAAAATATTGCCACAGTTCCATCCGGAGACTGTGGTTTACCTGTTTGGATTCCCATACGCACTAGCGACTGTCCTCCCCCAATGTTTCCCACACTTTTCAAGTCATGTCTATGGCTCGTCCAGTTTTGTAACTGCTTGAGTCTCTAAAATCCTAGTCATAGCAGTTACGAATATCTACCGTCACACGACAATAAAGATAGCTAGTCAATAAGTCGTGCCCCTAATAAAATGTCTCAAACCGTGTAGTGTAAGTGTCATGGCCAAAGGAGATATAAGGATATCCCCCAACAAAAAGGTAGTCCGCTAACACTAAGTCATCATGCATAAAATAAAATAACGACTAATAAAGTCGCTTGCACCCAAGTGTGGCTTGGACGCGCAGTTTATATCAAAGGAAACTAACAATATGAACAAAATAAATAATGCAGTAAATAAATAATTGACAGTTTAATTAGCAAGGTATACTTGCCTGTTGTGACGCCTGGGGATCTGCCTGGTGTGGTACAATAAAGGTGGCACGAACTGCGACTTCGGTGCAACAACTATACAAAGGAGCCTCTGATGATGGCACGGATTGTTCCATCGGGTTCAGAACCGTCAGATTGGTTAAGGGTTGACATGAGGTTGTACAGGATTTCAGAAGAGGATAGAGAATATGTTTGGTCATGACCAAGAAACGGATAGTCGATGAGATTAAGAGGAGGAATACTTATATTATTTAGTAAAACATTTATACTATTTAAAATATCGTTTTTAGATAAATACTTTGAGGAATATAATATGTTTTGAAATCTTAATAAATTATTTTAGGACTAACACTCCTAATAAAATTTTGGGTAAAATATATAAAAATATGGTCTAAAAATACTACAATAATATATGTAAAGCCAAATCCTAAATTTGAAATTTCAATGCTATATTTTTGCTACCAAAATAATTTAGGAATATTTACTATATACAACCAAAATTTTAATGTATCTTTTGCCATTAACAACCAAAATAAAAATAAAATAATAATAAGAATAAATAATAAATAATAAAAATAAAGTAGTAATAATAATAATGACAACAACCTATTAGTAAATAGAGTAATCTATATATTTTTACAAACATTAATTTACTAATGCACCTACACAATACATACCTACATACATACAAATATCTTTAAAATAATTATAGTATTAGGAATATTTAAAAATATTTATAAATATAAAACAACAACAACAACAACAAATAATAATAATAATAATAATAATAATAATAATAATAATGAATAGTAATGAAAATATTAATATAACTAATAATGATGATAATAATAATAATAATAATAATAATAATAATAATAATAATAATAATAATAATAATAATAATCTCTTAAAATTGATTAACAAAACTAAAGAGAAAATAATAATATAACAATAAAATAAAAATAAAAGAAATAAAACTCAGCAGTGCAGTGCTGCTCCCTACAGAATGATTGGAAGCAAAAAAATGAAAAAGGAAGAAAAGAGCGGAGAGAGGAGAGAGGCGAGCGGAGTCTGGAAGAGGGATGGTCGGAGCTCAGGGGCTCAGCGGAAAGAGGAGGGAGAAGCGACGGTCCGGGGAGTGGCGCGACGCCTAGCGCTCACATGCGCGGGCGGTGGCGCGGACGCCGGCGTGCGACGGACTGGGGTGTCGACGAGGGTTTCGTCAGCGTGGGGGTTCCGGTGCTGGCGCAAGGAGGCGAAGATGTTGGAAGGGGAGGAGGAGAGGCCGGCGGGGCGCTAGCCTCGCGCGTCGGCGATGCTGGCGACGGTGGCGTCGGAGGACTGCGATGCAGAGGCTACTCACGGCTGGAGGCAGGTAGATCCGGCGGCGGTCGGGTCGGGACGCGGTGGCAGCGCGCTCAGGGTTCGTGCGGTTCGTCGAGGGGTTCTCTACTCCGACGTATGGTCGAAAGAGGAGCGGCTGGGCTAGGCTGGACGCGGCGAAGCTCGCCGACGGAGGAGGCCAGGGCGGAGTGGCACGCGGGCTCAGGTGAGGTCCTAGGATTTTGTTCTTCTTCTTCTTCTTGGGTTTTCTGGTGTTGGGAAGTCGCCGGTCGAGGTGGTGGCGATGGCGAAGGGTTTGGGGCTCCGGCCATAGTGGATACTGGTGGTGGTGGTCGGCCAGACCGGGGTTAGAGAGTGGTGTTGGTGGTCGAGGGTCTGGTCGTACTGGCGGTGGGGGTACTGGTGGTTTCTGAGACATGGAGGAGGGACTGTGTTGAGGTCGGACACGGGTTTGGTGATGGCAGTAGGGTGGTCGGCAGTTGTTTGTGGTAGTCGGGGCAAACCGGGTGGCCGAGGGGATTCTGTGGGTGTTGCCGGGTGAAGTCGAGATGGCTGCGGAGACAAGGGACGACGGAGGCAGGGAGGAGGACACGAGCAGAGTCGAGTTAGGTTAGGGCTAGGATTAGAAATTTACTGAATCGTGTCGGGGTTGTCGACATAGAAACTCTATGTAATTGTAATATATGGAATAAGATAGGGGACTAGAAGGGAACACGGACACAATGTACGAATTTTTGGGTTGTAAAATTTTGTGGATATGTGGAATTTATGGAGGAGTACCTGGCTATTTATAGGATGTGGGAATTCCCATTTGGATAGGATTAGGAGTAGTTTAAAAACCCCGTTAGATAATTCTCTATTTTATTCAAATCCAAATCCAAATATAAATCCCATTTAAAAATAATTAAATTATATCCTTATAATTTAAAATCAATTTAAATAAATCAAATCTTAATTATATGTATTAGGTTAATATATTTAAATAAATCCAAAGATTAAATCATAATTTTAATGGCCGCAATAACTTCAATATATATTTTTCAAAATACCAATAATAATAATTTCGAAAATAACAAATTAAACTAGTAAATAATTACGAAATATTTATCTATGACCAAATAATATTTACATAAATATATTTTTCTAAAATGTAATTTTTAAGAATATTATTTATTATTATAACTGTCTAAAAGGCTTCCCATAAATAAAATCATAAATTTAGAATTTTGATAGCTAAAAATAATTATTATATATTATCTTAAAATTATAAAAATAGGAAAAATATTTTAAAAAAAATATGTACGCTCGCACATATTTGCCCTCGTCGAGCAATTACGAAAAATAAAATTTCGCGCGTGACGTACATTACGACTATGCGACGTACAATACAAAATTTTAAATCGGTACCAAAAATAAATAAAAAATACAGTAGAAATTTACGGGTTTTACATTATCATATGACGATTTGGAGGAATCAAAATGTTGGATGTCAAATATGAAAAAATTTGAGATGGAGATGTGGTAAAGGTTTAGAATGAAATCGAGAGATAAATGTAATCAATTTAGAAACAACCACAGAAAATTTTGGTTACGAGTAATTCATGAATGTATTCAAAAACTAATAAGGATATTAGAGGTCAGCCTAGTTTTGAGAACTTAGAAATCTTGGTTATTGATTCGCTGGAACTTCTACTCTAAGGCTATGTAGAGATTTAGTAAATGAAAGGAGAATTTAATTGTATTCGATGATTTTGCGAAATTGAACTAGATATTGTAAGAGGGTGACTAGAGACAGAGAGAACACGAGGATTTTAAGCTATAGGAATTATTTTGATGATTGGGAAAATTATAGAATTCAAAAAAGATAATATTGAAGGTGAACGTTGAAGAAATATGAAGGTTGATTTATAAATAAAAATAAATTTTGTATGACATGGTGGTATTAGAGTTGAGTAAATACGAGACTTGATTTAAAACAAGTTCAAGGATTTCATAAACTGGATTTAGAGGTTTCAGATCTAATTTAGAACGAGGTGAAGGAATTTGAAATTTTGATTAAATGAATAAGTGTTGATTCTTAAATAAAAGGAGTATGCTTCGTGGGAAATATTTTAGAAGTTTGGAATTTTGTCTATGGTGATCATGGTAAAGGTTTAGATGACTGAAGGTTATAAAATTTCGATGATAGTCATATAAAGGTTGATTTTCATATTGGGACTTGTGAGAAAAAAATGATTTGGCAAATGATAAACTTGATGGTATTAGAGAGAGATGATTAACTTGACTTCTTATGAAATCTTTCCTTGTTCCCTAAAAGGTTTTCAATATCATTGAATCCTAGCTCCCTTAATCACGACCAAATCGACTTAGATCATCTTTTTTTATCATATTAATATCTTGGGTTGTACTCAATTGAATTAAATTTAATTGTGACCTGAATCTCCATTCTTGTATGCTCGTGCTCAGACTTCGATGAACCTGTCGTCCATATTGTCCAAATCTTGATTTCCCTGAATTGATCAACTTAGATCGTATTGCGACTAAAATTTCTTAAATATTATTGTGATTGGAATTCAATGCTATTGACATTCGTTCCTTAAACTTTTGATTTTGATTTTTCTTGAGTAGTACCTTTCATCATACCAATAGTCTTGACCCTTGACCGTACTCAATTTATTTGAATTCCATCGTGACTTGGATCTCTATCATATGTTGCTCGTGCTCAAAAATCTCGATTTCAATTTTTCGAACCTAAATTCAAATATTGATTAGCTTTATTCTTCATCGTGTCAATATTTTAATTTTGATCGCAATCAAACTTCGATACCCATATCACGCGTGCGTAAAACTCTGAATTATTCTTGAAAACGACTAAGTTTTATTCCAATTTCGATTTATCTTCATACTATCCTTGATTATACCGCATTTCATGCTTGATCGTACCTAGGCTACTACGATACTCTTTATCATATTAAATACTATTTGACCAAGATTAGGCTGACCTTATCTTGATCGTGTCAAATTTCGATTTTTATCATGTTTGGATTTTTGCACTCGTGCCTAAAATATTTTTTGACCATGATTTGATTTCCTAATATCATATGAAATTTTCATGATTGATCGTACCTAAATGACCTGGCATGACTAGACGACTATGAAATCCATGGTCGTGATTCTAAGGATCATGACTATACGTAACAATTCTGTCTCTGGATCGTGCTTAAAATTTTGTCCTTGATCGCGACTAACCGATTTGATTATCATAAAATTTAGTGATCATATCCGAAATAATTTTTCCTTCGTGCCTAAAATTCGATCCTCTAGTCACCGTGCTGCTATTTCCTTCCTATTTCATGACAAGGTTTTGATTTTTGTCACTCTACATACGTCATGCCTAAGTGATTTTAGTCATTCCAAGGTTTTAAGCCTCGATTTGGTTCGTGATCAAGTGGTTTGATCCTTAGTCATTGATCGTGCCAAACATTTCATTATTCCTAGCGATGACCAATCGTACCATTTTTCGTATTGACCGTGCCTTTAAAACCTTGATTCTGAAATCAGGATGTTATCGCCATTCATAACTAAGCTTGGATCTTGATCGTGCTTATACGACCTAGAGTCTGATTTCATCAAATCTAACTACCGATCGTTCTATACTCGAATTTCGTTCTCCATTCGTTTCCTTAGCCGTGATTAAGATTATGACTAAATAACCTGAAATTATTCCTGATTTGTGTCTAAACGATGTTAATCATACTATGATTCTATCGTGTTAATCAATAGTCGTGCCCAAACAATTTCAAGTTGATTATCTTGATCGTGCCAACTCGTCGTTCTTTGATCGTGTCGGCCATACTGCCTAAAAATTCTATCATGTTTTAACTCCCTTGCCAAGCTTTAATTTCGAGGACGAAAT
Source organism: Iris pallida (assembly GCA_029216955.1). Taxonomy (NCBI): domain Eukaryota; kingdom Viridiplantae; phylum Streptophyta; class Magnoliopsida; order Asparagales; family Iridaceae; genus Iris; species Iris pallida. Next base: position 3,840,412 of record JANAVB010024994.1, read on the forward strand.
TTCTTTAAGGAGGGTAGATTTGTAACCTCCGTAAATTGAATTCTTGGATATTTTTGAAAATTTGTATTTTTTTATTCTTTTCTCTGAATTTCTCTGAATCTCGAAAAATGTGCAATTTTTAATTTTTTCTGGGAAAACAAATTTGACCGTGATTGCTATCGGTCCTTGTTGGTTTTGGTCTACTATTTCATGCAATTTTTATCCTATTGGAATTTTTCTGCCATTCCTTAAAATAAATAATTTATAAATGTTGTTCTATATGGAGAGACGTTTATTGAATTTTAGAATTTCAAAATATAATTATTTACTAATAAATAATTTTAAATATATTTAAATAATTAGTGAATAAATTAGTATTATTTATGTCTTTAAAAATATTGGCTAAATTGTAATTAGCCATTTGTTTAATTAGTATTAACTAGTAATTTAATTGTTAATTTATAACTAATATTTATTTTAGTACTAATTAATTGGCAGATAGTGATATGGTTAGTAGTTAGCAGTTAGTGATTAGCGTTAGTTTTCCACTATTTTCCTATATTCTATTACATGTACATTTGTTAGGATTTTCTCTACTCCCCTATAAATAGCACCCATTCCCAAAATCCTAGAATTTCTACACAAATCCCCAAACCTAGAATTCCTAGCAGCCCCCTCCCCATTTATACTGTCCCAAACAAACCGACCACCCCCATCTTCCTTGTCCCGATGCCATCACCACAGGAAACCCAAGTCGAGCCACCCCACTGGCCTCGACTTCCCACCCGACCAAACCACCACCGATGACCACCACCACTGCCATCAACCCGGCGCAGCCACCCTGTGGCCGATATCCCCAGCCACCAGAACACACCGCCACCCTGCCAACAAACCACCACCGCCACCATCATTCACAACCATCCCCGCCACCACCAATAACTACCCGGCTGCTACCATCAGATCCACCACCGCCGTCCCTAACCACCACTGTCATCCCCTTCACTCGCCGCACCACCACCCAATCGCCATAGCCGCCACCATCAACACCAATAACCACCGCCACTGTCAAACCTCCACCACCCCGGCCAATCGGCCTAGCCGCAAACACCTCACCACCGCCACCAGATCCACCCATTCCAGCCGCCCCATATCGAGCCACCGCCGCCATCACTCCAGAACCCCCTTTTCCCAAATCAAACACTAGAGAGAGAGAGAAGGAGAGAGAGAACCTTGTTTCGCGCCGCTTCGCCGGCGAGACCCAACGTCGAGCCTTCGGCCTCCGCCGGGCACCCCTCCACCGGTGGCCCGCTGAGAAACCCCATGCCGCCCCTTGGCGAGCTCCGCCCTACTGGCGCTCCCCTCCGCCTTGGCCAGATCCGGCGAGCCGAACCCTGGCGCCGCCCCACGTCCTCCCGCTGGCACCGCCGACAAGATAAACCTCCGTCGGCGTGGTGTCCTGGCGCCACCTCGAGTCGACCCAGCGTTCCCGAGCCTCCGCCTGACCGGATCCCCTCCTCCGCGCTCCGTTTTCCTCCGCCGAGAACCCGCCGGAGCTCCTCCGCCGGCGTTGCTCCACGCCGGAACCGCTCCGCCACCCACGCGGCCGACCCCCATATGTGAGCCCCCTCTTCCTCTGCTCTGATTGTTTAGGGATTGAGCCCCCACCCCCTTTTTTGATATAGTATAAGTTTATATTGTAATTGGTTTTGTATATATAATATATAGTTTATATTATAATGTATATTAGTATAATACATGTATATTGTTATATATAATGTATATTAGGTTATAATATAAATGTATATTAGTTTATGTATTAATGTATATTGTATATAGATTAGTTTATGTATTAATGTATATTTGTATATATATTAGTTTATGATTGATATATTATAGTATAAATTATTAGTTTATATATATTATATAATAGTGGAAATAATTTGGTATATATAGTTATTTTATTATTATTAAAGGTATTAATTGTAATATTTTTACTAGTATTATTAATATTATTAATTAAATTATTAAATTATAGTTATGAAATCTTTTTAGTTAAATAGTTATAGTGGCGGCCCCGCCGTGGGTGCCCCCTCCGGGCGAGCTCTGGTGGATAGCCCCCTGACAGCCACCGTCCTTCGGGACGCGCCGTCGAGGCGATTCGTGCGTTTTGCACGACGTCTCGTCGTGACGCGCGCGGGATTGAGTTCATTTTGGCGTTCCGTCGCAGCAACTTCGTGCACGTTTTCTCGGGAATCCGACCGTTGGATCGACGATATCTTCACTCCGTCACAATCTCGGTATATCTACCTTCATCCATGTCAATTTTCGTCCGTTAATTTTATCGTTTGATACATCAAAACCGGCCACCAAGTTGACCGTTTAAATTGTTTTAAATTTTGACAGTTTTGCGGGGCCAACTTCGTCAGCTTGTATCTCCTCCACCGCAGCTCCTTTTGGCGTGCTACCAGTTCCTGTGCGAATTTGGTATAATCCTCTTACTACCCCTCCAGTTTTGTTTCAATGTGAGCTTGTTTGATTGGTTGAATTCGACGCCAAAGTTGGCCGTCCTAATTTGTAATTTCTAACTTGTAATATTCCATTTTTGAACACGGGACTCCAGATTTCATTTCTGGCACCACCATTAGACTTGTGGCGTCGTTCTGGCACGTTTTCATATAAAATTTTTTAGATTTGGAGAACGTGGGCCCTGGCACGTTTTTCGGTACAAAGTGGGTCCCACATTCTGGGTCAACGGGACTTTTTGACGCCGGCTCATCGGAATCCAATTTCGGAGATACCGTTGAGTTCGTATCATCATTCTGGACTCGTTGACATATAATTTGCTAGGTTTTGGAGGACATTGGATCTAGCACGCATTTCGGTGCAAGTTGGATACCAATATTCGGGTCAACAGGTCATTTTGAGATCGGCTCATCGGAATCCAATTTCGGATATATCGTTAAGTTCGTATCATCATTCTGGACTCGTTGATAGGTAGTTTGCTGAATTTTAAGAACTTTGGCTCCGGCACGCATTTCTGTGCAAACCGGAATTCGAAGTTCTGGTCAACGGACGAAATTGAGATCGGGTCAACGGAATCCAATTATGGAGATACCGTTGGGTTCGTATCGTCATTCTGGTTTCGTGGACAAATAATTTGTTATATTTTATAGACTTGTTTTCTTGCATGTTTTTCGGTGCAAAACGGCTCCGACACGGACACCGTTTTGACCCGAAATTACCTTTTTGCCATTGTGTCCAAATTGGACCGTTGGGTAGGCTATCCTAGCTAATTTGACCATTCTGGACACGTTGGCGATGTTGATTTCATCGTCTGACAATGTTTGTTGATAATTTCTCTGAGTTTAACCTTTTTATAATTAATTAATAATTAATTCTTATAATATTCGTATTTCGAGATTAGTACAACGAAACTGAGCTCAGTCAATTCCAGTGATCTTACATCGTTGAAATTGACAAGATGGACACGTGGATCACTATAATAAGATTATCAACTTTACCATTGATATTCTTATCTCAATTTGCGTGTCGTAAGTTTCGACGTACGAATAACGAAGTACACTTGTATCTTTAAAATTAGACTAGACTTACCCTGTTTGACCAGAGTTGACCAGTTGACCCAAAGTCAACTGTAAGTCAGCACTTGACCTAGTTTGACTAAATTATTGACCGAAGTTGACCTAGAGTTATTTTGACTTAGAAGAACCTAGAATAATATAGATTGCCTGTAGAGATTCTTTTATTACAACTTGAACACCTTGTAACCTGTGTTGCATTAAATAGGACTCTATGGCTTCAGTGGGACCCCCCTGTACTTATCAGCTGTTCAGGTTATCGAGGCGAGTACATTCTCTGATCATTTTATATTCTGTTTATAATTATTTCCTGCATTAGATTACTTTACTTGTACTGTCACGTTGGTCACACGGATTGGTACTATATGGATCCCTTTTTGAGATGTTATCCTTAGGGAGCATCGGGTACTCTATGTTCTGTGCGTTTCACTTACATGGCGTATCACTATGCTTCGTTGATTCTTCGATTACTTGTGACATATACTCTTATGATCACAGAGTATTCCTGGAATCCTTATCCCATTTATGGGTCTACTATGTACCACCCTTCGGAGGCTTATCACCTTTCGGAGGCTTATCACCCTTCGGGGGCTGTACATGGAATCATAACATAACCTGGTTGGATCCTTGTGTATTGATTGGGGTACGGGGGAGTAGAATTGGACATGTGAATAATACACTAGTAGTATCTTATCAGAATCATTCCGTAGTGTCTTATCAGAATCATCCCAGGCCATTTACATGTCTATATTGTACTCTGAATCACTAGCCACTGTTAGTCTCTATTTATAGTAGATATTTCTATTACAGCTCTCTCTATTTACATACTGCACTTATTTCAGTACCTGTATCTTACTTTACTGCATGATTATATTTTCTAACCTGCTATGATCTGTTGAGATGTACTGTACTCGCTCCAGTCCTGACTGGACCTGTTGATAAATTTTACAGATAGCCTGGGATTGCCTGCTAGCCTAGAGGAGACACATTAGAGGTTGTTTAGATGGTATTTCTTCTGTCTGGAGTTGTATTTACTTTATGGATTACTGTATTTGAGTTTTGATATGAATTTCTGGGTTTTTGTATCTTAAACACTTAGACTTCTATCTCCTGTATCTCTTTTGGATTTTATGTTTTATCCATCCTTATCATGCTCTACCTTAGATGTGATTGAGACTGTATCTGCTATGTCACCCCCATTCGGAGAGTATAAACTGCTTAACATTATATTGTTAGATGATGTGACCTAGGACAGCGTTCTACCGCCGACACTGCGGCGTAGGCTGGGCGTTGTTACGTTCTCGTACCCTAACAGTGGGTACGGGTCGTGACATAATATTGTTACTAGTATTATTAATATTATTGATTAAATTATTAAGTTATAGTTATGAAATCTTTTTAGTTAAATAGTTATAGTTATTAGTATCCAGTTTGACCTAAATATTTATATTTGATAAATTGGAGTTTTGGTACAAAATGTTTTCTATATATATATATATATTCAAACTAATTATGATTTATGAATAGATAAAAATAATAATTGTTCTAATATTATATAATGATTTTCTGAATAGAATATCTGTAATTAGTTATACTTTTTCTAAAATCATAAATCGTGGCTATGATAGTCATTTTCTATCTCTTGAATTGATTATCGTACCAAACCCTGATTTTAGACTTTTACATACCAAACTAGGCTATTTGGTCTATTCTGGACTCATTGGGACTGCCCGTGTCATCGTCTGTTACCCTCTATGGAGGTTAGCATGGTACCTACCTTGTGTCGACACGTTCGTGTCGTGTACGTCGACTCCAACCAATCAAGGCTAGTGCATTCTCTGATCATTTCATATCCTGCTTAGAATTATTTTCCTGCATTAAAATACTTTACTTGATACTGTCACGTTGGTCACACGGATTAGTACTATATGGATCCTTTCTTGAGATGTTATCCCCTCAGGGAGCATCGTATACTACATGTTCTGTGCGTTTCACTTACATGGCGTATCACTATGCTTCACGGTTCATTGATCACTTGTGACATGTACTCTCATGATCACAGAGTCTTCTTTGAATCATCCCATTTATGGGCATTCCCAGATTACCCATTTATGGGCTTACCATGTATCACCCCTTGTGGGCTATTACATGGAATCATAACATAACCTGGTTGGATCCTTGTGTATTGATTGGGGGTACGGGGGAGTAGAAGTAGACATGTGAATAATATCCAAGTAGTGTAATTCCCATATCACTCTATAGTATAATTCTCAGAATCTCCTATGCCATTCACATATTTATGTTGTACTCTGACTCACTAGCCACTGATAGTTCTCTATTACCGTATATATATTTCTATTACAGTTTTTTATGTTTACATCCTGTACTTTCTTTCAGTATCTATATCTTACTTTACTGCATGATTATATTTTCTAACCTGCTATGATTTGTTGAGATGTACTGTGCTCGCTCCTGTCCTGACTGGACCTGTTGATAAATTTTACAGATAGCTTGGAGGTTGCCTGCTGGCCTAGAGGAGACACATTAGAGGTTGTTTAGTTAGCCATTTCAGTTGTCTAGAGTTGTATTTACTTTATGGATTACTGTATTTGAGCTTTGAGACGTATTTCTGGGTTTGTGTATCTTAGACACTTAGACTTCTATCTGCTGTATCTCTTTTGGATTTCATATTTTATCTATCTTCCATTATGCTCTACCTTAGATGTGATTGAGTTTACATTCTGCTATGTCACCCCCATTCGGGGAGTATAAACTGCTTAGCCTTATACTGTTAGATGTATGAGACCTAGGACAGCGTTCTACCGCCGACACTGCGGCGTAGGCTGGACGTACCCACGTCTCGTGCCCTAACTCTATGGTGCGGGTCGTTACAGGAGATTATTTATAGGGAAGGGGGAGCCCTAGTGGCTGGTTAAAAAGTGAAAAATTAGGGTTAGGGTTTAGTCTAATGCTATGGGCCTAATTGCATTAGTCATGGAACCCATTTCTAAGTCTCAAGTCTATGGACCAAAACACCAATCCTCCTATTTCAAACTTGATCCTAAGTGTCCTAACTTGAGTTGACTTAAGTTAGACTAGGGTCCATACCATGTTAACTTAGGCCACCAAGTCAAGGTCAAAATCTAGGACAGTCTCTTTAGTCACAGCTAGTCAAAAGTCAAAATCAACAATCACCCGTGCAATAAATCATGAAATAATTTAAAGAGGCCAAATGACCAAAATACCCTTATGCTCAAAAGTAATTATAAATTATCCTAATGACATAGTTAGGCTCTAGGTCAGACAGTCGCTCAGGTTACACTAGCAAGGTATCAAAATCACAAGCCATGACTTAAAACAATTTTAAATTGATTTAAAAATTATCAAAAATCGTAATATGATTTAAATACAAATAAATTATAATTATAAATACAAAATTTTAAAATTACCCTCATTTCAGAAACTGGGTGTTACAACTAACATATCAATGGTTAGAAATACAAATAAGTAGATGTGGATCGAGACTCGTGCACTACCAATGCACTTATCTCGAGAATAAAAAGACAATAAGTAAAGCATCATGTGACGTAAATTAATTAACATGTGACATAATATAAAGTGTAGTCATGTTAAGTAAACGAAAGCTTGAGAATATGTAAAATCAATTGATCATGTAAGCATGTGATCCAACCGGGTCATGAGAGCATGTTGACTTAGCATAGGGATCTGTAAAGCTTGTGAGATAACTGAACATGTGAGCATGTGAGAACTATATATAGAACGACAATGATAGGATAACTTAGAAACTATTTCGGAAGTCAAGTTACAACCTGTAAACCAAACAAGGACCAGGGTTGTAACCCTTCTTCTGAAAAGAACCTAGTCTATAATGATTGTATAACATAAGGATCATGTATGGCGTGTGAGTATTAAATAGGACGAAAATGACTAGATGACTTGGGAACCAATCTGGAACCCAGGTTACAACCCGTAAACCAAACAAGGACCGGGGTTGTAACCCTTCTCCTGAATAGAACTCAGCCTTTAATCATTTATCGACAAAAGTAAAGCATAACAATAATGTACTGAAATAAACATACGGACACTGCCTAAACAAAACTAGACTAGACTGGACTCCATCCCTCAATCACGGCCAAGTAATGAGTACGACTTTATACATTAGCTAACTTGGGTTATCACAATCCTAATTACTAACAAGATGCAGTTTTGAGAAATTCATACCAGTTACCTGCCCTGTAGATTGCCCGAATTATCCAGGCCAAAAAGAAAAGTAAAGGTGGATACATCGCCCAGAAGACAAATGTATCCAAGATCTAGTAGTGGGCACATCGCCCAGGAGACAAATGTACCCTATAGACATATACTAGTGGGTACATCGCCGAGGAGACAAATGTACCCTATAGACATATACAAGATGCAACACTCGTCGGTGCGCTGAAAGTGTGCTCATCATGACAAATAGCTCTAAATCCATTCAGGTTGGGGCCGGGACAAAGGGCTTGCAGGTAACTGGGAAATTCTTCCCTCCCAATGATGTAGATAATCAAGCTAGTTGTTTAGTTCTTAACATTTTTTTGTTAGATTCTGGGTGTGCTATTCTGCAGAATCCATCCTGGACATGATATGCAATACTTGACAATACAAGAAAAGTGTACTATAACAAGACACAAAAAAGAAAACATAATAAGCTGGAAGCTATGAGTGCACTACGACGAGCCACTATTAAGAAAATAGGGAGTTCGCCATGACAGGCTACTATCATGTAAGCAAGGAAAGACATGTACAAGAGTGCACCACGACGGGTCACTATCTGGTAAGCAAGGAAGACTTGTAACATTAGTGCGCCACAACGAGCCACTATCTAGTAGGCAAAGAAGACATGTACAAGAGTACACCACAATAGGTCACTATATAGTAAGCAAAGAAGACATGTAACATGAGTGCGCCACGACGGGCCACTATCTAGTAAGCAAAGAAGACATAAATCAAGAGTGCACCCCGATGGGCCACTATCATGTAAGTAAGGAAAGACATGTACAAGAGTGCACCACAACGGGTCACTATCTAAGAATAAGCAAACATGACAATAAGGATCACATGTAGAAAAATTAGATGAAAAACATATCATGGCATAGGAGAAGAAATAAATAAAGGTACTACTTGACATAAAACAATAATTGAATCTGTGCTAATATTAAAAATATAAGGGGGTTCAATTATTCTTTAACTGTAGAAAATCATCTAATCATGATACGAATTCATTACAGTCGAAGAAAACCTTAAAACGTCAAGTATAGAAAACATGCCAAAAAGATCAAAACTATGATTGAAATTATCAATCGCATATGAACTCCAATTAAAGTAAAACAAGAATATTCTTGAAGCCAAGACAAAGATCTACAACTTTTATGTTTTGAGTTTTTCAAGATTTTACCTACAAAACAGCTCAAACGGGCAAAAACAGTCATTTTGAGTCACGTTGCGCGCAAGCACGGTGAGCGGCGCGCAAGTTGCGCTGCGCACGCGAGCAAAACTGCCCACGGTGCACGTTGCGCGCAAGCAAGGCACACGTTGCGCGACAGAAAATCGTGTGCGGCGCACGCACGAGGGCAAAAGTGCCCACGACGCACGTTGCGCGCAAGCACGGCGGGCGGGCACGCGGCAGAAAAATACGTGGGCGCGCGGCGCACAAGTTTCAATACACGTGAGGGCAAAAGTGCCCATGGTGCACGTTGCACGCAAGCACGATGTGCGGGCGCACGGCAGAAAAATGTAAGGGCGCACGGTACATAAGTTGCAATGTGTTCGAGGGCAAAGTGGCTACGGCGCACGTTGCGCACAAGCACGACACGCGGGAGCGCGGCAGCGAAAATACTGCGCACGGTACTGTTTATCGTCTCGACAACACCAAAAGGTGTGGGAAACCCATGAACAAGAAAATTGCATAACTTCCTCAAAATAAATCGAAATCAAGTGGTTCAAAAGCCAAAATTGGATAGAATAAAATTTTCTACAACATAGAACCATTAGTTTTCAAAAATAACAAAGTTTAAGAGATCAAAACCATAAAAAATAAGAAAAGTTACAAACTTAGATCTACAAAAATGTAAGCTTTAAAACCGAAAACACCAAGTTCTAAAGAGGCTTAGAATCATGAAGGAAAGAAAATAGAACAAACAAAAATAACATTGTTCAAGATTTGGCAAGATATACTTGCCTAGGTTTTGGAAGAGGAGCAAATGGAGAAGGAGTAAATGAAATGAATGTAGGAGACAGAGAGAGAAGTTGGTTTTTATAAAAAACCTTTCTTATCTCAACACAACCCAAACCAACTCATGTCAAGTTGAACCAAATCAAAATAAACCAAGTACAAGATTAAACCATGGCAAGGCGAAGGAAGATAAGTCAAAACACGGGTCATCTGACAAATGTCAGAAATTCGTATACGTACACTGAAAATATGTATAACGGAAAACGGGAGTGACATGTATGCCGTGAGTATACACTGGTATACTGGCAGTATGCCGGTCAAGGAAAAAATCTATAAGTTGAGAAAAATTTAAAAGGTTTCAAAAACCAATAAAATATAAAATATAGTACAAAAATATGCATCTGTATATAAATATCGATACAGTGAGACGAGCCTCACAACTCTCGCATATTTAGAAAAATTCTGTCCTCGAAATTTTCTGAAGCTAGTCGAGCATGATAACCAAAACAAAAGCTCAAGAAAATACAACTATCTCAATCAAACAAGGCATGGCATATTAGTAAATGAAGGAAACAGTAATATAAATAAATATGTAAGCAATAACACAACCACAATCAAGAAGGGCTGGAGGCATATGAATAGATATGTCTCCTGAGTAAGTAGAGTAGGGACCAACGTCCTCGCTGGCCTACGCTGACTCTAAAAATGGATAAATGTCAAGTTTCAAGGTAAGTCGGTAACAATGACTTAGTCTAAGACATGACACTACCCAGGATGTATCTTCGTAGTCGAGACACCTGATATTTATCATATGTCTCGACTACGAGGACAAAAGAGTGGGACGAGAAACTCGCCTTCACTCATCGAATAAGTCAAGCCAACCATTGTACTCTATATATAGATAGAATACCAAGTCGTCGACAAGAACCCAAGATATACTGCTACTACCTGGCCTGCTACTAAAAGACAATCCAAAGGTCATAACTGAAGGAAGACCATGAAGATAGTACCTGAGACTCCTAAGGTACAACCCTCATGATGATACTATAGCTGCTCATAGTATTGTACATTTAATCGCGCTCTGAGCTGCCTGACCCTCTGAGCTCGTGATGGCGGTGGGTATTGTGCCAATGGTTGAACATCTAGTATTAGCCCCAACTGCTCGTCCACTATTGGAGGTGATAACTGAGGCGACTGAAAGGACTGCAGTGGTACATTTGGTGTAGTTGGTCATCTTCGAGATGTCAGATAGGGACAAGTGCTAATTGAATGGTCCTCTGCTCCACAACGAAAGCACCGCCTATTGGCCGTCCAACAAACTGATCTAGAATGCCCTAACTTTCCATAATAAGTGTATCCTACTTGTTCTGTCTGATATTGCCGCTGGTTCTTCTGCCTCTGAGCTTGGGTTTATTCATACTGCTGAGGTCCCTGCTGCTAGGATGTATTAGACTGCGTCGGTAATGGCCTGTGAGCCTGCTGCTACTAAATCGGTACTGGTGTATGCTGGTTGGAAGGCTGGAAGGATGACGATTCAGTTTGACTCCTTCGGGGACAAATTCCTATCATGTGGTCAGGTGAATCGCACGATAAGCATAGAAAGTTAGCCCTTAGACAAGTAATATGAGTGTGCCCTTCCCTTCCATAGAAGGAACATATGACAAGAGTTTTGGTAACTCCTGGTGATGGTATGGACGTTGGTATGCTGGTACTGGTGAGGGATGTTGGGGTAAAAAGCCTGATACGGGTGAATGGTACCTCTTACGACCCTCAGTTCTAGATTCGGTCCTCCTTGCTATATGCTCTTACTCTCGTACTGCCTCTACGGTAGGTAGGGCTCGATATGCTGACTGGCTGGATGACTGGTACTTTCTAGCTCCAATCTGTACTTCCTATGGATGCAAGTCCTCGGCTTAAAATTTGTCGGGTATTTCTTGCTCACTTCGGTCTATCAATATTTGGATACTCTGCTGGAGAACGAGATCTCATTGTTGCTGTGACTCCATCATTTCCTTGATGATCCCTATGAGTGCAGGTACATCAGACTGATCTAGAACTACCTCCGCTCGGACTGCTGACTGTACAGGCACAGCTAGATGATCGGGATAGACTGACATCTCTGCCCTCGAGTCAACTATCGACTCTGTATCTGAATGCTGAGACTGATCCTCCACAACTGGCCTGACAGAAGATTGCCGACCTGCCATCGGCAGAACCCAAACAAGGTAATCAGAAGGATTAAGAACAGTGTCCCTGAAAGTTAAAGGACACAAGGATCAAATCGAGGGAACAGAAGAGATCAACGATCAATGCAGATATCAGGTTAAAGGATCAAAGATAGAGAATAATACGAAGGATATCAATAAAGGATAATTGTGATTGAGATAACTAAACATCAGTAACCCCCACATATCTGATAAATCAGACATGCATGGGCTACCACTAAAACCTGTGTCACGCCCGAGGACCAGAATACTTGTAGGTAGGACGGACAAGGCCAGCTATGTAATACCAAGGTACGCCAGTACTCTGAAATGACGTATAAGCTGTCAAGACATGGGAGTTACTTCTATAAGCCAATAGTCGATCCTAGGTTAAGCAATCCTAGGTATCTCAATCACAGGCAATTATACAAAGTACAAGAAGTATGATCATCATACATACAATAGTAAAGCGTCCCAAACCATTTATACTTGGATGATCATGAAGCTAGTCATACCAAAATAGAGAACTAGCAAGAGTAATAGTCGTACATGATAAGCTCTAGCTATAGTCTAGAATACGTACATCATGTTTTGGCCCATAGGCTTAATGTCAAGAACCGAAACACGAGCTAAACACGTGCTCGGAGGCTAAACACCACAAAAGAATAATGTACATATCAAGTGGAAGAATGAACCAAGAAACCCACTCAGGTACTCTGGTGCTCCGGATGGTCACCGTCGAATAGATGGTACGAAAGATCCTTCGAGCTCCTCTATTAGATCTGGCCAAATAAAACTAGTAGGGTCAGACCCCAAATAGCAAGTACCACAAGGAAGACAAACTTATGAACTAAAACCAGCAATAACTAACATATCAATGGTTATAAATACAAATAAGTAGATGTAGATCGAGACTCGTGCACTACCAATGCACTTATCCCAAGAATAGAAAAGACAATAAGTAAAGCATCATGTGACGTAAAGTAATTAACATATGACATAATATAAAGTGTAGTCATGTTAAGTAAAAGAAATCTTGAGAATATATAAAATTAATTGATCATGTAAGCATGTGAGCCAACCGGGTCATGAGAGCATGTTCACTTAGCATAGGGATCCGTAAAGCTTATGAGATAACTGAACATGTAAGCATGTGAGAACTATATATAGAACGACAATGATATGATGACTTAGGAACTATTTCGGAAGTCATGTTACAACCCGTAAACCAAACAAGGACCGGGGTTGTAACGCTTCTTCTGAAAAGAACCTAGTCTCTAATCATTGTATAACATAAGGATCATGTATGGCGTATGAGTATTGAATAGGACGAAAAATGACTAGATGACTTGGGAACCAATCCGGAACCCAGGTTACAACCCGTAAACCAAACAAGGACCGGGGTTGTAACCTTTCAACTGAATAGAACACAGCCTCGACAAAAGTAAAGCATAATAATAATGTACTGAAATAAATATACGGACACTGCCTAAATAAAACTAGACTAGACTGGACTCCATCCATCAATCACGGCCAAACAATGAGTACGACTTTATACATTAGCTAACTAGGGTTATCACAATTCTAATTACTAACAAGATGCAGTTTTGAGAAATCTATACCAGTTACCTGCCCTGCAGACTGCCCGAATTATCCAGGCCAAAAAGAAAAGTAAAGGTGGATACATCGCCCAGGAGACAAATGTATCCAAGATCTAGTAGTGGGTACATCGCCCAAGAGACAAATGTACCCTATAGACATATACTAGTGGGTACATCGCCCAGGAGACAAATGTACCCTATAGACATATACAAGATGCAACATTCGGCGGTGCGCTAGAAGTGTGCTCATCATGACATAGCTCCAAATCTATTCAGGTTGGCGCCGGGACAAAGGGCTTGCAGGTGAAAAATTCTTCCCTCCCAATGATCTAAATAATCAAGCTAGTTGTTAAGTTTTTAACATTTTTTGTTGGATTCTGGGTGTGGCATTCTGCAGAATTCATCCTGGACATGATATGTAAGACTTGACAATACAAGAAAGTGCACTATAACAAGAAACAATAAGAAAACATAATAAGCTGGAAGCTATTAGTGCGCTACGATGAGCCACTATAGAGAAAATAGGGAGTACGCCATGATAGGCTACTATTATGTAAGCAAGGAAAGACATGTACAAGAGTGCACCACGATGGGTCACTATTTGGTAAGCAAAGAAGACATGTAACATGAGTGCACCACAATGGGCCACTATCTAGTAGGCAAAGAAGATATGTACAAGAGTGCACCACAACGGGTCACTATCTAGTAAGCAAAGAAGAAATGTAACATGAGTGTGCCACGACAGGCCACTATCTAGTAAGCAAAGAAGACACAAATCAAGAGTGCACCCCGATGGACCACTATCATGTAAGTAAGAAAAGACATGTACAAGAGTGCACCACAACGGGTCACTATCTAAGAATAAGCAAACATGACAATAAGGATCGCATGTAGAAAAATTAGATGAAAGACATATCAAGGCATGGGAGAAGAAATAAATAAAGGTACTACTTGACATAAAATAATAATTGAATCTGTGCTAGTGTTAAGAATATAAGAGGGTACTATTATTCTCTAACTGTACAAAATCATCTAATCATGATAAGAATTCATTACAGTCGAAGGAAACATCAAAACGTCAAGTACAAAAAATATGCCAAAAAGATCAAAACTATGATTGAAAATTTTAATCGCATATGAACTCCAATTAAAGTAAAACAAGAAGATTCTTGAAGCTAAGACAAAGATCTACAACTTTTATGTTTTGAGTTTTTTAAGATTTTAGCTACAAAACAGCTAAAATGGGCAAAAATAGTCATTTTGAGTCAAGTTGTGCGCAAGCACGACGAGTGGCGCGCAAGTTGCGCTGCGTGCACGAGCAAAACTGCCCACGATACACGTTGCACGCAAGCAAGGTGCACGTTGTGCGGCAGAAAATCACGCACGGCACGCAAGTTGCGCTGCGTGCGAGGGCAAAAGTGCCAACGGCGCATATTGTGCGCAAGCACGGCGCGCGGGCGTACGACAAAAAAAATACACGAATGCATGGTACGCAAGTTGCAATGCGTGCAAGGGCAAAAGTGCCCACGGCGAACGTTGTGCGCAAGCACGGTACACGGGCGCGCGGCAGAAAAAAGCGCGGGCGCGCGACACGCAAGTTACAATGTGCATGAGGGCAATAATGCCCACAGTGCACGTTGCGCACAAGCACGGCGCACGGGCGCACGGGCGCACGACAGCAAAAATACTGCGTGCGGTACTGTTCTTCGTCCCGACGGCACCAATAGGTGTGGGGAACCGATGAACAAAAAATGGCATAACTTCCTCAAAATAAATCAAAATCAAGTGGTTCAAAAGCTAAAATTGGGTAGAATAAAATTTCCTACAACATGGAACCATTAGTTTTCAAAAATAACAAAGGTTAAGAGATCAAAACCAAAAAAATAAAAAAAGTTACAAACTTAGATTTATAAAAATGTAAGCTTTAAAATCGAAAACCCAAGTTCTAAAGAGGCTTAGAATCATGATGGAAAGAGAGTAGAACAAACAAAAATAATATTGTTCATGATTTGGCGAGATATACTTGCCTCGGTTTTGGAGGAGGAGCAAATGAAGAAGGAGTAAATGGAATGAATGAGGAGAGAGAGAGAAGTTGGTTTTTTATACGAAACCCTTCTTATCTCAACCCATCCCAAACCAACTCATGCCAAGTTGAACCAAACCAAAATAAACCAAGTACAAGATTAAACCAAGGCAAGGCTAAGAAAGATAAGTCAAAACACGGGTCACCTGAAAAATGTCAGAAATACTTATACGTACACTAAAAATACGTATAACAAAAAACGGGAGTGACAGGTATGCCATCGGTATACACTGGTATACTGGCAGTATGCCGGTCAAGGAGAAAATCTATAAGTTGGAAAAAATTTAAAAGGTTTCGAAAACCAATAAAATATGAAATACAGTACAAAAATACGTATCCGTATATAAATATCGATACAGTAAGACGAGTCTCACAGTATGTGTTAGGGTGGTACTATATGGGTAAGGATATATGTGATATATATGTAATCTATAGTATATAACTATGTTTGTGTGTCTTGTTAGCTATGTGGTTTAGCTATGTGCCTTGATTTAGGCTATTTGTTAGATAGCAATGGTATTAGTATACTTGATTGTTTAGGCCATAGTCTTGTATAGACCTAGAATTGACTAACCTAGACTAGTTTGACCATTGTTGACCAAACCCTAGCGAGTTTGACCACATTAGACTAGTTGCCATAGTTTGACTAGATTGTTGACCAGAGTTGAACAAGAATTGACTTTGACCTAGATTGACTTAGACTCATGTAGATTGTATTATAATTTCAATTACCATATAAATTAAACTCTTTATAACCTGTGTTGCTCTAACTAGGACTCTGTGACTCCAGTTGGCCATCTTTTCATATCAGCTGTTCAGGATATCAGGCGAGTATATTCTCTGATCATTTCATACTTGTTAGGACTTATATTCTCTCTCTAGATTACTTTACTTGATGCTGTCACATTGGTAACACGGATTGGTACTATATGGATCTTTTCATGAGATGTTATCTCCCTCGGAAGCATCGGGTACATCATGTCATGTGTGTTTCACTTTCATCATGTACTCTTGTACTTTCACTATTCATGTATACTTTTGTGATTCATGTACTCTCATGTTCACAGAGCCCTCATGTATAACTTCATGCACACTAATTTATGAGCCCCTATGTGATGATCATGTATAATAACATAACATGTCTAGATCCTTGTGTATTGATTGGGGTACGTGGAAGTAGAAATAGTTATGTAAACAATTCTAAGTAGTGTAATCATGTACAACTCAGTAGTGTAATCATCTATTGATCAAGCCGTTCACATGCCTATCTTGTACTCTAAACTACTAGTCACTTGTAGTTCTTTACTTATAGTAGATATTTCCAGTATAGTTATCTCTCTCTTTTTCATGTGCATTTCTTTCAGCAATTTATGTATCTTACTCTATTGCATGCTTTATATTCTTGTCATGATATGAACTGTTGAGATTTTGTGCTCGTTTCTGTCCTAACTAGACCTGTTAAAAATATTACATATGGTTGTCTTGAGCACACTTGCCCTACTTGCTTGGGATCCGGAGATGGTATAGATACCTTTGGCCCCAACACTCAGGAGTGATCGAGAGATTAGTTTAGTAGACTTGTATTAGACTTTCATTTGAAGTTGTATTGTAATGAGTTGAGATCTCGACTTTTTTTGAGATTGTTTGAGATATTATTATTTTAGTTGTTTATATCAGTTGTTGGAGTTTGGAATTAGTATAGCTTTATGATTTTATGTTACCATATCGTACTTAGACTGTGATTGAGTGTTATCATATCTTATACTTGTCCTCCGTTCGGAGTTAAGTTTTTCGTTCGGAGTTAAGTTTTGACAAGTATATTATATAATTACGTGAGTTATTGTTTAGATAGTAACATTGTACAACGTTCTACCGTCGATTCTGCGGCGTAGGCTGGGCGCTGTTACGTAATGTGCCCTTACACAGGTGTAGAAGTATAGAAAAGAATAAAAAAAGACCTATGCGGCTCCGACAGAAGGATCCCCATGCGGCTCAGGATCCCCATGCGGCTCAGAAGTCCATGCGGCTCAGGGGTCCATGCGGCTCGGATAGATCCATGCGGCTCAGAAAGAAGCCACGTGGCCTTTAACAGTTCTTCCCTAGATTTGGCTGCATTTAATGCCCTGACGGCTGCTCTGACAAGGAACAGCTATGACAGCTCTGACATAAAGACGTAATAATGACTGACATGATGGCGTGATCCTAGGAAAGAGAAGAAGATCTTCTTACAGCTGGCAAAATCTACCAAGTCCCGAGGCCACTCCATGCGACTGTCCATCTGCATGCGGCTGCCTGTCTGTGTCCCCATGCGACTACCCATCTGCATGCGGCTTCCTATCACCATACGGCTGCCCATCTGCATGTGGCTGCCCATCCCTATGCGGCTGCCCCTCTGCATGCGGCTGCCTATCTGCATGCGGCTGCCTATCCCCATGTGGCTGCATATCCCCATGGGGTTGCCCATCCACGTGCGGCTGCCCATCCTCAAGCGGCTGCCCATCCTCATGCGGCTGAGAGGACCCTCCCATATGCGGCTCGGCCAGGACAGTCCAGTTGAGACACGTGGAGCTCTTTGTTACAATTGAGACACGTGGCAGTCTTATCTTTCCTGGAACTATGGGTGCTAACAAATCCTAACAAAATTAGATTTGTTGTAATCGTCATAATTGTCCAGATCAAATCAAATCAAGCAAATTGGACCCGTGGCAGGCTATCATAAATCACGAAGATTCATGGCAATCAATATTTATTGCCCACAGAGATTTGATGCAATCCACATTAATTACCTAGATTTGCTACAATCAGAATGAGTGGCCCAGATTAATTGATCCTTAACCGTCGACTTCTCAAGAAGGCAATCATTTGCAAACCCTAATGATGACACCCCCACTTCTATAAATAGCAAGGTGCCATTCCCTTGCAAAAGAGAGAATTGAAGAGACTGGAGAAGTCAAGAGAGAAGAGCAGAGAAGAGAAAGAGAGAGAGCACTACAGAGACATCCAGAGATCTAGTGACCGAAAGCGCAAAGGAGTCTCCCCACACGTCCAAGGGCATTTCTTTACCAGAGCCAAGGCTGCATCCGATCGTCCAAGGAGTAAGGCAGAGCTGCCGTCGCTTTCCCGAGCCTCTACCGTCACCCCCCAAAAAAACTAAATAATTGTACTTAGATTACTGTACCTAGGTTTTCGTCCCTAGGCTTTCTTTGTACGAGCAAAGTTTGTATTGTGAAGTAAAAGTCCAGTCCTCCGATATAATTGTTCTATTTTTTATAATTCATGGCAAACACGATGGCGACTCTGCTGGGGACAAACTTCTCTACGGCTGAGAAGTTGGCGACGCAATCGGATACAGCCACACTTGGTTCTACACAACAGAAGATGGTCGTCCGCTTCGACCAACAGGTATACGAAGAAATGCTCTCCGACAGGAGTGCTGGCACGGTTCAGAAGCGAACTCGCACAAAGAAAGCTCGCAGGGAGTGGAGGCCAAAATTATTTGCTCCTCCCTAAGCTCTGGACGAAGTACTCTCTGTTACCCAAGATGGCGAAGGCAACTCTCATGCGGCCCCACTTCAAGCCATAGAAGACTCTGCTGTCCCCAAATCCGACAGAGGAAAGCACTACGATGCTAGGCTTACAGGGGTAAAGTGTGATTCTATGTACTCCAGGAAGAAGCCGAACAAAGGTACTTGCCGTAGGTTGAACACTCATGCGGCCAAGATTGCCAGCCGCATGCATGATGTTCATGCGGCCGAAACTGCCAACCGCATGAAGAATACTTATGCGGCCGAGACTTCCAGCTGCATGAAGAAAGCCCATGCGGCTATGATTGCCAGCCGCATAAAGACTGTTGATTCCAGCCGCATGTTGCCCGCTCCACGCGGCTCAGGCTCAGTCTTCGATCGCCTCTCCTATGGTCCTGATCTCTCATGCTCCCGAGAAAATATGTCTGACTCTCTGCAACACCACTTAGACTCTTCCTACTATGTGCCTTCGCGCACTAGAGTGAAGAAGTCTAGGGCAGCGCGAGCTTGGCAAGCTCAGTCTGCTGTCCTGACCTCTGACCATCCGAGCGTTCCATATACCGTTATGCGGGCCTCTGATGGAAAGTTGTACAGAACCACTCGAGTCCAGCCCCCGACGGCATATGGACAGAGTGGTTCCAAAAAGTCTCCCAAAACTAGGGAGCAAACATGGTCGTTCCAGACCCATCTGACTTGCGTGAGGTTATCCTCCTCAAACGCAAGGAAAAAGAAGAGGCCTCGGTGTGCAAAGAGTCCTCCCACGAACGTCACTGCACCCAAGTCATCGTCAACTGCTGTTGCAACAGCACGACGGTACGAGAAGACCGACAGTCCGCCTTCCAAAGATTACAACAGCCGAGCTCAGGGGATGAGACGCCTTCCGTCGTCTCTTGCAACTCTACTCAGAAAATCCCCGCTGATGGGAGAGGGAAGAAGATAAATGTTTCCAGCCCGAAGATTTCAACCACTGTGACTAAAAAACTATCGTCTAAACGGTTGTCCACCACTGGAGTTTTCCAAGGTACCCGTTCGAAGACAAAATCTGCTACAGTGGGAGGTTCATCATCCACATCACTGGGGGTTGCTGGAACTGGGGGTAGCACTCCTCCGAACATCCATGACAATCCGATGTTCCAAGGAGACGAGCCCGAGGAAACAACTCTTCCATCAGATACAGCAGGTGTCGACGACCCCGAGGACGTCCACGACTCTCAAAATGAAGCAAGCTCTGAAGCGGGGGGTACTATTCTTTTTGAGTTCGAACCAGAGGAGAACATTCTTACATACCCCGATGATTTCTCGGTACAGGAGTATGATTCGGAGGGCACGTCGTCCACCGTTCCTTCCACTTCTACTCATGTGAGGACGACATTCATGACAAACGATGAACAAGATGGTCCCAGTGATCGTCAATGCATCGATACTTTGGAGGCCATACTGCGCACTTTGGTCAAATCGATGGACGAGATCAAAGCAGCCCTCCTTACTCTGCAAGGAGGGACGGCTGGCCAAGCAAACTTGGGTCCCGCGGTCAATGCAGACTCGAACTCAGCGACACCGAACCCAGGCAATAATCCTCCTGAAATGTCGGCTCCTACCGCTGCAGACGAGGCCAGGGAGGCAAGAAGAGAGGTCCAGGAGCTCCGAGCCGTGTTCTACGCCCGAAAAAACTGCCAAGACATCAGGATACGACAACCACATCCCGCTGCATGGAGAGATGTTCCGTTCCCACCAAAGTATAAACCATTCTATATCAATCCATACGATGGGAAGACGTCCGCAAGTCGGTACATTACTTACTTCGAGGTCACCACCGACCATCTGCCCCATGACGATGCCATCCTTACACGATTATTCATCGGGGCCGTGGAAGGGGTCGCCTTCGACTGGTACCATAACCTGCAGGACAACTACATCCACTCTTTCACCAGCTTCAAGTGCATGTTCTTGGAGAGATTCTACGAAGTGGGACAGGACGTCACAATGTCCACCCTCATGGACGTCGTTCAAGGGGAGAAGTAGCTGACAAGGAACTACATTGAGCGGTTTCGCCAAACCATAATGAAGTTGCCGTCTGGTAATCCAGATTCCTCCTTAATTGAAATTTGCCAAAAGAGACTGCTCCTAACAATCAACCTCTGGATGGGCGAAAGTCAATTTAAGGACTGGAAAACGTTTATCATCAGTGCCACTAGCGTCGAACACAGGTTGAAGAAGGCTCGCCAACTGGGATTGCACATCTCAGAGGGAGAGGATAAGGGCAAGCGCCCCAATACCAACAACAACAATGGTGGTAATTCCTCCAACAATCGGGACAACAAGGGCAAGCAGGCTATGGTGGCCGATACAGCCCAGAAACCTGAGTCAAAACCGGCAGACAAGCAATAGTCGCAAATAATCTACTCCTTCGAAGACGGCCATGTCAAGTCCATCTTGGACATGCTCATACAAGGAGATAGAATTCAGCTCCCTCCACCAAGACGAGAACCTCGGCCGACAGAAATGGAGAGCCCAAACTACTGTCACTACCATCGCTACGTCCACCATGCTACACACGACTGCTACCAACTAAAGCGATACATCTAACATCTCATCGATTCAAAGGCTCTGGCTATTGACTTCGAAGAGGTAACCGTGGCGGCCAACATGGTATCCGTACAGTTTGGCAAATTCCCTCCGACAGAGACTCAAGACGGCGTAGTACCTATTCCGCAGGCAACGATGGAGATTGCTAATCTTCTACCTCCTCGAGATCAGACTGCTGGTCTAGTGGCCCTCACAACATCACGAAGGAAGATCGTGTGGGTCCATCCGAACTTGGTACCTGAGGTGACTCAGTCAGCACCACTCCCCATTGGCAAGAAGGAGAGTAGAAAAGTCAGATCCTGCCGCACGATTTCTGCAGATGTCGAAGAAGCCACAGCTGTCGTCACTCGGTCTGGTGCTCAATCCCAACCTACGCCAGATAACTCGGCTGAAGAACATTAGCCGGCCATTGCTGACGCTCCGGGACCTTCCCAACCTCCGACGACCGACAAGCCTAGGCCGAAAGAGACTCGCTTTGACAAATCCCTCCGAAAAGAGGCACCTCATGGGCTGGAAAGGCCCTACAACTTTGACATCCTGGCACAATTGGCCAACACACCGGCTAAATTGTCATTATATGAGCTCTTGAGACTTTCTAAAGATATTCGAGTGGCTTTGAGTGATGCACTCCAGAATGCCGACGCATATCTAGCTCAGGTCAACCTCACGGGAGAGAGTCCGCTTGCAAATCTCCAAGACAGCGCTTGTACAGGAGCGATGCCCAACATTATCTTCACTCAACAGGATATGCTAATCAAAACCAAAATACACGATCGTCCGTTATACTACACTGGATACATCGGTGACGTAAAGGTGGATCGGATGCACATTGATCCTGGTTCTTCCATAAGCATCATCCCGAAGGGTCTATTACATCATCTTCGTATCCCTATGCATCGCCTGACGCCAACAAGCACCGCCATCAGTGGTTTCAATTCGGGCAGGAGCTACCCGATTGGGAAGATTCGCTTGAAGTGCCAAATTGGCGATCTTTAGTCAGAAGTGACCTGTTACGTCATAGATGCGGACACTTCCTACAATATCCTTCTAGGGCACCCTTGGATTCACGATTACATGATCGTGCCTTCCACGCTGCACCAGTGCTTCAAGTATATCGACAAACATGGCTTCGTGAGGACAGAATTTGCTGACATCGATCCCTTCAAAGGGGTCGAATCCTACTACTCAGACTCCTGCTTATACGAAAAGTCAAAGAGGCACCTTGGCGAAGGAGATATGCAAGCACAAACTGAGACGGCAACGGGATCAGAAGAACCTCTGACGATCCACCTTCAAACTCGCAAGCCTGGCAAGACCGTACCCCTTATTTGCCATAAAATATAAAAGTGTAGAACAATTATCGGAGGACTGGAATTTTACTTCACAATACGAACTCGCTTGTACAAAGAAAGCCTAGGAACAAAAACCTAGGTACATCAATCTAAGTACAATTGTTTATTTTAGATTCTGGGGGTGACGATAGAGGCTCGAAAAAGCGACGGCCGCTCTGCCTTACTCATTGGACGATCGGGTACAGCTTTGGCTCTGTAGAAAAACTGCTTGGCGTTGATAAAGAAATGCTCTCCTTTTGATCTCTGTATATTCTCTCTAGCTCTCTGGCTCTTTTTTTATTCGAGAATCTCCTCCTTCGTAAGAAAATGGCACCTTGCTATTTATAAGAGTGAAGGGCATCATTATGATTTACAATGATTGTCCATTCTTAAAAGTCGACGACTAAGGATCACTGAATCTGGGCCGTTCATCTTGAATATAAGAGATTTGAGCAATTAATGTGATTGCATCAAATTTTTTGTGGATAATTAATGATGATTGACATAAATCCTCCTGATTTGTCATGCCAATCTCGGATTTCCCGACACGTGTCATTGATTTGCTCGATTACAAATGATCTGATTTGATCCCAATATTTTATTAGGATTTGTTGATAGATTTTGCTCGATTTGATGCCACGTGTCCTACTATCATGCCACGTATCTTAACCGCGAGCCACTGCAGAAATCTGAGCTGCAGAAAGGTTGCTCCTCATTGAGCCGCATAAGACTGGCCACGTGTTAAGGCTGCTTAAGAGTGGCCCCCTGAACATTTGAAACATATGGTAATGAACTGAGCCGCATGAGTGCATGATGGGTACCTTCTTTGTGAACCGTATGGAGACAGTCCTCGTGAACTGTATGGGACATCCTCTGCTTGAGCCGTATGGGATAGCTTCGGTCTGAGCCGCATGGGACAACTTCGGCCTGAGCCGCATGGGGTGGTCTCTACTTGAGCCGTATGCAAATGTCCACGTGTCAGGTCCTTATAAAGGTTTCTGGATTTTGGAAGATTGTGTCAGAGATTTCTTTCATTTCTCTAGGAGTCTGCCATTATGACGGAGTCATAATTGCATTTTTGTGTCAGGACTGTCATATGTCAGAGCTGTCAGCCGTCAAGACATTTAATGTAGTAAAGGACAAACGGAAGAGCTGTTTGCAGGCCACGTGGCTCCTCTCTGAGCCGCATGGAACTTATTTGAGCCGTATAGACACTTGAGCCGCATGGATCCTTGAGCCGCATGAACTCTCTGAGCCGCATGGGGCTCCCTTGCCGTATGGATCATTCTTTATTCTTTTCTATGCTTCTACAAGACTCCCTTCAAAGTTTTCAATTTGCAAAATTGAAATACTTTGAATAAGAAGCATGGCCATGTATAAATTCTCCTGGCCGCATATGATGTCCTGGCCGCATGGATTTTCGGGCCGCATAGGCTGTTCTGGCCGCATGAGCTCCTCGCCACGTCATCCTGCCATGTGTGAAAATCTTTTGTATTAAATGTTGTTGATCTGCTGTCAGTTTTAAGGCCACTTTTCGGGGCAGGATCCCAGGAGTTTGGCCTTCATTTTAGGCGGCTCGCCTCGATAACCGAAGGGTCGGTTTTTGTGTTACACGAGAATCGAAACGTGCTTCTTTTGTTTATAAATAGGGACGAATTCAGTCGGAGGAATTTCTTTACTTTCTCTTTCGTCCCCAACTCTTGATGTCTCCACTTTCTTTCCTTATCTCCCTTCTTCGACCGTTGAAAATGGCCCCCAAGTCTTCCAAGGTCGCCTCTGCTGCTACGAAGGGCAAGAAAGCGGCTTCCTCGTCGGCCGCCGTGCCTGAAGTGCACCCTGACGTCCATCCTGCTTTCAAGGGTAAGGATTGGATTTGAATGCTTTGAACCCTAATGACCCATGGCTCTGTTGCATAATTTATGCACAAGCCTTCATCCTTCGTCTTCATTGAACCGTCCAAGTTCGACCATGATGGAGCCGCATATGTTGTATGGGCCGCATGACTCTCTCATATCCGAGCCGCATAGAGCATGCCCTATGTTTGAGCCGCATGAGAAAGATTTGAGCCGCAGGAGTACTTCTGGATTTGAACCGCATGAAGCCTCCTTTGAGCGGGACCGCATATGTTCCTGACAAATTGGACCGCATAGAATTTTGCTGAGTCGTGCCGCATAAGCTCTTCTGCTAGATAGAACCGCATAAGTTCAACCGAGCCGCAAAAGCTATCGAATCAGTGTCATATGGAACTCCCAACTGAATTGGGCCACATGAGGCTGTGTTGACCAGAGCCGCATAGGCTCTATTGAAGCCGTGCTGCATGAAACCCAGCTGAATTAGGCCGCATAAGGCTTCGTTGATCCGAGCCGCATAGGCTCATAGGAACTTCTTTTTGAGAAACTTTAAGTGGTTTCATTTTAACCATCTTTTAATCCTGTTTTTTTGTCCTTTTCCAGTGAACCTCCCAACCAACCTAGCAGGAGAGCTTCTGGTGGGTTCAGCTCAATTTGTCGTGGGTGTGCGGCTCGACGGCTTAATTCAACATGTGACGGATCAGCTTCCCTCCAATGAGCCTTTGGAGAGGGTGGCTGCCATCAACAACCAACCTTTCCACTTTCTTTGTACTATGATGAATTCGGGGAGACTGGACGGAGAATATCTGAAACCAGCTTTTCTCTTTGGAGATGCTTTATCCATAAAGAACTCCCGAGTGCTGGACGTTTCTGAGAACTGGGACTTTACTGTGGACGGGGTGGAGATCCATATTCCCGAAATAGAACGGCATTTTCCCTTCTAGTGGTTTAATATAGTACCGTTGAGCAGGAAAATGGTGGGCTCCCTAAATCGAACCCAATCGGGGATGTTCGTGGGCAACATCCACTATAATATGAGTATTAGGTCAGCATGTGCGAGCAGGGAGTCAGTCAGTCGGAGTGTGATGGGACTGATTCCTGGTACTTTTGTAAACGTGTCTGGTCCCAACTTCACTTTTATTCGAGCTGATACCTTCCTGAATTAGCTCGCTCGTAAAGGGTCTTATCCTGTGGACAGGTTATCGCTGCTGAATTGGATAAACCCCATTCCTACATGGGCCAATCTTACCTCATGGATCCTGAGGAACTACGAGGAATTCCTTCGGGAGATTGACCTTTACTACGCTATCCGGGGCACCTGTTACGGGTTGCCCATTAACAAGCCGTTATTCATGGCCCTTTTGGAGATGTATAACTGGTGTACGGGGACTTTCTTCGCACCCGGAGGGGAGTTGGGACTTGCTCTCCATAAAATACATGTTGTTTCCAAGCTGCCCTTGGGGGGACGAGGCCTATGAAGTATACACCCCGACGAACGAGGAATTCGATGATCTGGATCTACGATTCCCGGGTTTCGTCGCTGTGTACCGGGAACTGCTGTGTCACCATAACATCTGTTACCAGACTGCTATCAAGAAGAATAATAGCTCAGAAGGGAATGCCCCCCATACCACAGCCTGGGTCGCGTATCTTTTCAAATTACGTCCTTCCGGCCGGGTTTCTTCTCGAGGTCCTCAAACCCAGGCGGAGGTAAAGGACCTGATGTTGAATGCCAAAAGGTCGAGGTCCATCTGCGATAGATTTGGGAGTCGTACTGACTTCTTCAGTTATTTCCACTATGGTACCCGGCAGATGTCTGAGAAAGCACTCTTGGCCGGGTTCTTGATGGTGTGGCTACGGAATTACGTAGTCTCGGGAGGGGCAGGTTCTACTGAAAGGATCAGCCGCCACTTCGTTCTCCCGGCTGTGAAGCTGGTCTTCAAAGTCAGACTGGCCCTTCTTCCGGCTATGGTGTGTAGCATACACCCCGGCCTCCGTGCCTTTTCGTCTAAAGTCATTGCTCGCGAGACGACACTGGACTTTGAGCGGATAGAGCTACCATACCATTATCTCATGGGGTGGTTATTGATGCATTACCGGTCGTTGATGAGGCCCGGAACAGAGGATGATGTTACCATTGATGACGTCTTCCTTTTTCGATACCGTCATCAGTCTTGGGAGTACGACACCATGCCGGCCTGTCGGAGGGCGTTGGCGAGAGTTGACGGGCCCGACTTCTTTGTCTCTTCCTCAATTTACCCCTAGAGAAGTGAGGGGGGTACACGTTGATTGTATTGAACCTCCCCACCTCTTATCTGAGAAGATGCTTCTTTGGCTGTGCAATATTTGCCCCGCGCACCTAGTATATCGTTACCGAAATAACGTACACCTGGAGCCTTATTTGCCTAGCAGGTTTTTTGGTCAATTCGGGTATAGTCAGTTGTTTCTTGACTGCCCCAGTGCTTGTCTGGGCTTTGAGGACAGTGTCTTCGATGGTATTAGGGCTTGGCATTATTACAATACGGTCCATACCCGGGCTAGCTTCTCGGTCCCTGACGCTAAGATGTCAGGGGAGATTTTGTACATGGCGGCCCTTTATCATGTTGCGACGAGCAAGCCTCCTGTTAACTTTGACCTGAGTACCAGCTTCATTGCTGGCACTGGCTTGGCCGAGAAACCCGAGGGATCCAAGAAGAGAAAGAGAAGGACAAATAGGGTTCCTGTGCCGGACTCGGAGTCCACTGCGACGAACGAAGAGGATGATAAGGAGGACGTCGATGACTCGTCGTACTCTTCGGACGAGGAGGTGGGGGACCAGCCACCTACTGTGTCGGACGAAGAGGTGGAGGATCAACCACCTGCTGTGCCTGGTGCTTCGCACAAACGAGGCGGGCGTATGTCCACTGACGATGGCAGGACCTACTCCATGAAGCGGGCTGCGGTAAGACGTCGCAGGCTATTTATTGATGATGTTGACGCTGTTTCTGCGGTGATTAGAATTTCAACTACCTTTTTCTTCTTTTTCTAAATTATGGCCTAATCATTTTTTCTTTTGCTCTTTGTAGGCGTCAGAGGAGTCTGCTTCTCAGGACTCGACTGCCGAGGTCGATCCGGCCTTGTCTACTTTGGTCAATGATATGTGCACCGCTATCACTTCTGCTGGGGTTCTTCCGGAGGCGGCCGGGGAGTCTCACCTTACTGAGACCTCAACCCATGGGGGCGGGGGCTCTACTGCACCTGTCCCTGAGACAGCTGAATTTCAACAGGATAATACTGACCTGGCTAGCTCCCTTTCAGGGGTGGCTGGGGTAGAGAAACCAGTTGAATTTGACTAAGAAGTCGCGGGTGGGGAGACTATGCCAGCTGCGAACGAGCTGCAGCCTCTGTGCTCTTTCCCTGGTAAGGTAAACAACTTCTTAACTTATGAGGAGGCCTATTTTCTCTATCATCTTGTCCTTTGGGTCACGTGGATTAATGGTTGCTTTGGACGTGCAGGTCCTACCCCTTTATTGTCGGTGACGGACATTGACGGGACGGACTCTACCGGAGGGGATCTGATGGAAGTACGTGTGCCTCTTTCTTTTCCAACCTATACTGAGGGGCCTCCAGCTGGGTCTAGTTCGGAAGCCCAAGTGATAGCACAGCTGGGGCAAGGAACGATGCTTTATGCGCCCTCCTCTGCGAATATGGTTTCGGGAGTTAACTTTTCCGCCCTGCCAAGTATCCAGGCTCTTCGGGAGGCGGAAGAGGAGCTAGCTGCTATTCATGCATCTTTTCGCACAGAATTCGTTTCCCTGGTGGTGGGGACGACAAGTTCTGAGGCTACTCCTCCGGTACTGCCCGCCACAATCCCTTTGACGTCGTCCTCTACAGAAGTTTTGGATGAAGTGTCCCAGGATGTGGTCGACAGCTTTCACCGCCACCTGAAGAGAGGGATTGAGGCAGCTGTGGAGAGGGGGAATCCCTTTGCTATGGCCCGTCAATGCGTCGGTGGCTAAATTAATATCCTTAGAACACTTTCCGGTGGGACGGGACTAGCGGCGCTTCTGGAGCCTAAGCTGTTAGAGGCCGATCGTCTTGTGGCCCAGTTTCGCGTACTGCAACAAGCTGATCTATCAGTGGCAATAGATCAAGAGAGTACTTTCCTTACAACCGCGGTAGAGAAGGAGAGGATTGCTCGGGAATCTCTCAAGCCAGCTATATTGAAGGATTGTCGGGATCTGACTCAGTTGTACGATCAATGGAGCCGTCGCACTGAAGATTGCACGACTCGGGAAACGACTGCCTCCCGCGGGGTAACTGACACCCAGGAGCAGATTCTCGAGCTCTAGAGAAAGCTGGCCTTCCTGGAGTCCGAGCTCGAAGCTGCTCGTACTGAGAAAGGGGTTGCTATTCAGGAGGCTGACAAATTTAGTAGAGCTTCTGCCAATCTGGAACTTGCTCTGAAGAAGATGGAAAATAACTGGCAGGCATATATGTACTTGAATGATGCGAAGCAGTTGTCCCAGGAGGCTGAGCGCCAAGCTAGACAGCGGCTTGAGTGAGGGACTACCTTGGTGAGAAATCGCCTCTTGCAGTTGTGTAATGCCGAACTATAGTCGGCCTTTTCTTCTTTTGTTTCTGTTTTCCTTTTCTTTTTTTTGAGAGGGACGTGGTCCCCAAAACTTGTAATGCTTTTTCGACTTTCAAATAAAGAGTATGTTTTATTCTATCCTTTATCTGTACTGCTTGTTGTTCTTGTGGTGCTATGGCGGTGTTTGCCTCGCATGGGGAAACTTGTTTGTGGACCTGTTACCCCTGGCATACCTTGGTATTAGGTACGGATAACAAGTTTGATTGGGGATACCTAGAACGGTTCCATGGTAAGATGGTCGTGGGTGTTCGGGGTATCGGGAGATAAAATGCTATGGATCAGCTGGGCTCCCGGGGCATGATGAGGAATGATAGGCCTGTACTAAGAGACTTAGCAAAGGACATTTGTGGGCCTATTATCCTTGGCGTACCCCGACTTAGGATACGGATAATAGGATGAAGGGGAACCAACATACTTACTCAGAGGTAATGAGGACATGGCAAGTATGAGGGTTTTACCATGGAGTCTTCCTACTCAGAAGTAATGAGGACATGGTAGGAGTGGACTCAACGGAGGATATTTATGGTCAACAAAGGACATTTGTGGGCCTATTACCCTTGGCGTACCCTGGTTCAAGGTAGAGATAATAAGACGAGAGAGAACCAACATACTTACTCAGAGGTAATGAGGACATGGCAAGTACGAAGGTTTTACCGTGGAGTCTTCCTACTCAGAGGTAATGAGGACATGGCAGGAGTGGACTTAGCAGAGAATATTTGTGGACCTATTATTCTTAGCGTACTTCGGTTGTGGGTACGGATAATAAGTCGAAAGGGAATCATTATACTTACTCAGAGGTAATGAGGACATGGCAAGCATGAAGGTTTCTTCGACGGAGCCTTTCCACTCAGAGGTAATGAGGACATGGCAGGAGTGGGCTCAACGAAGGAGGGTACATAGAACGACTCAGAGGTAATGAGGACATGGAAGTTCTATATAAAGGGGTGATTTATTTTTGGCGGAAGTGAAACGACTCAGAGGTAATGAGGACATGGCCGTTTTGGAAATTTGTGGATCTTTTACCCTTTTTGTGCACTGGGAGTGTGGATAGTGGATCATGAGGAAGGATTTCTTTCAGAAAGAAAGTTCAGAGGTATGGTCATACATGACTTACTATCTGAAAGAGTGACCGGGATGTGAGTTCAGAGGCACCTGCAGGTAGATAACTCGATAATCTAGAATTTGGAAATGTGAGTTCAGCGGCACCAGCGGGTACATGACTCGATAATCTGGCATATTGTGGATGTGAGTTCAGCGGTACCAGCGGGTACATAACTCAATGATCTGGAATATTGTGGATGTGAGTTCAGCGGCACCAGCGGGTACATAACTCAATGATCTGAAATATTGTGGATGTGAGTTCAGCGGCACCAGCGGGTACATAACTCAATAATCTGGAATGTGTCAATTAGACATAAAATTTCTTCAGGAACTTGCCGTTGACGGGCAACATGAGCAAGTCTCCATTTTGTTTTGCGAGGCGGTAAGCACCGTTGGAGAATACGGCCTCAATGATAAACGGTCTTTCCCATTTTGTCTGGAACTTGCCGACGGTTTTGTGAGTCATGACCATCGGCCTTCGGACTGCCAGGACGAGATCGCCCACCTGAAATGTTCTGATTTTAACCTTCTTGTTGAAGGCTCCAGAGATGCGTGCTTGGTATAGCTCGATTCGTTGCTGAGCCAAGAGGCGCTTTTCATCTAAGGCCTCCAACTCTTGTAGCCGACGACGGTAGTTATCGTCCGTCGTCAATTGGCAAGTAAGGGCGACGCGGAGTGAGGGTATTTGAGTCTCCAATGGGAGGACTACCTCACTCCTGTACACCAGAGAAAATGGCGTGTTCCCAGTGGCCGTTCGGGCTGTAGTACGGTACACCCATAAACATTCACCAAGCTTCTCGTTCCAGTCGCGATTGTTGGAAGAGACGAACTTTTTGAGAAGTTTGATGATTGTTTTGTTGAATGCTTCTGCCAACCCATTCGCTGCTGGATTGTATGGCATTGAAGAAATATTCTGGATGTGGTGCTTGTCGCATAACCGATAGAAGGCGTGGCTTGCAAACTGCTAACCATTATCGTGGATAATCCTTCGGGGCAGTCCAAAGCGATAGATAACGTGATGCTTGAGAAAGCTGATCACGTTTGAAGTCTTTACTTCTGCAAGCGGGACAACATTCGCCCATTTGGAGAAGTAACTGTGATTACGAGTATGAAGCGATGTCCTCGGGAGGAAGGTGGAGTAATCGGACCGATGATATCCATTCCCCATGCTTCGAACGGCCAGGACGCCACTGTCGGATGTAGAAATTCGGATGGTTGGTTGATGAAGTCCGTATGGACTTAGCAAGCTTTGTACTTTCTAGCATAGTCTATCGTATCTGCTACCATCGTGGGCCAGTAGTAGCCTATTCGGCGAAGACGATCTTACAATTTATGGCCAGGCTGATGGGCCCCGCAGACATCGTCATGAGCTTCGCGTACGACTTCTTTGGCTTCTGCGTTTGACAGACATCGAAGCAATAATCCATCATAGGATCGGCGATACAGCATTTTCATCTCTGTATCGTAGAAGAATCTGAGAGAACGCCTTCGGATATAGGTGGCCTCTTTTGGGTTCTCGGGCAGGATGTCGTAGACTACGAAGTCAATGAATGGTTGTCTCCAGTCTGGGACTTCGTCGATCGTCTGAGCGGAATAACTCGCCATGAATTGAACGTTATTCTTGGGGCAGACCAGTTCGTGGCCTATCACATCTACCGATTGATGAGTATGATTTGGCATTGCTAGGGAAGCGGCCAGGCCTGCTAAGGCATCGGCTTCGATATTTCGGAGTCTGGGAACATATTCGATGAAGAACCCCCCGAACAATGAGATAATGTCGATCGCTATTTGGTGATAGGGGATCATGTCTTCGTGGCGGACTTCGTATGAGCCCCAGATCTGATTGACGATTAATTGCGAATCGCCGTATGCTTCAAGATATTCTACCCCCAGCTCTCTTGTAAGTTGGAGGCCAATGACCAAAGCGTTGTACTCGGCCACATTGTTAGAACAGGGTTCCGTGAGAGAGTAGGCGCGATTGATCACCAATCCGGAAGGAGAAACCAGCACCACCCCGACTCCGACGATGATGTTGCCTTTAGGTCCGGTCCTTGAAGCGCCGTCGAAGAACATTCGCCATATATCATCGTGGGAGGTCACATGTGAGTCGGCGACCTCATCTGGGATTTCTTCATATATTCTGGACGACTCTGAACCTGGGTGGGCTACTAAAAAGTCTGCCAGATCTTGACCTTTAACAGCCTTTTGCGGGACGAAGACCATATGATAAGGAGACAGCAATATTGTCCATGTGGCGAGGTGGGAGCTGAGTGCCCCTGGTTTAGTCATGAGGACCCTGAGAGGGTTGACTCGTGAGATCACATGTATGGTTTGTCCTGTGACATAGTGCCGCGTCTTTTGAATGGCGAACACCAGGGCGAGGCATTTCTTCTCCACGGCGGTGTATCGGTGCTCTGGCCCAATCATCATTCGACTGAGGTAGTATATGGCTTGTTCATAGCCTGCATCGTTGTTTTGTGCTAGCAGGGCGCCAAGGGATTGCTCCGCGTACATATAGTAGGAATAGTTTTCCAGCAATCGGGGCCACCAAGACTGGAGGGTTCGACAAATATTCTTTGATGCTGTCGAAGACACGCTGACATTCTTCGTCCCATACGAATGGGACTCCTTTCTTATGAGATGGGTGAATGGTCGACATCGTCCGGAGAGGTTAGAAATGAACCTCCTGATGTAAGCTATCCTCCCTTGAAGGCCTCTGAGTTCGCGAAGATTTCTCGGAGGACCCATCTCCATAATTGCCTTCGTCTTCTCAGGGTCTACATGAATACCCTGGGCGGTGATGATGAAACCCAAAAACTTTCTGCTGGATATGCCCAAAAAAGATTTTGTAGGATTTATTTTCAGGTTGTGTGCTCGCATCAGGTCGAATACCGTCCTTAGATCCTGCAGATGGTCTCCCTTACAACGGCTCTTGACGGTGTGGTCATCAATATAGCACTCGACAGTCTTGTGCAAGTCTTCTCTGAAGATGATACTCATGGCTCTTTGATATGTGGCGCCAGTATTCTTTAAACTGAAAGGCATGACTGTGTAGCAGTATGTGCCAAACGTTGTTCGAAATGATGTATGCTTCTCGTCGTCAAAAGACATCTTGATTTGGTTGTACCCTGAGAAGCCATCCATGAATGACATACGTTCGAAGCCGCAGGTGTTGTCAATCATGATGTCTGTGATAGGGAGGGGGAATTCATCTTTGGGACATGCCTCGTTCAGATTGCAGAAGTCGATGTAGATTCGAATCTTCCTATTCTTCTTGAGGACTGGTACTATGTTGGCGACCCAATCTGGATGTTGTTCCTCACGAATGAAGCCGCTAGCAATTAGTTTGTTGACTTCGGCTTCGATCGCATCTATGATGCCTGGGGGGAAGCGTCGCTGTTATTGCTTGACTGGCTTTGCATCCGACCGAATGTTGAGTTTGTAAGGAGCAATATCTGGATTTAACCCCGGCATGTCTTCATAGCTCCAACCGAACACATCAATATATTCTTTGATAAGTTCCAGCAGCGATTCTCGCTCTTCGTCTGTTAGGCTTTTACTGACGAAGATTGGCTTTGGAGAAGATTGTAATACCTGTTGTTCGTATTACGTATTTGGAATACGTATACGTATTTTATCTTGTATTTGCATATCTCCTTGGTTTGGCTTGGCTTGTTTACTCTCGGTTTGGGTTGGCTTGGTTCGGCCGGCCCAATGCTTGGTTCATCATGGGCCAAGGGTGGAACACCTTAGCCTATGCTTCTCCTTCATTTCCACCACAACCCCCTCTTTATTATCCCCACCAACCCTCTCTCTCCTCCATAATTCTCATTTACTTCTCCTTCCCCCACCATTACTCTTCTCCACCAACCAAGAACACCATAGGCAAGTGCAACTTGCTTCCACAAGAGAACTCCTTTTGATGGTTTCATTAGCTTCTCCTCATGATTCTAAACCACATTAGAACTTGTCATTTTCCATTTTTAGGCTTTAATTCTTGTAGATCTAGAGTTTTGCTATTTTCAGATTTTTGGTGTTTTGATCTATCAAACTTGCTTGTTTTCAAGTTTGGATGGTTCCATGTTTTAGAGAATTTGATTCTACCCAATTTTGACCTTTGAAAAGTTGGATTCGGACTTGTTTTGACCAAGATATGGACTATTGAAGCTTAGATTTAACTTTAGAGTTCTTGTTGTTCTTGCCAATTGGAGAAGACAGTGAGCAGTGAGCTAGCTTTTTAGCTTACGCCACTTTCGTACGCTGCTCTTTAGCGAGCGTACGCTAGCCTTCGTACGCTGCTCTTTAGTGAGCATACGCTAGCTTTCGTACGCTGCTCTTTAGCGAGCGTACGCTAGCCTTCGTACGCTGCTCTTTAGCGAGCGTACGCTAGCCTTCGTACGCTGCTCTTTAGCGAGCGTACGCTAGCCTTCGTACGCTGCTCTTTAGCGAGCGTACGCGTGCCTTGGTACGCTAGCTTAAGCGAGCAAGGCGTACGCTGGCCCCTTTCGTACGCTAGCTCAAGCGTACGCAATCTTGAGCGTACGCTAGCTTGAGCGTACGCCGACCTGTAGCTTGAGCGTGCCCTTGTGTACGCTGACCCTTGCGTACGCTTCCCATTGGAAGTGTATGGATCCTTTGGTACGCAGACCTGAGCGTACGCTAGCCTGAGCGTAGCCTGGCTTGAGCGTAGCCTGATTACACTTGATCTTTACTTGATAATCACGAATTTACTTGATATGTTTGGAATTGATAACTGAGCCTGACACGATAGTGACCCGTAGTGGTGCACTCCTGACATGAGTAACCTGACATGACCTGAAAGTGGCCTATCGTGGCGCACTCCTGACTAGTACACTTGGCATGATAACCTGACATGATTATCTCGAATAGCTATTGCGACGGCTACCTGACATGACATGACCTGTATAATAACCTGGACACCGTGGGCGATTGTGCTTGTATAAATAATCCAGTCTTGTCTTGCATCATGTCTAGGAGGGGGCTCCTGAGTACCACGGTCAGGAGTACCTATTGAAATAAACTTAGGGCCAATAACTAGATTAATACATTAGTCATGAAGAGATTTTCCAGCTACAGGCAATCCTGTTACCTGGGCACGCCTTGGGATCTGTAGCCTGCCGTCGAGTAGGGCATATTTCCAGCATACTGTCATGTGTTGCACCCTTCAAGCTACCTAAGGGTACATTCGTTTCCTGGACGATGTACCCACCTGAATTCAACTCTAATCTTTTAACCCGGGGAATCTGCAGGGCTTGTGGCTGTGGAATAATCTCGCTGCATCTTGTTAGTAATTAGGCTTGTGACAACCCTAGTTAGTTAAAGTATCAAGCCGTAGTTCTTGCTTGGCCGTGAAATGATTGGATGGAGTCTAACCAGTCTAGTCTTGTCCTGATCTGTTCCAGATTATTGAATGACCAGAATGCCTGTATTTATTTTACCGATAAATGGTGAGAATTCCAAGCTCTGTTCAGACGAAGGGTTACAACCCCGGTCCTTGTTTGGTTTACGGGATGTAACCTGGTTATCTGAATAGTTCTATGGTTATCTCGTCGTATATCATCCTGGTGTATTTTCTTTATTTCCAGTTCTTACTTTTATTTATATCTTGTGCTAATTGTTGGTTTTAGTTCTTAAGTGAAGCCCCCTTTGTGGTACTTGCTCTTTCTGGGGTCTGACCCAGCTGGTTTTGTATGGCCAGATTTCGGAGCAGCTCCAGAGGATCTACCGACCTTTCTGCCATATGGTAAACACTAGAAGGAATCCTGGCAACGAGTGGGTTATTTTTGGCTCTTCCACTCTATTGTAAAAATCATTCTTTTGAGGCGTTTAGCCGACGAGCACCTGTTTAGCTCGATTGCACTTACTTATTGTCTGTCTACGGGCTGTAACATGATTAACAGATCCAAGGGTTGATCATGTATAACTAAACTCTTGCTAGTCCTAACATTTTGTAACGACTAGCTTCATAATCAGCTGAATATGTAATATTTGGGACGCCTTATTATTGTATATTTAATGATCATACCTCTTGTAACTTTTACTTACTTGCTTGTGATTGAGACAATAGGCTGTTCATGACCTTAAGAGACTGCTGGCTTGTAGATAAACCCTCATGTATCTAGACAGCCGTGACCGTATAGCGAGATGGATTCCATTTCATATACGTAGCTGGCTATGTCTGCCCCCGCTCTCCAGTATTCTGGTTCTGGGGCGTGACAAAGATTCACTGCCGAGGTCGACCTGTATAACCTCGTCTTCGGTGGGAGGTTCTTTCTGTTCGAACCGCTTTTCCCATTGTGCATCCAGCTGTTGGACCCACGGCTCTAACTCAAGAATTTCCGAAATATCTTCATCTTCTTCATAAGCATCGACGAATGCCATGTTGACTGACATGACTTGTCTGAATACGTCTCCGATACTGGTATCCGAGTCAGAAGTTGGTGACCCGGTTGAATGTGAATGCCAGTCACATTCTTCATCTGAACTTTCAGGGGTCGTTGTGGGTGTGACATACCCTAATCCACATCGAGTTTTGCTATAGTAGTCCCGTGGTTTGCCAGCCGGGACCGGTGGCTTCAAAGGTAATCGTCGTCCAGTACCGTAGTTCAAGCCTGGCGTAGTTGCCAGATCATACCCATGTTTTTGTATGAGATATTTGGATTAGGGGCTATAAAGATACAGAGGAAGTCTCCCGGCATCTGATTCAAGGTCGACTTATTCTATGGTGAAGGGCTGCGGATCGTCCTTCCGGCCGAAGATGATTGGATGGTCCCCTTCCTCGATTATGCGGTAAGCGTCTTCCACTGGAGTAAGCTGGTTTGCGGTGTACACATTTGTCACCTGTGTGTGTAGATGATTGCCTATACCGTGTTCCATAGCATACATTGTACAAAGCTTGTTGAGTTCGAGGTAGTTCAAAGATAGCCCTTTATTGATGAAGTAAGGTATCTTTTCTAGCGGGATTACATCATCTGCGGAGGGAACATCAGTATGGGCAGCCACATACTTGGCTAGCTTCGGTTCCTCTTCGGCTACGCCCTGTATAAACGAAGCCTGAGAGGACGATCTGGGCAGCTTGATCGTCAGAGATTCAGCTGGTGGAGCCGAGCGTGGGGTCATTGGCAAACTAGCGACCCCTAATTTCGTATCTGATGCTGGGCGGGGAGTGGTTGGTTCGTTAGAAGCCCCAGACCTTGCATCGGGGT
Organism: Iris pallida; assembly: GCA_029216955.1. Taxonomy (NCBI): domain Eukaryota; kingdom Viridiplantae; phylum Streptophyta; class Magnoliopsida; order Asparagales; family Iridaceae; genus Iris; species Iris pallida. The sequence continues at coordinate 3,878,358 of JANAVB010024994.1, forward strand.
GACGACTCTTCTTGGAAAGGCGTATCGTTATTGGTTTGTCGGAGGGATTTAGCTGCTCCGTTTGTGGCTGGCCGACTCTTGGCAGTCTGATTATCAGTGGCTCCGTTGTGGGTCTTGGCACTTGGCCCGACCTTGGCAGCCGGATTATCATTTGCTCTTCTTGTGCCGAGAGGCTGATTGCATCCTTACGCCGATTGGCTGTAAGGGGTGCGGACTTGCCAGGTTTGCGAGCTTGGAGGAGGATTATTAGGGGTTCTTCTGATCCTGTGGCTGTCTCGATAGGAGCTTGCACATCTCCTTCACCAAGGTGCCTCTTCGACTTTTTGTACATGTAATGCCTGCGGTTCGTATTACGTATTTTGGAAATACGTGTACATTTTTTTCTTGTATTATTCCTTGTTTAGCTCTCGGCTTGGTTTAACTCTCGATTTGGGTTGGCTTGGTTCGGCCGGCCCAATGCTTGGTTCATCATGGGCCAAGGGTGGAACACCTTAGCCTATGCTTCTCCTTCATTTCTACCACAACCCCCCTATTTATTATCCCTACCAAGCTTCTCTCTCCTCCATAATTCTCATTTACTTCTCCTTCCCCCACCATTACTCTTCTCCACCAACCAAGAACACCATAGACAAGTGCAACTTGCTTCCACAAGAGAACTCCTTTTGATGGTTTCATTAGCTTCTCCTCATGATTCTAAACCACATTAGAACTTGTCATTTTCCATTTTGAGGCTTTAATTCTTGTAGATCTAGAGTTTTGCTATTTTCGGATTTTTGGTGTTTTGATCTATCAAACTTGCTTGTTTTCAAGTTTTGATGGTTCCATGTTGTGGAAATTTCATTTTACCCAATTTTGACCTTTGGAAAGTTGGATTCGGACTTGTTTTGACCAAGATATGGACAATTGAAGCTTAGATTCAACTTTAGAGTTCTTGCTGTTCTTGCCATTTGGAGAAGACAGTGAACAGTGAGCTAGCTTTTTAGCTTACGCCACTGAGCTGCGCGCGCTCTTTAGCGAGCGTACGCTGACTTGAGTGCGCTGCTCTTTAGCGTGCGTACGCTAGCCTTGATACGCTGCCTGTTGGCAGCGCGTCTTTTGCGTACGCTAGCGTGAGCGTGCCCTAGACCCTTTCGTACGCTAGCTCAAGCGTACGCAGTCTTGAGCGTACGCTAGCTTGAGCGTCCGCTGACCTGTAGCTTGAGCGTGCCCTTGTGTACGCTGACCGTTGCGTACGCTTCCCATTGGAAGTGTATGGACCCTTTGGTACGCTAGCTCGAGCGTACGCAGACCTGATGCGTACGCTAGCTTGAGCGTACGTGTGCCTTGGTATGCTAGCTTAAGCGAGCAAGGCGTACGCTGGCCTCAAGCGTACGCATGACTCGAGCGTACGCTGGCTTGAGCGTACGCTGGCCTAACCTGTCACCCTGGTTCAACTTGGCTAATGTCACTTGCTGGCCACAGTACCCCTTGCTCCCCTTGGACGCTTGTGACCCCATATATTTTTCCCTTGCATGATTTTGCACTCATTTTATATCCTTACACTTTTTGTCATGAATTAGACAACCATAAATTTAATTAATATGTTTGGAATTGATAACTGAGCCTGACACGATAGTGACCTGTAGTGGTGCACTCTTGACAAGAGTAACCTGACATGACCTGATAGTGGCCCGTCTTGGCGCACTCCTGACTAGTACACTTGACCTGATAACCTGACATGTTATATCTTGATAAGCTGTTGCAACGGCTACCTGACATGACATGACCTGTGTAATAAATCCTGGACACCGTGGGCAATTGTGCTTGTACAAATAATCCAGTCCTGTCTTGTATCATGTCTAGGAGGGGATTCCTGAGTACCACGGTCAGGAGTACCCATTGAAATGGACTAAGGCTAATAACTAGATTAATACACTAGTCATGAAGAGATCTCCCAGCTACAGGCAATCCCGTTACCTGGGCGCGCTTGGGATCTGTAGCCTGCCGTCGAGTAGGGCACATTTCCAGCATACTGTCATGTGTTGCACCCTTCAAACTGCTTAAGGGTACATGCATTTCCTGGACGATGTACCCACCTGAATTCAACCCTAATCTCTCGACCTGGATGACCTGGATGGTCTGCAGGGCTTATGGCTTTGGAATAATCTCGCTACATCTTGTTAGTAATTAGGCTTGTGACAACCCTAGTTAGTTAAAAAGTATCAAGCCGTAGTTCTTGCTTGGCCGTGAAATGAATGGATGGAGTCTAACCAGTATAGTCTTACCCTGATCCTGTTCCAGATTGCTGCACGACCCGAATGCCTGTATTTACTTTACCGATAAATGATGAAAAACCAAGCTCCGTTCAGACGAAGGGTTACAACCCCGGTCCTTGTTTGGTTTACGGGTTGTAACCTGGCTATCTGAATAGTTCCATGGTTATCTCGTCGTATATCATCCTGATATGTTTCCTTTTATTCCAGTCCTTATTTTATTTATATTTATACCCTTGTGCTGATCGCTGGTTTTAGTTCTTAAGTGAAGCCTCCTTTGTGGCACTTGCTCTTTCTGGGGTCTGACCCAGCTTGTTTCGTGTTGCCAGATTTTGGAGCAACTCCAGAGGATCTACCGACTTCCCAGCCAGATGGTGGCCACTAGACGGAACCCTGGCAACGAGTGGATTATTTTTGGCTCTCCCACTCTATTGTAAAAATATTCTTTTGAGACGTTTAGCCGACGAGCACCTGTTTAGCTCGATTGCACGTTACTTACTGTCTGCCTACGGGCTGTAACATGATTGACAAATCCTAGGGTTGATCATGTATGACTAAACTTTTGCTAGTCCTAACATTTTGTAACGACTAGCTTCATGATCAGCTGAATATGTAATATTTGGGACACCTTATTTTTGTATATTTAATGATTATACATCTTGTAACATCTATTTACTTGCTCGTGATTGAGACAATAGGCTTGTTTCTTGACCTTAAGAGACTGCTGGCTTGTAGATAAACCCTCATGTATCCTAGACAGTCGTGACCGTATAGCGAGATGGAATCCATTTCAATATACGTAGCTGGCTATGTCTGCCCCCGCTCTCCAGTATTCTAGTTCTGGGGCGTGACATGGTTTAAGTGGTAGCCCATGCAGGTCTTGTAAATCAAGATATGTGAGGGTTTACCGAATAGATGTCTCAATTAGTACTCGTCCTTGAACTCTGCTCGTATCTTTTGAATCCCTGAATTCTTGTCCTGATCACATGCTTGTATCGTTGCTCTGTCCTGGTCCTTCCTTATTGTTTCCTATGTCGTCTTCTTCAGTGGCATAGTACCTGACCCGGCCGATCAGCAAGGCGGAGCACCTCCCGTGGACCAGCAGCAACCTGGAGATCAAGCCCAGCACTCCGGAGTAGCCTCCAGAGTCGAGCCTATTGGAGAAGAACCACCAGTCCAGCCAGTTCAGCCTGCCGAGCCTGATGATGGCACTTTGGTAGGTCTCGTCAGGACCTTGATAGCTTCCCAAGATCGTAGAGGAGACGCCTTGCAATAGGCAGTGATGGATGCTTTGACCTGGGGTGGTCATCAGGGTAACTGCGCTGCCAACAGCTTCAAGCGCTTGAACCCTCCCTTCTTTGACGGTAGTGAAGATGCTATCGCCGCAGATGCTTAGCTTCAGGACACAGAGGTGATTCTAGAAGCAGCCAGGACTCCAGAGAATGAGAAGGTGGCAGTTGTGCGCCTACAGCTATTAGATCTTGCCCGCAGCTGGTGGGCATCACAGGCTGTTGGATTAGCAGCCCCCATTGCTTGGGCAGTATTCCGGGAGAGATTCCAGACCAAATATTTCGATGCTGTAGCTCGGTACGATCTACAGATGAGGTTCACAAATCTGAAGCAGATGGGCAGGACGGTCGACGGATATGCAGCCGAGTTTTCCAGACTCAGTCGGTTTGCTCCTACTTTGGTGGCAACCGAGTATGATCGAGCCCAGCGGTTCCAGCAGGGACTTCATCTGGAGATTCTATTAGCAGTTGAGCAGTTTGAGCATCAGACTTTTGATGCAGTCTTGAGAGCAGCTAGGAGGCATGAGTATACCTCCCAGAGGATCGTGGATAGGACCGGGGGTCGGAAGAGATCTCACGGCCAGATGAATCAGTCTTCAGCACCAGTCCCGGCAGCCAGGGCTTTGACTATTGGGGCTCCGAGGCGAGCAGCCTCAGTGACGTCGGTTTAGCATTCCACTCCGACGTACCCTCAGCAGCAGCAGAAGCAGTCTTCCGCAGTGGGTTGTTCCCATTGTGGGAAGCCAGGCCATGTGGTGGCAGAATATCGCAGGGCACAGGGATTGTGTCTGGCTTATGGAGCACCAGACCATAGGGTTAGATCCTGTCCGAACAGGGGTGGTTCATCCTCGTCCAACTTTTCTAGTTCTTCGGTGAGAGGACCCGCACCGGTCCAGCAGCAGCAGCAGCAGTATCCATTGCCGAGGCCCTTGCCGCCTCAGTCCCAGGCATTTCAGCAACAGAGTCCCCAGCAGTATGCACAAGCCCAGGCCTTGAGTCAGAGTAGGCAGCGAGGGTTTCAGCAGAGGGGACCAGCACCCCGAGGGCACGGTCAGGCTATGGTGATGACCGTGGAGGAAGAGTTGGCACCAGGTGAGGTAGTGGCAGGTACTATTCTCGTCAACTCCTTTCCAACTTCAGCTTTATTTGATTCTGGTGCATCGTATTCTTTTATGTCTGCACGATTCGCGACACGGATAGGATTGGAGCCCGAGTCATTATCAGTAAGGCTCAATATACTTACTGGTAACAGACTTGTGGGAGTAGATAGAGTATTTTCCTTGTGTCGGATCGTAGTTAGCGGTAGAGAGTTCCCCGCTAGATTGATAGAGTTTCCGATGGCCGATTATGATGTGGTCTTAGGGATGGATTGGTTGAGGAACCAGTATGCTAGAATAGACTGCCATATTGGTAGGGTTGTTTTTAGCATTCCAGGAGAGCCAGAGTTTTCTTTCTCTCGAGGCGAGGTTGAGCCTTCTCCTCCGATATTGCGGATGGTAGTAGCAGCAGTTCAGTTGCCCAGGATAGTGGATGAGTTCCCAGATGTTTTTCCAGAAGAGCTTCCAAGTATGCCTCCGGAGCGGGAGATCGAGTTCACTATAGACTTGATTCCCGGGACAGCCCCAGTATCAGAGAGAGTCTACAGGATGGCGCCATCAGAGTTGGAGATCTTGTACAAGATGATTGAGGAACTTAGAACCAAGGGATTCATTCGTCCTAGTGGATCGCCTTGGGGAGCCCTAATGCTTCTTGTGAAAAAGAAGGATGGTACGTCCAGGTTATGTGTTGATTATCGTACCTTGAACTCAGTGACAATCAAGAACAGATACCCTCTCCCGAGGATAGATGACTTGTTTGATCAACTCAAGGGGGCATCAGTATTCTTGAAGATTGACTTGCGTTCAGGATATCACCAGATCAGAGTCAGAGAGCAGGACATCCCGAAGACAGCTTTTAGATCGAGATATGGGCATTGGGAGTTCCTTGTTATGCCTTTTGGAGCAACCAATACGCTGGCAGTATTCATGGACCTCATGAATCGTATCTTCATGCCTTACTTGGATCAGTTTGTGATTGTGTTCTTGGATGACATTCTGGTCTACAGCAAGAGTGAGGTGGAGCATGAGCAGCATCTCCGTATAGTTCTTCAGATTCTCAGGGAGCACCAGCTGTATGCCAAGTTCAGTAAATGCGAGTTCTGGCTCGATCGCATTTCGTACTTGGGTCATATCATCACCAGAGGAGGAGTAGAAGTGGATCCCCAGAAGATTGTAGCTATTGAGTCATGGCCAGTACCCAGCACCGTTGCAGAAGTTCGCAGTTTTCTTGGATTGGCTGGCTATTACCGGCGATTTGTTTCAGACTTTGCTCGGATTTCAGCGCCATTGACCCAGTTGACCCGCAAGGATGCACAGTTTGCTTGGACAGCAGAGTGTCAGAGTTCTTTTGAGCAGTTGAAGTGGGGCCTGATAACAGCTCCTATTCTCACGCTTCCAGATGGAACCGGAGGATTTTCAGTGTATTGTGATGCTTCAGACAGAGGTTTAGGATGTGTTCTGATGCAGCATGGGAAGGTAATAGCTTATGCGTCACGACAACTTCGTGATCATGAGAGGAATTACCCAACCCATGACTTGGAGCTGGTAGCAGTAGTGTTTGCACTTAAATTGTGGAGGCACTGCCTATACGGAGATAGGGTGGAGATTTTTACCGACCACAAGAGTCTGAAGTATGTTTTCACCCAGAAGGATCTTAAAATACGTCAGAGGAGATGGCTGGAGCTTCTTGTGGATTATGATGTCAACCTGCAGTATCATCCTGGGAAGGCCAATGTCGTAGCAGATGCATTGAGCAGGAGAGCCGGAGCTTATTTCCTAACAGCGTAGCCAGAGTTGTTAGCCGATCTTCAGAAGATGGATATAGAAGTTGTTCTCCCTTCCAGTGTGGCGTTGATGGCCAGCATGCAAGTTCAGTCCACTATAGTCAAGAGGATCCGGATGGCACAGTTAACAGATTCCAAGCTTCAGCGACTCAGAGCAGAGTGTGAGACGGGACGAAGACCAGAGTTATGTATTCATGAGGATGGTACACTTAGGCATGGTAAGCGTCTTTGTGTACCCAGTGGAGATATCAGACATGAGATCATGTCAGAGGCGCACAGTTCTCAGTATTCCATCCATCCTGGCAGTACGAAGATGTACCGTGATATCCGTCAGCACTTCTGGTGGAATGGCATGAAGCGGGAGATAGCTCGGTTTGTCTCTCGGTGTATGGTTTGCCAACAGGTTAAGGCCGAACATCAGAGACCGGCTGGACTTCTTCAGTCCTTGCCGATTCCAGAATAGAAATGGGAGCATATAACCATGGATTTCGTGACTGGATTACCTAGATCCCCAGCTGGTAGAGATGCTATTTGGGTCATTATGGACAGGCTTACCAAGGTAGCGCACTTTCTCCCGTTCAGAGTTGGTCAGTCGACGGCTCAGTTAGCAGAGATGTACCTCAGGCAGATTGTCAGATTGCACGGTATGCCAGTCAGTATCACCTCGGACCGAGATTCAAGATTTACGTCGCACTTTTGGCGTAGCTTGCAAGAGAGTTTGGGAACTCATCTCCAGTTCTGTTCAGCATATCACCCGCAGACAGATGGCCAGTCGGAGCGCACGATCCAGACTCTTGAAGATATGTTGTGGTCCTATACACTTGACTACGGTGGTTCATGGGAAGATCATTTGCACCTGGTAGAATTCTCATACAACAATAGTTTCCAGGCCAGTATCCAGATGGCTCCGTTCGAGGTACTGTATGGCAGAAAGTGCAGATCCCCACTAGCCTGGGATGATGTTGGAGAGAGACAGATGCTCGGTCCAGAAATAATTGCCCAGACAGTTGAAGTGGTCAGGCGAGTCAGAGATCATCTTTGAGTTGCCCAAGATCGCCAGCGCTATTGGGCCGATTCTTATCGGCGCCCTCTCGAGTTTTTGGTCGGCGATCATGTATTCCTGAGGATTTCGCCTAACCGTGGCGTCATTCGTTTTGGCGTACGGGGCAAGCTTAGTCCTAGGTATATAGGACCGTTCGACATTCTGGAGCGAGTAGGAGATGTATCCTATCGTCTCGCTCTTCCGCCGTCGCTAAGCGAGGTGCATGACGTATTCCATGTATCCCAATTACGACGGTATATCCCAGACCCGAGCCACATCCTGGATCATTCAGAATTGGTTGTTGGTACCAACCTTTCGTATGAGGAGAGGCCCATGTCTATATTGGACCGGAGAGAGAAGACCCTCAAGAATAAGACTATCAAGTTAGTCCGAGTTGCTTGGGGTCATCACTCTTTGGGTGAGTCAACGTGGGAGCGTGAGGATGATATCCGATCGCGATATCCCGACTTGTTTGACTCGTGAGGTATAATGTCTTTCTTATGCCTCATGCCATCAATTCTTTGCTTGCATGATTGATTGATTGCCTAGTATAATTGCATGTGAATAGTATAGCTTGTTCTTGTCCCTCTAGCCTCTTAATTAAAATTTCGAGTACGGAATTCTTTTAAGGTGGGTAGAGTTGTAATGCCTGCGGTTCGTATTACGTATTTTGGAAATACATGTATGTTTTTTTCTTGTATTATTCCTTGTTTAGCTCTCGGCTTGGTTTAACTCTCGGTTTGGGTTGGCTTGGTTCGGCCGGCCCAATGCTTGGTTCATCATGGGCCAAGGGTGGAACACCTTAGCCTATGCTTCTCCTTCATTTCCACCACAACCCCCCGATTTATTATCCCCACCAACCTTCTCTCTCCTCCATAATTCTCATTTACTTCTCCTTCCTCCACCATTACTCTTCTCCACCAACCAAGAACACCATAGGCAAGTACAACTTGCTTCCACAAGAGAACTCCTTTTGATGGTTTCATTAGCTTCTCCTCATGATTCTAAACCACATTAGAACTTGTCATTTTCTATTTTGAGGCTTTAATTCTTGTAGATCTAGAGTTTTGCTATTTTCGGATTTTTGGTGTTTTGATCTATCGAACTTGCTTGTTTTCAAGTTTTGATGGTTCCATGTTGTGGAAATTTCATTCTACCCAATTTTGACCTTTCGAAAGTTGGATTCGGACTTGTTTTGACCAAGATATGGACAATTGAAGCTTAGATTCAATTTTAGAGTTCTTGCTGTTCTTGCCATTTGGAGAAGACAGTGAACAGTGAGCTAGCTTTTTAGATTACGCCACTGAGCTGCGCGCGCTCTTTAGCGAGCGTACGCTGACTTGAGTACGCTGCTCTTTAGCGTGCGTACGCTAGCCTTGATACGCTGCCTGTTGGCAGCACGTCTTTTGCGTACGCTAGCGTGAGCGTGCCCTAGACCCTTTCGTACGCTAGCTCAAGCATACGCAGTCTTGAGCGTACGCTAGCTTGAGCGTACGCTGACCTGTAGCTTAAGCGTGCCCTTGTGTACGCTGACCCTTGCGTACGCTTCCCATTGGAAGTGTATGGACCCTTTGGTACGCTAGCTCGAGCGTACGCAGACCTGATGCGTTTGCTAGCTTGAGCGTACGCATGCCTTGGTACGCTAGCTTAAGCGAGCAAGGCGTACGCTGGCCTCAAGCGTACGCATGACTCGAACGTACGCTGGCTTGAGCGTACGCTGGCCTAACCTGTCACCCTGGTTCAACTTGGCTAATGCCACTTGCTGGCCACAGTACCCCTTGCTCCCCTTGGACGCTTGTGACCCCATATATTTTTCCCTTGCATGATTTTGCGCTCATTTTATATCCTTACACTTTTTGTCATGAATTAGACAACCATGAATTTAATTAATATGTTTGGAATTGATAACTGAGTCTGACACGATAGTGACCTGTAGTGGTGCACTCTTGACATGAGTAACCTGACATGACGTGATAGTGGCCCGTCGTGGCGCACTCCTGACTAGTACACTTGACCTGATAACCTGACATGTTATATCTTGATAAGCTGTTGCGACGGCTACCTGACATGACATGACCTGTGTAATAAATCCTGGACACCGTGGGCGATTGTGCTTATACAAATAATCCAGTCCTGTCTTGCATCATGTCTAGGAGGGGATTCCTGAGTACCATGGTCAGGAGTACCCATTGAAATGGACTAAGGCTAATAACTAGATTAATATACTAGTCATGAAGAGATCTCCCAGCTACAGGCAATCCCGTTACCTGGGCGCGCTTGGGATCTGTAGCCTGCCGTCGAGTAGGGCACATTTCCAGCACACTGTCATGTGTTGCACCCTTCAAACTGCTTAAGGGTACATACGTTTCCTGGACGATGTACCCACCTGAATTCAACCCTAATCTCTCGACCTGGGTGACCTGGATGGTCTGTAGGGCTTGTGGCTATGGAATAATCTCGCTGCATCTTGTTAGTAGTTAGGCTTGTGACAACCCTAGTTATTTAAAAAGTATCAAGCCGTAGTTCTTGCTTGGCCGTGAAATGAATGGATGGAGTCTAACCAGTCTAGTCTTACCCTGATCCTGTTCCAGATTGCTGCACGACCTGAATGCCTGTATTTACTTTACCGATAAATGGTGAGAAACCAAGCTCCGTTCAGACGAAGGGTTACAACTCCGGTCCTTGTTTGGTTTACGGGTTGTAACCTGGCTATCTGAATAGTTCCATGGTTATCCCGTCGTATATCATCCTGATATGTTTCATTTTATTCCAGTCCTTATTTTATTTATATTTATACCCTTGTGCTGATTGCTGGTTTTAGTTCTTAAGTGAAGCCTCCTTTGTGGCACTTGCTCTTTCTGGGGTCTGACCTAGCTGGTTTTGTGTGGCCAGATTTCGGAGCAACTCCAGAGGATCTACCGACTTACCAGCCAGATGGTGGCCACTAGACGGAACCCTGGCAACGAGTGGGTTATTTTTGGCTCTCCCGCTCTATTGTAAAAATATTCTTTTGAGGCATTTAGCCGACGAGCACCTGTTTAGCTCGATTGTACTTTACTTACTGTCTGCCTACGGGCTGTAACATGATTGACAAATCCTAGGGTTGATCATGTATGACTAAACTCTTGCTAGTCCTAACATTTTGTAACGACTAGCTTCATGATCAGCTGAATATATAATATTTGGGACGCCTTATTATTGTATATTTAATGATCATACATCTTGTAACATCTATTTACTTGCTCGTGATTGAGACAATAGGCTTGTTTTTTGACCTTAAGAGACTGCTGGCTTGTAGATAAACCCTCATGTATCCTAGACAGCCATGACCGTATAGCGAGATGGAATCCATTTCAATATACGTAGCTGGCTATGTCTGCCCCCGCTCTCCAGTATTCTGGTTCTGGGGCGTGACATAGGCAGGAGTCTGAGTAGTAGGATTCGACCCCTTTGAAGGGATCATTGTAGGCAAATTCTGTCCTCACGAAGCCGTGTTTGTCAACATACTTGAAGCATTGGTGCAGTATGGAAGGCACGATCTTATAATCGTGTATCCAAGTGCACCCCAGGAGGATGTTGTAAGAAGTGTCTGCATCTATGACGTAACAGGTGACTTCTGAATGGAGTTCGCCAATTTGACACTTCAAACGAATCTTCCCAATTGGGTAGCTCCTGTCCGAATTGAAGTCGCTGATGGCGGTGCTTGTAGGCGTTAGGCGATGCATAGGGATACGGAGATGATGTAACAGACCCTTCGGGATGATGCTTATGGAAGAACCAGGATCAATGTGCATCCGATCCACCTTTACGTCGCCGATGTATCCAGTGTAGTATAACGGGCGATCTGTAGGTTGGTTTTGATGAGCATATCCTGCGGGGTGAAGATAATGTTGGGCATCGCTCCCGTACAAGCGTTGTCTTGGAGATTGACAGGCGGGCTCTCTTCCGTAAGGTTGACCTGAGCCAGGTACGCGTCGGCATTTTGGATTACATCGCTCAAAGTCGCGCGAACATCCTTTGAGAGTCTCAGAAGCTCGTATAATGACAACTTGGCCGGTGTGTTGGCCAATTGCGCTAAGATGTCGAAGTTGTAGGGCCTCTCCATCCTCTGTGGTGTCTCTTTTCGGAGGGATTTGTCAAAGCGAGTCTCCTTCGGCCTAGGCTTGTCGGTCGTTGGAGGCTTAGAAGGTCCCGGAGTGTCAGTTGTAGCGGGCTGATGATCTTCAGCCGAGTTATCAACCACAGGTTGGGATTGTGCCCCAGACCGAGTAACGACAGCTGTAACTTCTTCGATATCTGCCGAGATTGTGCGGCAGGACCTGACTTTTACCCTCTTCTTCTTGCGAATGGAAGATGGTATGGACTGAGTCACTTCAGATACCAAGTCTGGATGGACCCACATGACCTCCCCTCGTGATGTGGTGAGGGGCACTAGACCAGCAGCCTGATCTCGGGGAGGTGGAAGATTAGCAATCTCCATTGTCGCCAGAGGGATGGGGACCACACCGTCTTGAGTTTCTATTGGAGGGAAGCTACCAAATTGTACTGACACCATATTGGCTGCCACAGTTACCTCTTCAAAATCGATGGCCAGAGCGTTCGAATCGATGAGATTTTGGATGTACCATTTTAGTTGATAGCAGTCGTGTATAGCATGGTGGACGTAGCGGTGGTAATGGCAGTACTTTAGGTTCTCCATTTCTGTCGGCCGAGGATCCCGTCTTGGTGGAGGAAGTTGAATTCTGTCTCGTTGTATGAGCATGTCCAAGATGGGCTTGACGTAGCCGTCTTCGAAGGAGTAGGTCATTTGTGGCCATTGCTTGTCTGCCGGTTTTGGCTTAGGTTTCTGTGCTGTGTCGGCCACCATAGCCTGCTTGCCCTTGTTGTCCCGATTATTGGTGGAGCTACCCCCATTGTTGGTGTTGGCGTTGGAACGCCTGCCCTTGTCCTCTCCCTCTGAGATGTGCAATCCCAGTTGGCGAGCCTTCTTCAATCATTCTTCGGCGCTTGTGGCACTGACGATAAACGTCTTCCAGTCCTTGAATTGACTTTCGTCCATCCAGAGACTGATTGTTGGAAGCAGTCTCTTTTGGCAAATTTCAATTAAGGAGGAATCCGGGTTACCAGACGGCAGCTTCATTGCGGTTTGGCGAAACCGCTCAATGTAGTTCCTTGTCAGCTCTTTCTCCCCTTGAACGACGTCCGTAAGGGTAGACATCGTGACATCCTGTCCTACTTCGTAGAATCTCTCCAAGGACATGCGTTTGAAGCTAGCGAATGAGTTGATGCAGTTGTCTGGCAGGTTACGGTACCAGTCGAAAGCGACCCCTTCCAATACCCCGATGAATAATCGTGTAAGGATGGCATCATCATGTGGCAGATGGTCGGTGGTGACCTCAAAGTAAGTGATATACCGACTTGCGGAGGTCTTGCCATCATAAGGATTGATATTGAACGGCTTATATCTTGGTGGGAAGGGGACATCCCTCCATGCTGCAGGGTATGGTTGCCGTATTCTGAGGTCTTGAGAGGTTTCTCGAGCGTGAAACATGGCTCGGAGCTCCTGAACCTCTCTTCTTGCTTTCCTGGCCTCATCCACAGCGGTGGGGGCCGTCATTTCAGGAGGATTGTTGCCCGGGTTCGGTGCCGCTGAGTTCGAGTCCGTATTGACCGCGAGACCCGTGCTTGTTTGGCTAGGCATCCCTCCTAGGAGAGTTGGAAGGGCCGCTTTGATCTCGTCCACAAACTTGACCAAGGCCTGCAGTATGGCCTCCAGAGTGTCGATGCGTTGGCGATCACTGGAACCACCTTGGCTGCTGTCCGTCATGAATACCGTCTTTACATGAGGAGAGATGGACAGAACGGTGGAGGAAGTGGCCTCCGAATCATACCCCTGTAGCGAGAAGTCATCGAGGTATGTGGGAATGTTCTCCTCTGGTTTGGACTCAGAAGGGATAGTACCCCCAGTCTCAGAGTTTGCTTCATCTTGGGAGTCGTGGACGTCCTCGGGGACGTCGGCCCTTGCTGTATCTGATGGGAGAGTTGTTTCCTCGGGCTCATCTCCCTGGAACATTGGATTATCGTGGACGTTTTGAGGAGTGTTACCCCCAGTCCCAGTAACCCCAGTGGTGTCGACGATGAATCTCCTACTGTAGCAGATTTCGTCTTTGAACGGGTACCATGGAACTCCTGTGGTGGGCACCCGTTTAGACGGTAGTCTCTTAGTCATGGTGGTTAAAATCTTCGGGCTGGGAACATTGGTCTTCTTTCCTCTCCCATCGACGGGGATTTTCTGAGCAGAGTTGCAGGAGACGACGGGAGGTGCCTCATCCTCTGAACATGGTTGTTGCAGTCTTTGGAAGACGGACTGCTGGTCTTCTCGTATTGTCGCGTTGTTGCAACAGCAGTTGACGATGACTTGGGTACAGTGACGTCCGTAGGAGGACTCTTTGTACCCAGATGTACCTTCTCTTTCCTTGCATTTGTGGAGGATGGCCTCACGCAAGTCAGATGGGTCTGGATTGACCATGTTTGCTCCCTGGATTTTGGAAGACTTTTGGGAACCTCTCTGTCCGTTTACCGTCAGGGGCGGACTCGAGTGGTTCTGTACAACTTCCCATCAGAGGCCCGCATAACAGTATATGGAACGCTCGGATGGTCAGAGGTCGGATCAGCGGACCGAGCTTGCCAAGCTCGTGCTGTCCTAGACTTCTTCACTCTAGTGCGTGAGGGCACATAGTAGGAAGAGTCTAAGTGGTGCTGGAGAGAATCAGACATATCTTCTTGGGAGTACAAGAGATCAGGACTATAGGAGAGGCGATCGAAGATAGAGCCGCGTGGAGTAGGCGTCATGCGGCTGGAATCAATAATCTTCATGCGGCTGGCCGTTGTAGCCGCATAGGTCTTCTCCATGCGGCTAGGAATCCCGGCCGCATGAGTGTTCTCCATGCGGCTGGAAATCCTGGCCGCATGAGTATTATGCCCTTGGTTAGAGGTCTCAGCCGCATGGTCATCATTCATGCGGCTGGCAATCTTGGCCGCATGAGTCTTCGTCTTGCGGCTAGTGCCCTTGTTTGGTTTTTCCTGGAGCACATAGAATCACTCTTTGCCCCTGCAAGTCCAGCATCGTAGTGCTTTCCTCTGCCGGACTTGGGGACAGCAGAGTCCTCTATGGCTCGAAGTGGGGCTGTGCGAGAGTCGCCTTCGCCGTTTTGGGCAGCAGAGAGTACTCCGTCCAGAGCTTGGAGAGGAGCAAATAATTTTGGCCTCCACTCGCTGCGAGCTTTCTTTGTGCGGGTTCACTTCTGGACTGGGCCAGCGCTTCCCTCGGAGAGCATTTCTTCAAACGCCTGTTGGTCGAAGCGGACGACCATCTTCTGTTGCGTGGAGCCAAGTTTGGCTGCATCCGATTGCGTCACCAACTCCTCAGTCGTGGAGATGTTTATCCCCAGCAGTGTCGCCATCGTGTTTGCCATGAAATATAAAAGAGCAGAACAATTATCGGAGGACTGGACTTTTACTTCACAATACAAACTCGCTTGTACAAAGAAAGCCTAGGGACGAAAACTTAGGTACAGCAATCTAAGTACAATTGTTTAGTTTAGATTCTGGGGGGGTGACGATAGAGGCTCGGAAAAGCGACGGCCGCTCTGCCTTACTCCTTGGACGATCGGGTGCAGCTTTGGCTCTGTAGAAGAACTACTTGGCGTTGATGAAGAAATGCTCTCCTTTTGATCTTTGTATATTCTCTCTCTAGCTCTCTGGCTCTTTGTGTCTCTTTTTTTTATCCGAGAATCTCCTCCTTCGCAAGGGAATAGCACCTTGCTATTTATAAGAGTGGGGGGCATCATTAGGGTTTGCAATGATTGTCCATTCTTAAAAGTCGGCGGCTAAGGATCACTGGATCTAGGCCGTTCATCTTGAATATAAGAGATTTGAGCAATAAATATGATTGCATCAAATCTTTTGTAGGTAATTAGTGATGATTGACATAAATCCTCCTGATCTGTCATGCCAACCTCGGATTTCCCGATACGTGTCATTGATTTGCTTGATTGCAAATGATCTGATTTGATACCAATATTTTATTGGGATTTGTTGATGGATTTTGATCGATTTGATGCCACGTGTCCCGCTATCATGCCACGTGTCTTAACCGCGAGCCACTACAGAAATCTGAGCCGCAGAAAAGTTGCTCCTCATTGAGCCGCATAAGACTGGCCACGTGTCAAGGCTGCTTGAGAGTGGCCCCCTGAACATTTAACCGTATGGTAATGATCTGAGCCACGTGAGTGTATGATGGGTGCCTTTTTTGTGAGCCGTATGGAGACAGTCCTCGTGAGCCGCATGGGGCAGCCTCTGCTTGAGCCGCATGGGATAGCTTCGGTCTGAGCCGCATGGGACATCTTCGGCCTGAGCCGCATGGGGTGGTCTCTACTTGAGCCGCATACGACTATCCACGTGTCAAGTCCTTATGAAGGTTTCTGGATTTCGGGTGATTGTGTCAGAGATTTCCTTCATTTCCCTAGGAGTCTGCCATTATGACAGAGTCATAATTGTATTTTTGTGTCAGGGCTGTCATGTATCAGAGCTGTCAGCCGTCAAGGCATTTAATGCAGTACAGGATAAACGGAAGAGCTGTTTGCAGGCCACGTGGCTCCTCTCTGAGCCACATGGAACTTATTTGAGCCGCATAGATGCTTGAGCCGCATGGATCCTTGAGCCGCATGAACTCTCTAAGCCGCATGGGGCTCCCTGGCCGCATAGATCTTTCTTTATTCTTTTCCATGCTTCTACACCCCTTACGGCCGCTCTGCGTAAGGATGCAATCAGCCTCTCAGCACAAGAGGGACAAATGATAATCCGACTGCCAAGGTCCGGCCAAGCACCAAGACCCATGACGGAGCCACTGACAATCAGACTGCCTAGAGTCGGCCAGCCACAAATGGAGAAGCTTAATCCCTCTAACAAGCCAATGATGATACGTCTTCCCAAAAAGAATCATCACTCCGATGCAAAGTCGGGGGCTTCTAGCGAGCCAACAACTCCCCGCTCAGCATCGAGTACCAAACTGGGGGTCGCTAGTTTGCCAATGAATCCACGTTCTGCTCCACCAGCAGAACCCCTGATGATCAAATTGCCCAAGTCATCCTCTCAGTCTTCATTTATAAAGGGGGTAGCCGAAGAAGAACCAGAACTGGCCAAGTATGTGGCTGTCACACTGATGTTCCATCCGCAGATGATGTAATCCCGTTAGAAAAGATACCTTACTTCATCAATAAAGGGCTATCTTTGAACTACATCGAGCTTAATAAGCTCTGTACGATGTATGCTATGGAACACGGTATAGGCACTCACCTACACACACAGGTGACAAATGTTTACACCGCAAATTAACTTACTCCCGTGGAGGACGATTACCGCATAATCGAGGGAGGGGACCATCCAATCATCTTCGGTCGAAAAAATAATCCACAGCCCTTCAAGATGGAAGAAGTTGAGC
The DNA here is from genome assembly GCA_029216955.1 of Iris pallida. Classification (NCBI taxonomy): domain Eukaryota; kingdom Viridiplantae; phylum Streptophyta; class Magnoliopsida; order Asparagales; family Iridaceae; genus Iris; species Iris pallida. Next base: position 3,895,324 of record JANAVB010024994.1, read on the forward strand.
TCGAACCCGACACCGGGAGATTGCCCCTTTATCTGTATAGTTCCCAATCCAAGTACCTTATGCAAAAACAAGGATATGATCTGGGAACTACACCAGGCTTGAACTACGGCACTAGAAGGCGGTTACCCTTACAATCGCCAATCCCGGGTGGGAAGCCACGAGATTACTATAACAAGACCAGACGTGGGCTAGGTTATGTCACACCTGTGACAACACCCGAAAGCTTAGACAAAGAATACGACCGGCACTCACACTTAACCGGATCACCCACTTTCAATTCGGACATCAGCATCGGGGACATGTTCAGGCAAGTCTGGTCCGTTAATTTGGCACTTGCCGATGCCTATGAAGAAGATGAAGACATTCCCGAACTTCTTGAGCTAGAGCCATGGGCACAACTATTAGATGCGCAGTGGAAGAAGCGGTTCGAACAAAGAGAGCCTTCCACCGAGGATGAGGTTATACAAGTTGATCTCGGTGATGAATCCTCCCCAAAACCCATCTTCGTCAGCAAGAATCTGACTGATGAAGAGCGAGAATCACTACTGGAACTTGTCAGAGAATATATTGATGTGTTCGCCTGGAGCTATGAAGACATGCCAGGACTAAACCCCGATGTCGCTCTGCACAAGCTCTACATTCGGCCAGATGCAACGCCAGTTAAACAACAGCAACGATGCTTCCGTCCAGGCATCATGGATGTGATCAAAGCCAAAGTCAATAAACTGATAGCTAGCGGCTTCATTCGTGAGGAACAACATCCGGACTGGGTCGCCAACATAGTACCAGTCCTAAAAAAGAATGGGAAGATTCGAATCTGCATCGACTTCCGCAATCTGAACGAGGCGTATCCCAAAGACGAGTTCCCCCTCCCTATTACCGACATCATGATTGGCAATACCTGTGGTTTTGAACGTATGTCATTCATGGATGGTTTCTCGGGGTACAACCAAATCAAGATGTCTCCCGACGACGAAAAGCATACATCATTCCGACACCAATCGACACATACTGCTACACACTCATGCCTTTCGGTTTAAATAACGCTGGTGCCCCTATCAGAGAGCTATGAGCATCATCTTCAGAGACCACTTGCGTAAAATAGTAGAATGCTATGTTGACGACATTGCCGTCAAAAGTTGCTCTAAGGTAGATCATCTACAGGATCTGAGGACGGTATTCGACCTGATGCGAGCGTATAATTTAAAAATAAATCCTACCAAGTCCTTCTTGGGTGTATCTAGCGGGAAATTCTTGGGTTTCATTATCACCTTCCAGGGTATCCACGTAGACCCTGAGAAGACGAAGGCAATCATGGAAATGGGTCCCCCGAGAAATCTCCGAGAACTCCGAGGCCTTCAAGGAAGGCTAGCTTACATCAGGAGGTTCATTTCCAACCTCTCCGGGCGATGTCAACCATTCACTCATCTCATGAAGAAGGGCATCTCATTCGTATGGGATAAAGAATGCCAGCACCTTCGACAGCATCAAAGAATATTTGTCAAACCCTCCAGTCCTGGTGGCTCCGGTTGCTGGAAAACCATTCCTGCTCTATGTACGAGTAATGGAGCATTCCCTCGGCACTCTGCTAGCACAAAACAATGCCGCAGGCCATGAGCAAGCTATATATTACCTCAGCCGAATGATGATCGGGTCAGAGCACCGATATACAGCCGTGGAGAAGGAATGCCTCGCCCTGGTGTTCTCCATTCAAAAAATGTGACACTATGTCACGGGGAAAACCATACATGTGATATCACGAGTCAACCCCCTCAGGGTCCTCATGACTAAACCAGGGACACTCATCTCTCGCCTCGCTACATGGGCAATATTACTGTCCCCCTACCATATGATCTTCGTCCCAAAAAAGGCTGTTAAAGGTCAAGCTCTCGCAGACTTTTTGGCAGCCCACCCAGGCTCGAAGTCGGCCAGAATATATGAAGAAATCCCAGATGAGGTCGTCGACTCGCATACGACCTCTCACGATGATATATGGCGAATGTTCTTCGACGGTGCTTCAAGGACCGGACCCAAGGGCAACATCATCGTCGGAGTCGGAGTGGTGCTGATTTCTCCTTCCGGACTGGTGATCAATCGCGCTTACTCCCTCACGGAACCCTGCTCTAACAATGTGGCCGAGTACAACGCTTTAGTCATTGGCCTCCAACTTGCAAGAGAGCTGGGGGTAGAATATCTTGAAGCATACGGCGATTCACAGTTAATCGTCAATCAGATCCGGGGTTCATACGAAGTCCGCCATGAAGACATGATCCCCTATCACCAAATAGCAATCAACATCATCTCGTCATTTGAAGGTTTCTTCATCGAACACGTCCCCAGACTCCAAAATATCGAAGCCGATGCCCTAGCAGGCCTTGCCGCTTCCCTAGCGGTTCTGAACTATGCTCATCAATTGGTGGACGTGATAGGCCATGAACTGGTCTATCCCAAGAACAACATTCAATTCGTGGCGAGTTATTCTGCTCAGACGATCGACGAAGTACCAGACTGGAGACAACCATTCATAGACTTCGTAGTCTACAACATCCTGCCTGAGAACCCAAAGGATGCCACCTCTATCAGAAGGCGTTCTCTCAGATTTTTCTACGATATAGAGACAAAAATGCTGTATCGTCGATCCTACGATGGATTATTGCTTCGATGTCTGTCAAATGCAGAAGCCAGAGAAGCCGTACGTGAAGCTTATTACGGTATCTGTGGGGCCCATCAGCCTGGCCCAAAATTGCAAGACCGTCTTCGCCGAATAGGCTACTACTGGCCCACGATGGTAGCAGATGCAATAGACTATGCAAAAAAGTGCAAAGCCTGCTAAGTCCACGCGGACTTTATCCACCAGCCATCCGAATTTCTACATCCGACAGTGGCGTCCTGGCCATTCGAAGCATAGTGAATGGATATCATTGGTCCAATCACTCCACCTTCTTCCCGAGGACATCGCTTCATACTTGTAATCACGGATTACTTCTCCAAATGGATGAAAGCTGTTCTACTTGCAGAAGTAAAGACTTCAAATGTGATCAACTTCCTCAAGCATTATGTCATCTATCGCTTTGGACTGCCCCGAAGGATCATCTATGATAATGGTTCGCAGTTCGCAAGCCACGCCTTCTATCGATTATGCGACAAGCATCGAATTCAGAATATTACTTCGACGCCATAAAATTCGACAGCGAATGAGTTGGCAGAAGCATTCAACAAAACCATCATCAAGTTGCTCAAGGAGTTCGTGTCGTCCAACAAACGCGACTGGAACGAGAAGCTTGGTGAATGCTTATGGGCGTACCGTACTACAGTCCGAACGGCCACTAGGAATACACCATTCTCCCTGGTGTACGGGAGTGAGGCAGTTCTCCCATTAGAGACTCAAATATCCTCGCTCAACGTCGCTCTCACTTACCAATTGACAACAGACGATAACTACCGTCGCCGGCTACAAGAGTTGGAGGCCTTAGATGAAAAGCACCTCTTAGCTCAGCAACGGATCGAGCTATATCAAGCACGCATCTCCGGAGCCTTCAACAAGAAGGTTAAAATCAGAATATTCCAAGTGGGCGATCTCGTTCTGGCAGTTCGGAGGCCGATGGTTATGACTCACAAAACCGTCGGCAAATTCCAGCCAAAGTGGGAAGGGCCATTTATCATTGAGGCTGTATTCTCCAACTGTGCTTACTGCCTCGCGAAACAAAACGGAGACTTGCTCATGTTGCCCGTCAACGGCAAGTTCCTGAATAAATATTATGTCTAAACGACATTCTCCAAATTCCAAATTATTGAGTTATGTACCCGCCAGTACCGCTGAACTCATATTCTCCAAATCCTAAATTATTGACTTATGTACCCGCCGGTACCGCTGAACTCATATTCACCAAATTCTAGATTCTTGAGTCTTGTACCCGCCGGTACCGCTGAACTCACATTCGTAAAATCCTACATTATTGAGTTATGTACCCGCCGTTACCGCTGAACTCACATTCTCCAAATTCCAGATTGCTGAGTTATGTACCCTCCAGTACCGCTGAACTCACATTCTTCCTCTAAATATCCCAGATTGTTGAGTTATGTACCCGTAGGTGCCTCTGAACTTACATTTCGGTCACTCTTTTAGATAGTAAGTCATGTATGACCATAACTCTGAACTTATTCTTCTGAAAGGGCTCCTCCCTCATGATCCACTACCCGCACTCTCAGTGCACAAAAAAGGGAAACGGATCCACAAATTTCTAAAACGACCACGTCGATGTTACCTCTGAGTCGTTTCACTTTCGTAAAAAACAAATCACCCCTCTACATAGAACTTCTATATCCTCATTACCTCTGAGTCGTTCTACGTACCCCTTCATGGAACCCACTCCTACCATGTCCTCATTACCTCTGAGTGGGAAGGCTCCATCGAAGAAACCCTCATATTTGCCATGTCCTTATTACCTCTGAGTAAATATGTTGGTTCTCTCTCGACTTATTATCTGTATCGAAAAAAAACCAGGGTACGCCAAGGATAATAGGTCCACAAATGTCCTCTGTTGACCACAAATATTCTCCGTCGAGTCCACTCCTGCCATGTCCTCATTACCTCTGAGTAGGAAGACTCCGCGGTAAAACCCCCATACTTGCCATGTCCTCATTACCTCTGAGTAAGTATGTTGGTTTTCTCTCTCGTCTTATTATTCGTATCCTGAACCAGGGTACGCCAAGGATAATAGGCCCACAAATGTCCTCTACTGACTACAAATGTTGTACTAAGTTTCCTAGTACATGCACACCATTCCTCATCATGCCCCGGGAGCCCAGCTGCTCCATGGCATTCTTTCTTCCGATACCAGGAACGTCCATGACCACCTTACCATGGAATTGTTCCAGGTATCCCTATCAAACTTGTTATCCATACCTAAAACCCAGGTATGCCAAGGATAATAGGTCCATAAAAAGTCTCCCATTGGGACAACTACTACAAGCAAAGAACAGAGCGAATGTATAATATTCAAAATCAGTTACATTCACATGACTACATATCATGAGCAAGCCAGAAAAGTTTTCTATTATTTCATTCAGATAAGAAGGAAAAAGATTACATGGATGTCCGAAGGAAGCAAAACACAGCTAAAAACAAACAAAAATATCAAGACAAAAGGCGGATATCTGTCAGAGCCCACGAATCCTAGTTGCAGGGACACATATACCAATCCCTCAACTATTTTGCATATGAAGGATGTACTTGAGCAAGATCCTCGTCCGAAATAGGAAGATCAAAACTCCCAGTACTACCGCCGTCAGACCTGGGCTCCTCCTTTACAACAACGGGCGCCAGCTCTTATTTCTGTTCCTCCGCTTCTGGTGTCACCTCCTCCTTAGCAAACGATAATTCTTGTTTGAAAGGGGGCAGCAACTCTTCCTTCATAATGATCTCAGCCTTCGGTAGGGTTGCTGCAAGAATCAAAGATAAAAAGAAACAAAGTCAAAAGATGATCAGTGCCTTATGCGGTACAATCCAAAAGGGGGGCTCATGCGGCTCGATGCAGCACAGCCTCAGGCTGCCCGATTTAGACAAGATTATACGGGCTCGATTCAGAGGGACTCATGCGGATCTGATCGACAGGTCATTATGCGATTCGGTTTACGAAGTGCTCATACGGCCCACTAAGACAACTCCCATGCGGCTCGGACATGGGGTATATCCCCATACGGCTCGGTTATGGGACATATATGCGGCCCATACAATTTGAACAGTCTGCATTAAAGGCTTGTGCATAAAGCATGCAACAGAGCCGTTGTTAGGATTTCGAAGTATATGACTTTCCCAAATCCTTACCCTTAACAGCAGGATGAACGTCGGAGTAAGCTTCGGGTGCCGCAGCCAACGTCGAGGCTACGCCCTTACCCTTCGTCGCAGCCTTCGCCGCAACCTTGGAGGACTTGGGCGCCATTGCTGATGATCAGAAAAGGAAAATAAAGACAAGAAAGCTAGGGCAAGAGCAGAAAGTAAAGAAGTCTTCTTTCCAAAAAACACGCTGCTATTTATAGACGAAGCCCATAGACCGACGCATCGATCTATGTGCAATGAACCGACTCTTCGATTATCAAAGCAATCCGACTATTCAAGGCTAAACTCTTGGGATCCTGCCCCAAAAAAGCGGCTTTAAATCTGACAGCAAATTAAAGACAATCAATGCAAAGATTTGTACACATGGCATGAAGACATAGCCAAGCAGCCCATGCACTGGAAAGCCCATACGGCTCAGATGGCCATGCGGCTGAGGAGGCCATGCGGCTGAGACATCCATGCGGCCAGAACATCCTATGCGGCCCGAAGAATTTTTCCATGACCATGCTTCTTATTCAAAGTATTTCAATTTTGCAGATTGAAAACTTTGAAGGGAGTCTTGTAGAAGCATAGAAAAGAATAAAGAAAGACCTATGCGGCTCCAACAGAAGGATCCCCATGCAGTTCAGGATCCCCATGCGGCTTAGAAGTCCATGCGGCTTAGAAGTCCATGCGGCTCAGGGGTCCATGCGGCTCGGATAGATCCATACGGCTCAGAAAGGAGCCACGTGTCCTTCAACAGTTCTTTCCAACATTTGGCTGTATTTAATGCCCTGACGGCCTGCCTGACAAGAAACAGCTATGACAGCTCTGACATAAAGATACAATAATGACTGACATGATGGCATGATCCTAGGAAAGAGGAGAAGATCTCCTTACAGTTGGCAAAATCCACCAAGTCCCGAGGCCACTCCATGCGGCTGCCCATCTACATGCGACTGCCTGTCCGTGTCCCTATGCGGCTATCCATCTGCATGCGGCTGCCCATCTGTATGCGGCTGCCCATCCCTATGCGCCTGCCCCTCTGCATGCGGCTGCCTATCTGTATGCGGCTGCCTATCCCCATGCGGCTGCCTATCCACGTGGGGTTGTCCATCCACGTGCGGCTGTCCATCCTCATGCGGCTGCATGTTTCATGCGGCTGAGAGGACCCCCCCATATGCGGCTCGGCCAGAACAGTCCAGTTGAGACACGTGGCGCTCTTCGTTACAATTGAGACACGTGGCAGTCTTATCTTCCCTGGAACTATGGGTGCTAATAAATCCTAACAAAATTAGATTTACTACAATCGTCATAATTGCCCAGATCCAATCAAATCAAGCAAATTGGACACGTGGCAGGCTATCACAAATCACGAAGATTCATGGCAATCAACATTTATTGCCTACAGAGATTTGATGCAATCCACATTAATTACCTAGATTTGCTACAATCAGAATGAGTGGCCCAGATTAATTGATCCTTAACCGTCGACTTCTCAAGAAGGCATTTATTTGTAAACCCTAATGATGATACCCCCACTTCTATAAATAGCAAGGTGTCATTCTCTTGCAAAAGAGAGAATTGAAGAGACAGGAGAATTCAGGAGAGAAAAGCAGAGAAGAGAGAGAGAGAGCACTACAGAGACATCCAGAGATCTAGTGACCGAAAGTGCAAGGGAGTCTCTCCATATGTCCAAGAGCATTTCTTCACCAGAGCCAAGGCTGCATCCGATCATCCAAGGAGTAAGGCAGAGCTGCCGTCGCTTTTTCGAACCTCTACTGTCACCCCCCAGAAAAACTAAACAATTATACTTAGATTGATGTACCTAGGTTTTCGTCCCTAGGCTTTCTTTGTACGAGCGAAGTTTGTATTGTGAAGTAAAAGTCCAGTCCTCCGATATAATTGTTCTGTTCTTTTATAATTCATGGCAAACAATAGGGTGCGGGTCTTGACATGTACTTCAGGTTCATGGTTTACATTCTTGTACTTTATTTCCTGTACTTTACATTCATGTACTTTCCTTTGCTTTACATGTTCTCTTATACTTTTCATATCATGATGTTCTTGTTTATTACCTAGAATTGTACTTTGCTTCGCTTTTGACTGGATATATTACAGGTGTACTTGAGGATATCGTCCAGCTTATGGGCCAGAGCCCAGAATCTTAGCTGAACAGGATGGAACCATGACTTAGTTAGATGTTACAGGTTTAGGTTTGTTTAGCTTTACTTTTAGATGTTCTATATTGAGAGTTCATAGTTGTATTTCATTTCTGTCACCAGATTTGTCTCTGGTACTTTTATATATAAATTGTATTATAACTTGTGGATTATGGTGATAATTCTGGGACGGTTTGATGCTGTGATGTTTATTTTCATGTCGTTCTTGGAGTTTTTCTTAGATGTTTATAGTTTACTACGTTGAGTCTTCCAACGTAGGCTGGGCATGTCCGACTCGTATCCGATTATTCAGGAGAAGATCGTGACATATTTTTAGTAGTAGCCCATGCAGGTCTGTCCTAATGGCACTTAGGCTATAGAGTGCTATTGGGGAACCTGTTAGACTAAGGAAAACTCATTACAACATAGGATTGTGGAAAAATGGTTATGGTTATTACTAAGTCTGGTTATACATATTATTTTCTAAGTTTGCTTATTATCTATAGTTAGGCCATTTTAACAGTTTTCTATTTTTCAGATGGCTCAGACACGCAATACCAGAATTGTTGATCCACCTACACTTGAGGCTTTCGAGCTTCCACCACCTCTTGTCGCCCCTACTATCACTATTGGTAGTACGCAATTGATGAAGATATTTTTAGGAGTTCCTCGATGCCAAAGGGAGCAAGCCGTTCTTTTTCAAGTAAGACTTATAGATGTGCTTTCTGAGCCAGGAAGGACTTCCGATTTTCAGACTCTTGGATCTTTGGACTTCCTCGACGATGAGCACATTCCTTGCACCGAAAAGCAAATCGAGAACCTGGAGCCGCCTCTTCTGAAGAACATTCAAGTCTCTCAGGACCCGACTCCTCTGAAGATTAGAGCCACCAACCAGGAGATCCAGAACGTAGCACTGACGATAGAACGAGACGGGAAGCTGAAGCCCAAGAGAGACATGAAGACTTATGATGGATATAACAACTACTCTGGACCCGCAAAGCGTAGCAACTCTCAGACAATGACTCTTCAGTCGTATCATCAGCCGTATCATCGGAGGCAGATTCAGACCCACTTTTTTGTGCGTTCTACAAGAGGACGGGACATCATATTGACAAATGCCGCAAGAGGCTCGGACTCTGCCTATTATTCAGCAGCCAAGCACCCAGCAACCATATATTCCTGTCAGAGCCCCTGTACTTCAGCTACAACGAAAGATTCAGACTCATATCCAGACGATGATCACTTACAGTTACTGTCACCGTCCAGGGCATCACTATGATGAGTGCCATAAGAAACTGAGGCTATGCTTATTTTACGGATCGCCTATCCACAACGTCAAGGATTGTCCAGAGGCCGTTAATCGCATTGCCCAATGATGAGCACGAGGAGCACCCGGACTACAGCAAAGGGACCCGCCTCTCCAAATTCAGCAACCGCATGGAGCACTACCCCAATGAATCACCTACGTCAGGACAGCTCAAAAAGTTGAAGCAATTCCAGTCCCGGAGGAATACTAAAGACAGGCTGACCATGGGTCGTGATTCACATTCCAATTTAAATTTTTTAGAATTTCCTTGTTCCTCTTTAAGAGCTAGAAAGATTTTGTTTTCTATCTTAAACCCTTTGGTTTCTATTCCAGATGGTGTTCCTATTTTAGATCTTGTCCCTTGTTCATAACTCCGTTTCTTATTTAAGAATTGTTTTCTATTCGGTAAACTTATTTCATATTCACTATTCGATATTTGTTTCAAATCCTCCATTCGATACCCTATTTTCTTATTTATTATTTATGACCTTGTTTTCTAGTGTTGGCTTATATTTGAATTTTTTTGATTGATGTTCGAACCTTGTGCTATTCGAGATTTTATAACTACTCAAAATTTTTTGAAACCTTGTTCCCAATCAAAACATTGTTTGAACCTTTGTTTCTATTTGACGCTTGTTTGAGATTCAGTCCCTATTTGAGACATTGTTTGAAGATTTTGTTTTCTATTTTGAGACTTTGACTAGTTCCTTGTTTGAGATTCTATTTCCTATTCATGACTTTATTTTTTTTCGAGATTGTTCTCTATTTGCGGCCTTGTTTCAACCTTATTTAAGATTTTTCTTGTTCCGAATTCACGATCCAGAACCTTGTTTCCTATTTGTTGGTTGATACTCCTCCATTCACTCTTCATAATCTTGCTCCTTATTCAAGATTTCTATTCAAGATTTTGCTTCCTATTTGCGGCTTTGTTGATGGTTGATTTTCTATTTGAGATTTGTTTCCTTTGAAATTTCTTTTTTATTCGAGGTATTGTTCGAGACTTTGTTGCCATTCGAGATTCTGTTATACTTTGATTCCTGTACAAGATTTTTGGTCCTTATTTCGAGACTTTGTCTTTTATCTAGTACCTTGCTTTTATGCCACCTTTGAGACTTCGTTACCTATCCAGGATTATGTCCCCTATACGAAAATTTTGTTATCATTCCAAATTTCATTTGATATTCCAGTTACTATTTGAAACTTCTCTCCCTGTTCAAGATTTAAAATCTCTTTGTTTGCCCTTTTTAGTACCCACTACTCATTATTGAATTCTTATTATTTTATAGTACCTAACAAAATTCCTTGTTTCTAAACGACATATAACATCACCTTTTATCGTGACTTGGACTATTAGAACCCATTTGAATTCTTTGAAATCATTTTGTAATTACTATGGATAAGATTGAGAGACTATTCGATGACTTACCAGGGCGTGGCAGTTGCGCGTTGCAGCCATTATCTGGATTACGGAGACTGAGGGTTCACTGCAGCCAGCAGCGTACTGACGAGGCATGAACTCTAAGTTAAAGTGATTTCAGACATTCATAGGTTTCCGGATATTATTAAAACTTTGTCCTAAAATTTTCGTATCTTGGTCTTTTGGGTTGCTTTGTTGATCATTGTTGGAAAATGGATAAAGTTGATAGATATTCGATAACATATCGTTATTTGAGTCACGAAGCCGAAAGTTCACCGGAGCCATATATACACTGGCGGTATAGGGATTCTAAGTAAAGTAATTTCAAATATCTATATGTTCTCGAATACCAAGAAGACTATATCCCATTTTTATATGATTATTAATTTTTTGAGAATAAAAAATCCTTGCATGTTTACCTCGATTGATACTAATACTTTCTGGGTAGTTTCCATACGTTTTTTCAATCAACCCTTGCAATTTCCCTTCTTGCATTTTATCGTGGGATCACTTAATTTCTTTCTCAATAAATGCCTTGCTAGTTTTTTATTCTGTTTCACTAGAACTTATCTTTCGATAGTGTTTTGGCTAAATTTTGATCTTAATAATGTTTATCAAATCATGACTTGTCTATCTTTTTCTAGCCAATTGTGCTAAAATTTTGAGGTTGATCGTGCTTTGAAGATCGTGCCTTCATGGTTTTACGCCTCTAAGTCGTAATTAAAACTTCATCCCATCTCGTGCTTATTTGATTCTTGATCATTGTTAGATCATGATATTTCAACTTCTTATATGAAATTATCGTACTTGGTCATAATAAACTTTGTCTCATTTCGTGCTTGACCAAGTTTGGTCATTATCGATCATGCCAATTTACCCGTTTATTTTGTCATGCTAAGTCCTTCCAAGTCCTACCTCTGATCATATTTAGATAATCATGATCATGCCTATATTTTATAATGACTACACTTGTTTACTTTTCCCTCATGGCGATGATTTGAATTCCGTTTTGATCATGGCCAAGTGGTGTTGATCGTGACCAATCTTGTTCTATTTTCATCGTGCCTCAACCTTGATTGGGTCTTGCTTAGTTGATCATACCGAGTAAATTACTCTTCTAATCATGACTAGATTCGGTTTAATTTTATGTCTAAAACTTAGTTGCTCATTTTTAAATTTTTATCTTATTTGAAATTATTTTCTTGATCATGTCTGCTGTATCCTTTGAATTTCGAGGACGAAATTTTCTGGGGGAGATTTGTAACCCAACCTTCTCAGTTTAGTAAATTTTGGAATATTTAAAATAAAATATAAGAATAAATTATCTTCAAGTTTTGTTTTTTTCCTATTTAATTTCATGATTATTATTCTGAAGGAAGGACTTTAATTAATTATTGGAAATAGTTAATGTAGAGTATTCCCCAAGTTTTCTGACTCACTTGAGTGGTTCCCAAAGATTCTAACTACTTTTATAACAACCTAAACAAACTCATGGGTTAAATTTATGAATGTTATAATTGTAATAGATTTTAATACAAAATTTCCACATTCCTTTCTGTATACTTATTTGAGGAGGAGAGAGACTGATGAACCTTTCTCATTTTTCATCTGTGAATAATCGAGAGCCTTCTCTCCAACTCTCCTTTTCCCCAAAATTTGGTTCCCGAACCCTAACCCTAAATTTTTCGAGAGCACCATCATGGCGACGGCGGAGGGGGGGTGACCACCACTGTCACCAACGTTTGGGCGTCGCACCCTTCGAACAACGACGAGCTTCCAGGCGACTCACGGCATCACGATGATCGCTCTCCACCATTATGAATCTGTTTCCAACGAGCGACGATCTCGGCGACTAGGCGCTGATTCTTCCACAGTTAGGTGACGGCGGCACGATCGTTGCTCCGGCAATCGATTCCTCTCTGACGAATAGGCCTGATCTCCTCGACGGACGGTGCAAGACTGTTCTCTGGCATCAACGACAACAGCGATGCCGAGGTCATTTCACTCCGACGACTTCCTCGACGATAGGCGACTTCATTCTCGCAGCAACTAGGCAAGTTTCGGTGCATGCGATGGCTTCTCCGGCGTTGATATCCTTCCCCCATCGCGGAGTCACTGATTCTTCCAGTGATCAAACTAGTATCCGTAAGTCTCGATCGATATATAAAACTATTATACTGTAAGCCTCATCTATTGATGATGTTGTATAATTATAAATGCCTGTAAAAATTAATTCTACTATTATTTAGAATTCTAAACTTATGATTTTAGCTTAAACTAATATTAAGCTAACAGATATTATTACTAGACAATTATGCCCTATATTACCTCTTTATTATTATGGATATTTAATTTTAACATTTTAGTATCTATATAAAGGACAGATAGTTAGGTTACTAATTAGTTCTATTTAATAAGGGAACTGGATTAGCAATGTTAGAAGTTGATCCTAACCAACTTGTACCAAATCAGGTGGACATACATATTTCTTCCTATTTTCGATCACCCCGTGCATGGCAAGTACATTCTATGGTTTATGTTCATTTACATTCATATCCTGTGCTTTTATTGTGACACGATATATCATGTACTCTTGTACTTTCATGTTCTTGTACTTACTTGTAGTCGGGAAGGGGAAATCCACTAGCTATGTGACCAAACCCAGAGATCAAAAATTCATGTGTATAGCTTAGGCCTTGTACTGTGCATGCGGGCCCTAAGCCATACCCATTTCTTGTGCTTCTTGTGCTTACCCAAGCCGGTCACATATGCTAGTTGTATTTCAAACATTGTGCACATGTTATGTCTTGTACTTCAGGTTCATGTTTTACATTCTTGTACTTTATTTCTGTACTTTACATTCATGTACTTTCCTGTGCTTTACATGTTCTTTTGTACTTTTCATATCATAATGTTCTTGTTTATTACCTAGAATTGTACTTTGCTCCGCTCTTGACGGGATATGTTGCAGGTGTACTTGAGGATATCGTCTACCTTATGGGCCAGAGCCCGGAATCATAGCTGAACATGATGGAGCCATAACTTAGATAGAGGTTATAGGTTCAGGTTTGTTTAGCTTTACTTCTAGATGTTGTATATTGAGAGTTCATAGTTGTATTTCATTTCTGTCACTGGATTTGTCTCTGGTTCTTTTATATATAAATTGTATTATGACTTATGGATTAGGGTGATCATTCTAGGACGGTTAGATGCTATGATGTTTATTTTCATGTTATTCATGGAGTTTTTCTTAGATGTTTACAGTTTACTACGTTGAGTCTTCCAACGTAGGTTGGGCGTGTCCGACTCGTGTCCGATTATTCGGGAGCGGTTCATGACAGTTAGGCCCATAGGATTGGGCTATTTTGGGTCTGAGCCATTGAGTAATTCATTTCAGGTTTTTATTTTGGGCTTCTAAAATTTTGGATGTTATTATAATCCTTAGGCAAGGCAGAATTAAGGATTTTTTTCTATATATATATATATATATATATATATATATATATATATATATATATATATATATATATATATATATATTAGAAAATATGTGTAGGCTTAAATATTATGAGTTTTAGTTAAATATTACTAGTAATGGTTTGGTCTTTAAGTCTGATACCTTTAATTAATATTTTTTTAATACTTATATTTTGGTTTATTTACTAAACTTTCTTTTAAAGATTTTGGGCTCTATTTATAAAGTTTTATATATATATATATATATATATATATATATATATATATATATATATATATATATATATATATTGGGAATAAGGAATTTTATTGAAGACAAGGACAAACAGCACAGAAATAACAACCCAACACAGACAAAAGATAGGCTGGGCCCACCCAACAGCTCAGCCTCAAAATTCGAAATTCGAAAGTTTGAAAAAAGGGAGGAGGGGACCGCACACCGCCCGAGAGGGGGGCACGTGGCCAAAGGCGTGGGGGCCGGGGGGGCCAGTCCTGGCGCGGGGCCCGAGGGGCCAGGGCCTGGCGCGCTGCCCGAAGGGTGGGGGAGGGGGACCCGAGGGGGCTCGGGACAAGGCCGGCGAAGCTAAGGCCGGAGACCGGGGGGTCAACGTCGGAGGGGGGAACGTCGGCCGCTGCGACGGGGGGGGGGGTAACTCCGGGGGGAGCGACGCCCGCTGAACAGGGCTCGAAGGCAGGGCCACTGTGGGGAGGGACCGGAGGCAGCCGGGGCACGGTGACTCCGCCGGAGCGAGCGCCTCGAAGGCGGAGGAGATACCGGGCGACCTGGGGGGAGCACAGGAAACGGCACCCGAGGGGGTCCGAGACGGGCCAGGAGCCTTCCAGGGGGCAGGTCCGGGGCAGCGCAGGGGGACAGAGGGGGCCTGACCACCGGGGAGCTGAAGGGGAAGGGGAGGGAGTGCAGGACTACCGGCGGAGCGGGGGGACGACCACAGGGAGCGGCCACCGGGAGCCATGACCCGGGGAGACGACTGCAGAGACTGGGCGGCGGGGAGACGACCACGAGGGGCAGAGGGGGCCTGACCACCGGGGAGCTAGATGGGAAGGGGAGGGAGTGCTGGACTACCGGCGGAGCGGGGGGACGACCACAGGGAGCAGCCACCGGAAGCCACGACCCGGCCAAACGCCCCGGGCCGCGAAGGGACTAGAGGCTGAGAAGCGCCCCCCTGGCGACTCGGAGGGACGGCGATAGCCGGCGAGGTCCTGGGCCTGCCTGAGGGGCGCGAACGAAGGAGCGGGGGGTGGACACCAGTACTACTGGAGGGAGGTAGGGTCCTGGACAAGGGTCGTCGCCGAGGAAGAGGAGGGCGAGGGGGGCGGAGGGAGCGGGGAGGGGGGCGGTGGGCGGGAACTCCGGGAAGACGACCGGGCCCGATGAAGGGAGTGGCCCCGGTGGAGAGCACGGGACGGGGGAAGGAAACGCCCGGGCAAGGGCGGCTGTCAGGGCGGCGGCTAGGGCGGAAGGGTCCTGAGCCGGAGGAGGGGGCCCTAGGGCCGAGGGAGCGGCCGGTCCCGGCAGCGCGTAGGGTGGATCCGGAGCCGCTGGAGCAATGGGGACTGAGGGAAGAGAGGAGGGAACCACGGGAGGAGCCGTGGCCGAATGGGGAGGAGGGGTGGGTGCTGCAAGGGGAGGGGCGGTGGCCAGGAAAGGTGGCGGGCCGGAATCGGCAACACGCAGGTCACCGATGGGGACTGGCGGACGGCCGAGGAGAGAGGGGGCCAAGGACGGTCGGGGGAACCGAGCGCGGCACTGCTTCCGTCGCCGGGGCCGGCGGCGGCGCTAAGGAGAGGAGAGGAAGGGGATGGGCCCCCGCACGACGGGCAAGCGCCGGTCGGGAACAGGGGGCCGGAGGCAGGGGGAGAAACCCGTCGGGGGGTGGGTGGCGCCCGGGGGCGGCGGGCCGCCGGCCGTGGCCGAGGGGGGGAGCCTCTAGGAGCGGTATCGCTCCTGCAGGAGGGTATATATATATATATATATATATATATATATATATATATATATTTTTATATATATATATATATATATATATATATATATATATATATATATATATATATATATATATATATTGTATATATATATTTTTAGTGTAAGTTTGGTTTAAGGGCCTTTATATGGTTAGATGAGTTTGTTTAGAGAATAAATTCACTAGTTTTGCTTATTACATATTTTGGGTTTTGTTTAAATAAGTTTTCAAGCCTTAAGTAAATAAATTAGTTTTTATATAGATATTAGGATATTAGAATTGAATTCAAAATTGGGCCTGGCCTTACAATTATTTTTAATTTGGTTTTGAGACCCCTATGCATATATTGCAGTATTCTTCGCTATTTTATTAATAAGTTTTAACCAAAATCATATTTGACAAAATTGGGATTTTAGTACTAAATGATTTTCTAGGTTTAAAAATATTATCTAGAAATAGTTGATTTACGAAATATAGTTTCTAAACATTATACATGATTTCCAAAATTAGTTATACGTATTTAGTTACATTTTTTTCCCTAAAATCATAAATCGTGACTATTATAGTCGTTTCTTATTTCTTGATTCGATTATCATGCTGAACTCTAATTTTGGGATTCTATATACCAAATTGGACTATTTAGCCTATTTCGGACTCAATAGAATAGCATGTGCTGTCGTTTGGGACCATCTTTTGGAGCATAGCATCGTTACCTATTCCATGTCGATACGTTCATGTCATGCACGTCGACTCCAGCAAATTAAGACAAGTACATTCTCTGATAGTTTCTGGTATTTGATATTTTCTATGACGTATGTTTATATTAGTACTCTATTTGATTCCTGACACGATGGACACACAGATTGGTATTATATGAATTCATAGTATTGAGATATGTGGTTTCGGGCCTATTTAATTTTACTGGACTAATGAATTACTGGACTAATGTATTTTCTGGGCTGATGATCTATTCTGGACTATTGAGATACTTCTTGTCGGGACCTGGATCCATGTGTACTAGTCGGGCGTGGAAATACCTAAGAGACGTGTGAACATACCCTATATATCCCATGGTCTTACTGGAATAATAGCAGTCACATACGACACGTGTGTTTTGCCAGATATTACCCCCTAGCCGTTCACATGTCAACTTGGTATTTCAAAACACTGGTTTAGATACAGCTTCTAGATTATGTTATACTTGCTGGTTGTACACTTACATGGCAGGTTTTTTTTGTTATCACACCTCTGTCTGTCTTAACATACTTACTTGTTCTCCCTATTACATTTATTGTGCCTTATTTATCTGTTTCTTCTATTTGTACCTTGTCCCTTTATAAATTGTTCATCAAGTGTTACATTAATATTTACTGTTTCATAGCACCAGCCAATTAATTGGAACTGCTGTTAGTTTATGTACTTCATTTCAATCTTGACTAGATAAATATATTTTTAGGAGTTGTTATGCCCCACATTCTCGGACCACAGGATGATGCTAGCTGAGACAGATCTCGATGTTCTATTGACCGTGAGTTGACCCCTGGGAGCTCTAGGCCATTATTCCTTACTTAGATTCTGTGCTTCCTTATCGGATTCCGATAGATCCTTGATATGTATGATCATTTGTAGATTCTGGTTGATTCAATGTTATTATTATCTTTCTTATTCATATCTTCCTAGGTATATGTGATTTGAGTACATGTTGTAGATCATATAAATGTTATAGATATTATTGGGTAGACAACATTCTACCACCGATAATGCAACATAGGCTGGGCGTGGCCCACGTACTCCTGCCCGAACATCCGGGTGCATGTTGTGACACATTTTTATGCTGGCCTATACAGCCAGTCTTCGCAACTAGTACGAAGTCGTAGTAGTACTTAGGCTTAATCTGTAGGACCGTTGAGTACCTTTAGAGGGAGGGTGAATAGAGTGTGAGCGAGTGCAGCGAAAATAAATCACTAATTGAAAATTTTAACATTTATGAACTATGGCAGGAATAAAGAGATAATAATTTAAATTGCAGTAAGAGATAGAAGATCAGACTCAGTAAACACCACGATATATACTGGTTTCCCTCTGAGAGGACTAATCCAGTCGCGAGTACTCTTGCCCGATGTTAATCCACTATTTGCAAGTTAAACGAGATCTTGCCGTCTCTTTACAATATCGTGCTTGGCGACAAGTGTACGACCGACTTCACAACACCGTGCTTAGTGACGAGCGCATGACTGACTCCAAAAAAAGATTTCTGAATTGCAACCTCTTTACAACTCTGTAAACCAAAGACTCTAAATCGAACAAGACGTTACTGGCTTTGGCTAAGAGAAGTATAGGTGAAATATGAAAGCTTTAGATCATTGGAAAAATACTTTAGGAATAGATAGAGAGAAGAGTGAATGAGTGATTAGAAATTAAAAATTTTTCTTTATTTATAGTTGTTTTTCCTGACCGAACTCGGGCAGAGTTTGGATGCTAAGATCTAGCAAACGAACGTTGGATGTAGATTTGGAGGGAATTGTATTTCAAATTTTATCAGACCGAACTCGGTCAGAGTTCTGTCACTTCAGAACTCAATTTGAATTGCTAAATTGCATAGGAATTTATGGGCTGTTTGGATATGTAGAGTTTTAGATATAGGTAGGCTTTTTGGAAGAGTGGACTAGAGTTAACCTAAGCCAGTAATATTCGATCGATTTTACACTTTTATATCCTAGACTCAATAAAGGTAAAAATACAGAAAAAAATGTAAAAAAATGACTCGTTCTGGATTCCGTTACAATTTGCTTTTGGATGATGACTTGAATGCTTGTTGTAGAAGCAGTACGTTCTTTTGATAATGATTTCAATGACCTAAAACATTAGCAGTTTTGTATATTTTGCGTATCGACTTAAGTCGTCGTAGATTATCAAAATCAGGTGTGACTATTAGGCAATGGGACAACAATCTCCTCCATTTTGACCATTGACAAAATTGAGTCTATACCAAAATATAGCTAAAATATAACTTTGAAATAATATACCTGACATGTTCTTTGATTGATCTTTTGAAATTTGATTTTGATATTACTCTTCTCATCCTTTGTCATGTATGCAAAATGAGTAGCTCCCCCGCAATATGTGAAGCCAAAATTTAACACAGACAAGAAAAAGAAAGAGTAATATCCAAATTCACACAAGTCACAAGATAATAGAACTAGTAGCAGCAGTGGAATAAAATGATAAACTCAACTAGCATAAATTGAAACTAAAAAAATACATCATGAGTGCATAAAAGTCATAACAGTCATAACTAAAAGAGTTTATGACTGCTGAAAACTACTAATAAAAAGTCCAACTATGAATGTTTGGACTGCTACAAGTGTAACTGCATAGATCATCATCACTAGCAACTAAAAACTCAAAATACTAAATTGAATGCTCATCTTATATCTGAGCATCATCATCATCAGCTGGAGCTGGTGGTTGAGGGTCGAAGTAGGCTGTGGTCGGATCAAAGTATCTAAAGTAGTCGGGTCCTCGAACCTCGGTCCATTGAATGTCGGATGATGGATCATCAAAACAGGAGTGGTGGGGTGATGTAGCAGACTCTAGTATAGATCAACAATATTGTTCCTCAATACCTGAGCTTGTGAGGTATGACGGAACTCAGCATCAACATAACTCTGATGACGTTGCCCGGAGAGGTTGACAATACTCAGAGAAAATAGTAAAGTTGACAGCTCTTCCGGAACATATTTTTCGAACAGAAAAAGAGTCAAACCAAGAGTTTGAGAATTCCACAATTGGAAACAGTGAAGCGTCAAAGTCCTCTTCGTCGGAGGGACGAGCAGGACTAAATACGTTCATAGGTTCATACTCATAAGTTGAAGATGAACCCATTATGGAAGAGATTTTCTTTCTCTTATGGATTTGCTTAGGAACCACAGATGAAAAAGGAGAAAGATAAGAGAGATACCTCAAAATAGTGGAGATATGAAGGAGGGAGTCACCTCTTAGCTTCGTAGATCTAAGAAGTAGGGACGAGGAGATCTTCAAGAATTGAAAACTAGGGTTTTAGTAGGGTTTTCGGAGGTAGGATGAAGGAGAAAGGAGATGGGGTATATATAGGAGCTCGGGTCGACTTCTGCTGTTCTGGAAATTGAACCGATGTCAACCAAACTCGCCCCGAACTCGGCCTGAACTTAGTTCGAACTTGGTCCAAGTTTTGCCAGAATTCGGCCACTTATATATCCAGTTCATTTATGCATAATGAATGAAAAATAAACTTAATAACTTTTAAACTTCTCAATTTAATAGCATTCATTTCTTTGGATTAGCTGTAGGGGCCGGATTCCAACTAGTGGTAGTCCGAAGGCACTTGGTGCCGTATCGCGTAGACTTTTACGACTTTTTGATAGAAGGACCCTTTCGGCTTGTACCCAAAATAACTTCAATTAATAAATGTCAAAGTTTTAAGTTATAAGAGTTTTTATTAAACATAATGCATCATGAATTCGAAAATTCAAGTATGCCTAGTTCACGTCGCAGAAAGTTGAAACGGTCTTCAGCTAGCGATTTTGTGAAAATATTTGCTAATTGATGATCTGTGTCAATGAATTCTAAGCAAATGTCCCCGTGTTGTTGGTGATCACGTAAAAAGTGATGACGAATCTCTATGTTCTTGGTGCGTAGGTGACAAACAAGGTTTTTAGTCAAGTTAATCGTTCTTGTGTTATCACAGAATATGGGAATCTTCGTGTAGTACAGATTATAGTCTTCTAAGGTTTGCTTTATCCACAAAATTTGAGCACAACAGCATCCTGCGGTGATATACTCAGCCTCAGTCGTTAATAGTGCTACAAAATTTTGCTTTTTGCTAAACCAGGAGACTAAAGCTTTTCCTAAGAAATAACACGTACTGCTGGTACTTTTACGGTCTGCTTTGCATCCTACAAAATCTGCATCTAAATAACCGATTAGGTCAAAAGATGTGGTTTTGGGATACCACAAACCGACTGTAGAAGTTCCTTTAAGGTATCAGAAGATACGCTTAGTGACGCATGTGTGATTCCTTAGGATTAGCTTGATATCTAGCACAAATGCAAACGCTAAACATGATATCAGGATCACTAGCAGTTAAATATAATAAACTACCAATCATACCTCGATACTTACGCTGGTCGACTGGTTTGCCACTTTCATAAATGTCAAGCCAGGTTGATGTAGCCATTGCAGTTCCGTTAGACTTTACGTTGTCGAAGTCATACTTTTTTCAGTAAATCCTTCGTATACTTTGCTTGGTTGATGAATGTTCCCTGTGAGTGTTGTTTGATCTGGAGTCCTAGGAAGTAGTTCAGTTCTTCCATCATACTCATCTCAAACTCACTCTGCATACACTTAGCAAATTCTTGACAAAGTTTTTTATTAGTAGAACCGAATATTATGTCATCTACATAAATTTGCACAAGAAGAATTTCATCATCTGAAGAGTTGATAAATAAAGTAGTGTCAACTCTTCCTTTTGAAAAACCATCTTCAAGTAGAAAGGTACTTAGGCGTTCATACCAAGCACGCGGTGCTTGTTTGAGTCCATAGAGTACTTTTTTAAGTTTGAAGACGTGATCAGATTTTTGAAAATCTTCAAAGCCAGGGGGTTGTTTCACAAAAACTTCTTCTTTTAAAAATCTATTTAAGAATGCACTTTTTATGTCCATTTGAAAATAATTTAAAATTATAAAAACATGCAAATGCATAAAACATACGGATAGCTTCTAGTCTAGCAACATGAGCATATGTCTCATCATAATCAATACCTTCTTCTTGATTATAACCTTGTGCCACTAGACGTGCTTTGTTGCGTAGAACTTGCCCATCCTCAATTAATTTTGGAAGTACCAATTATCGATTGACCAATAGGTTCAGGAACAAGTTCCCAAACTTAGTTTCTCTCAAATTGATTAAGTTCCTCTTGCATGGCATTAATCTAAAATTCATCATTAAAAACATTTGCTACTGACTTAGGTTCTACTTGCGATATAAAAGCTACATTAGCTGCTATATCAGTGTCTTTATTAGAAGAACGTGTACTTACACCTTTTGATACATCACCTATGATGAGCGTCTCTAGATGATCTGGCAAGAATTTCTAAGATTTGAATCTTTATGTTAGATCTTCCACAGGGCTCTCTCTGGTAGCAGTATCTTTGGATGACTTGGATTTAACCTGTGCATCTTCATCATCACTGTCGCTAGATCTGTGACTATTGAGCTCATCAAAATTAACATTAATAGATTCTTCAACAATCATAGATCTTTTATTAAATACTCTATATCCCTTACTCTTAGCAACATATCCGAGAAATATCCCTTCATCTCTTTAGAGTCAAACTTTTCCAAGTTGTCCTTGGTGTTCAGGATAAAATAGCGACATCCAAAAACTTTGAAATAAGAAATATTTGGAATCCTTCCAAACCAAAGCTCATATGGTGTTTTCTTCGATATAGGTCGAATTAACACCCTATTTAAAATATGACAGGCTATACTAATAGCTTATGCCCAAAAATATTTAGGAAGATTAAGTTGATTCAGCATGACTCTAGCCATCTCGGTTAGAGTATGATTTTTCTGCCCCATAACACCATTTTGTTGGGGAGTTCTAGGACAAAAAAACTCTTGGTAATATCTACTATCATCACAAAACTTTTTGAAATCAACATTTACGAATTCGCCACCATGATCACTTCGGATACGAGTAATCATGAAGTCTTTTTTGTTGTCCCTTTTTACAAAATATCTGAAATTTAAAAATTGCATCACTTTTGTTTGATAAAAAGTAAACCCATATAAAACGAGAGAAATCATCAACAATAATAAAGGCGTAGAGCTTACCGCCAAGACTAGCGACTCTACTACGACCAAATAAATCCATATGAATTAACTGCAAGGGTCTAGAGGTACTTACAACATTGATGGACTAAAAAGTAGACCTAGTTGTCTTGTTCTTTTCACGGACAGCACATACCATGTCTCTCTTGATTGTGATCTCAGGGAGTCCTTTTACCAACTTTTTGGTATTTAGTCATAAGATAGTATCCATATTAGCATGTCTTAGCCTCATGCGCCATAGCCAGCTTTTATCTTGATTTGCTACTAAGCACCTTTCTGCATTATTAATACTCTCTAGAAAGAAAATATAAATATTGTCTTCCCTAATCCCTTTATATACGGGATTACCAGATGACATTTCATATATAGTACATTTATCTTTTACAAAGTTGATGCCATAACCATTATCTGCCAAATGACTTATGCTCAGTAGGTTACGTTTCAACTGCGTAACTAGACAAACGTCTTTTATTACTGGGTAAGAAGACATACCAACAGTGCCATTTCCAATTATATCACCTCTCAAGTTATTTCCGAAGAAGACGTACCCTTCTTTTTTCATCGATAGCGTAGCGAACAAAGATGCATCACCAGTTAGGTGCCGCGAACATCCGCTATTAAGGATCCACTTGCTTCTAGCATGAGAGGGTTGAGGGTCCACCTTATCGAATGCCATAAGACAGACATTAGCAGTGATACAAGATCCATCCTCTTCCTCTGATTCACTTGCATCACTTTCATGCCAGATGCTTGTATTTGCATATTTTTGACCAGTTGTAGCTTTCCTTCTTGATCTTGATCTATTATATAGACTGTTTTTCTTTAACAGTGGATAGTCCTTCTTCATATGTCCTAACTTTTTGCATCCAAAGCATATTATTTCTTCTTTATTGCTTTCGTGGACGTCTTTCTTCCTTCGGTTTGTTTTCTCAAACTTTAAGAATTTCCTGAAGTTCTTTACTAGCAGGGCTTACTCATCACCACTAGATGATTCTTTGTCAGAATCTTTACATGCAACTCTTTTGGCTTGCGCTTTGAAGGCGATAGATTTTTCTTTTGGGGTTGCTTCTTCAAATTCTTCTAGGTCCAGCTCATGGGTCATCAGCCTGCCCATGAGTGTCTCCAGAGTCATGGTGGTGAGATTGTTTCCTTCAATAATTGTAGTAGCCTTTGGGTTCCAATTCTTGGTTAGAGCCCGCAACACTTTCCTGATATTTTTATGATTACTGCAATCTTTACCAAGGGATTGCAAAGGATTAGTAATATCTATGAAATAAGTAAACATCTGTGTAATTGACTCACCGGGTTTCATCTTGAATGATTCATATTCCTGTGTTAGTCTACTGATCTTGGATTCCTTCACTTGGGAAGTACCTTCATGAGTTACCTCAAGAAGTTTCCAACTATCATGAGACGTAGTACAGGTAGAAACACGATTAAACTTCGTCTTGTCAATTGTACACAATAGTGCATTGATGGCACGTGCATCTAGACTAGCCTTTGACTTTTGTTTGTCTATGTATTTGTCATGTAGCTTGTCTACAAGTACGCCCTCAATCACTATAGGTGCCGGTTTCTTATAACCATCAACAACTATATACCAAATATCAAAGTCAAGAGACTTTAGAAAGAAAGTCATTCGTGTTTTCTAATATGTGTAATTTGTTCCATCAAATAGTGGGGGTCATTTTGTGGATTGCCCTTCACCGTTGAATATTGATTTCACGGCTGCCACATGCTCTCTAAGGTTGTTATATTAGAATATAACCTGCTTTGATACCAATTATAGGACCATTGAGCACCTCTAGAGGGGGGTGAATAGAGTGTGTGCGAGTGTAGCAAAAATAATCACTAATTAAAAAATTTAACAGTTATGAATTATGGCAAGAATAAAGACAGTAATTTAAATTGTAGTAAGAGATAGAAGATCAAACTCAGTGAACACCGTGATATATGCTGGTTTCCCTCTGAGAGGACTAATCCAGTCACGAGTACTTTTGCCCATTGTTAATCCACTATTTGTAAGCTAAATGAGAGCTCGCCATCACTTTACAACATCGTGCTTGGCGACAAGTGCACAACCGACTTCACAACACCGTGCTTGGTGATGAGCGCACGACTGACTTCGAAAACTGAGATATTTTTTGAATTGCAACCTCTTTACAACTCTGTAAACCAAAGACTCTAAATCAAATAAGACATTACTAGCTTTGGCTAAGAAAAGTATAGTTGAAATATGAAAGCTTTAGATTACTGGAAAAATACTTTAGGAATAGATAGAGAGAAGAGTGAATGAGTGATTAGAAATAAAAATTTCTTCTTTATTTATAGGTTTTTTCTGACCGAACTCGGGCAGAGTTCAGGCAGAGTTTGAATGCTAAGATCTCACAAACGAACGTTGGATGCAGATTTGGAGGAAACTGTATTTCAAATTTGATCTGACCGAACTTAGTCAGAACTCAGACCGAACTCAGTCAGAGTTCTGACAGAGTTCTGTCACTTCAGAACTCAATTTGAATTACTAAATTGCATAGGTATTTATGGGATGTTTGGATGTGTAGAGTTTTAAGATATAGGTAGGCTTTTTGGAAGAGTGGATTGGAGTTAACCTAAGCCGGTAATATCCGATCGATTTTACACTTTCATATCCTACACTTATTAAAGGTAAAAATACAGAAGAAATATAAAAAATAACTCGATCTGGATTTCGTTACAATTTGCTTTTGGATGATGACTTGAATGCTTGTTGTAGATGCAGTACGTTCTTTTGATATTGATTTCAATGACCTGAAACATAAGCAGTTTCTTATATTTTGCGTATCGACATAAGTCGTCGTAGATTATAAAAATTAGGTGTGACTATTAGGCAATGGGCCAACATAATAATACTACTGCGAGGCTGCCCTAGGATAAGGATTTTTAGTCATAGAATATTTTAGCAAGTTTGGTACTCAATCACATATTAGGACTCCTTGAGAGATTCTTTGGACGATCCCTGAGAATCTCACTCTAAACCCTATTGTTTGCCATTAAAAGTATTCAAAATAACTTTTATAAAATAACAAACATAACTGAGTACAATATAGGATCTCGATGGAATCCTTCTAGTACACTTTTATTTTTATCTGGGACCGTGGAGATGGAGAGGTGATTCTTTACTCCGTTGACGATCTAATAACTATTTCAAGCTCTCTGAAAGTCTGGGTTGCTCTGGAAGGTGACGAGTCGAAGCTGTTGAAGCTCTTGAAAGTATTGAGAATATTGAAGTGGTTGAAGCAGTTGAATGAAGGAATGATCCTTCTATTTATAAGCAGCAGAATGATCTGCTTATGCGCGTATATGCGATGCACGCATGGATATTTTGTACGTAGGGATGCCACATGTCTGACTTTATTGGGCGCATGGATGATGTGCCGGGGAGCTGGAACTGAATCTGTTTGAACTGCGCTTGTTGGGCTGCAGAGGAGTTGACACGTGACAGTTGTTGAGATTTAGTTGTTGTTAAGATCTTGGGTGGTTGGCACCTATTCTTGAACAGAACTGAGTCAATGACACGTAGCACGTGTAAATTGCTCAAAAGATCTTAGATTTGTTGTAGGATGATCTGCTTGGATGCGCCTAGAACATGGCACATGAAAAGACTTAGCATCTGACTTTTAGGGTCAAATAGTAAGTCCGGGCGCATGGCTGTAGAGGCGCATGCTAATGTTTTGAGTTCATGTCTGTAGTGGCACATGTGAGTGATCAGTCGGCCATGTGTCAAGGCACAGTTGTAACTGACAAAGAGTGATGATTGTGTCTCTTCGTCTTCTGTGAAAGCTGACTGCTCAGAATTCGAGATGCGTGCTGCTGTCATTTATGTCAATTTGGCATTAAATTCTTTGGTGGGTGGAGAGCTTCTCATAGGCGCATCGCATATGAGGCACGTGTCATTTAGGGTACATTATTTGTGGGACGCATCTGTCTAAAGAGCACATTCGTTGCTTGGCATATCTCTTTTAGTCAAAATATTTTGAGCGTTTCGAGGCTCGTGTTGATGACTTTTGACTTAACTGAATTTGAGGTGGCAGAATCATTGCTATAAATGCCTATTTATCGCATTAACTTCGGGGAGAGCTGCCACTTTGCGCATGGGTCTTGATTCCCCCAGCCTATAAATAGCAGTGGTGGAAGAGAGTTTGTTCTCATTTCACCCAATTTCTTCTGTGAGAATGAACTTAATCGATCCTTCTCCTTAGCGAGTTAGCATGCTGTGGGTTGTGGATCTTATCGTTCAAAGAAGCTTTGATCTTGATGATGAATTCCTTTAGAAGACTGAGACGTACCCAGAAAGCTATCGACAAAACAGTTCGTGCTCGTGCCCCTTGTCGACAGTGTTCTTCTAAGAGACGACATTGGGTGCCTGTTGCATGCAAAGATTGGGATCATCATGTTCCGACTTCCATTATGCTGGAAGAGCCATCGGGTTTGGATTGATTGCCAACCTACGTTTTGCTCAATAACCGCTTCACTAGCCGAAGCTCTCGTACGTTGACAAGGAAGTAATTCGCTCTGAGGAGGAATGATACGCCTATACTGAGATGTCAGAATGATGTGCCTAGATGAGACGCTAGGGTGATGCGCCTAGCTGAGACACTAGAGTGATGCGCCTAGCGTAGAGTTTAAACTAGGATCTTTATAGTAGATTTTCATTTGTAATAAAAGCTAGCCATGTAACAGATTTTCATACGAATAAAAATCTACTCTTCATGTGCTTTTTATCTTTTACTGTCTTTTGAATGATGCGCTAACATTTGTCTTATGTCTTCGGCGTATGATGTCTGCGCATAGAAACTTTGGTCTTTGGATGCACTTGAAATTCCATGCTTCTACAAGACCCCCTTCAAAGTTTTCAAAACTTTAGATAAGTTTTAGAGTACTTTGAACATGAAGAATGGGTAGTAGAGGATTTGGATGCATGTCTTGTCTAGGCGCATGGACATTTTGTGCATAGACATATCGGTACATACTCTTCCTGATTTAAATGAAAAGATAACATCTCGATTTGCGAGTGATTAATGATAATCTTTTTGAAAGATTTGTAGCCGTCAGTTTTACAAAACCCGAACCGTTGGTTGTTGATGTCATGCCTCATCGATTTACATGCAGCCCAAGCCTATAAATAGGCGTCTGGGTTAGAAAGAAAAACTTCTTCTACTATGCCTTCTTCTTCTTCTTCGTCCTTAGAGTTCTTGTTTTCTGAAAAATCCTAGCTTTGTGAGATATCCCCCAAGACTCCTCGTGGTGCTGCTGGCCAAGACAGAGGCAAAGACAAAGGCAAGAAGCCTGTTGAGGCCGACGTCGAAGAGCCCCAAGTTGCCGCCACAACATACGCTGACGTGCGACCAGAAGTTATCGGTGGGTGGTCCGTCGTTTCGGAGTTCTTCTGACACATAGACACTTGTACATGGTTTAAATACATGGACGAGCAACCATCTTGGAACATGCGCCAAACCACTCCGTTGAAGTGCATGGGTGTTGTTCTACGAGCCATACCCTAGAGATGCGCCTAGGCTTCAGTGTGCTGATGCGCGTAGACTTTGGTCCTGTAGATGTGCTGAAGCTTTCTTACCAACGCGCATGGACCTCAGTCCTGGATATGCGCTACAGTAGAACTCAGTCGATGCACATGGACTTCTTATTCGGATGATGCGCTGAGTCTTTGATGCGTGATAGTTTACATGCACTGATGCTAAAGTACACATAACTTTTGACTCTTTCTAAAAAAAATGGTAGGGTTTTTGCTAACTCCTTTTCCTTTTGGTCTTCTTGCAGTGTCTATGACTTTGCCTTTTTTGAATGAGTCCTGTTCGACCACTCTCTTTGTCAGATGGGTCTGGACTTCAATAAGGAGATAGTTAACCCTTCTAAGGCTGCAATCATGTTGGACCAGCCGCCAGAGAGAATGACGCTGATTCGGGATCAGCCCTATTCTTTCCTCCAAGCTATGATGGAGAGCGGCATGATTAGTGTTGCCAAAACTGCCACAGAGGCTTACTTGAAGTCCCAATTTTTGTTTGGCGATCACCTAGTTCCTATGAAGCAAAGGTGTTGAAAATCAAAGAGGATTGGTTCTTCAAGGCGAAGGACCTCAACATGCATGTGCCAAAGATAGAGCGTCAGTTGCCACTGACTGCCTTCATTAGCCTTGCTTCAAAGGGGAGCATGCAATGGTAGCTTACCCCAACTCAAGGAGGGGCAGTGGCAGGATCCATCCGAATTGACTCTGCGTCTAACTAGAAGGATACTTTTACTTTTGTACGTGGCAGGGCCTCTTACTCCCTGCGAGTTCTGCATCCTGGAAGTATATACAACGATGTTCCTGCCAAAAATTTTGCTTTTAGTGCCTCAACATTTATCAATCGTATGTTGACGGCCAAAATTTCATACCCGAAAGGGGAATTTTAGGTCGAAGGTTGGTGTCACTATGTGCCAAAGTTGGATGACCTGACACCTTGGGTCTTGGCAAAGTACAAGAACGAGCTCAGGAAGATTGGCTTGACTTCTGCCATCCGAGCTACCCAGGCTGGCATAAAGATAAACTGGCCCACGTTTCTGGCCCTCATGGAGCTGTACAATTCTCATACCGGGACTTTCTACACGCCCGTAGAAGAATTAAGATTGGCGCTTCATGAGATGTTTGAGGTCTCGAAGCTTCCTTGGGGTACTGTGTCATACAAAGAGTATTTCCTAACGAACGAGGAGCTATCCTCTTTGGAAATGATAGCAGTATTTAAAAAAGTGGTGAGTCACCATTATCTGAATCAGTGGAGGGATAAAACTAAGGCACAACCTCACATGACTGCTTGGAGAGATTAAGTCTTTACTCAAGACGATAGCAATCCGACGAAGGTTCGCTTTAACACTCCCCAGGGTCTCACACATGCGGAGATGATTGTCGAAATAAAGAAGTTTGGCGAACGCAATCCGCGTGAGGATGAAAACAAAGCCGACTGACAACATCTATAGCTGCTTCTGGTACTGTGGGCATAAAATATCATCGAAGGCGATGCTCGTTGCCTATCTCATGATATGGCTTCGAGATTATATGTTCCCCAGTATATCAGGTTCTGTAGAGAGGGTGACCAAAAACCTTATCCTACTGGTTGTAAAACTGGTGTTCAGTCGTGCTTTGGCTTTGCTTCCTGTGATAGTATGTAACCTAATGCGGGGTCTAAGAGAATTCGCGGTGAGTGTCATAGCCTCGAGGGGAAGGAGTGGGAACTTTCCTTGAGTGGAGCTGCCTTGTCACTATTTGATGGGGTGGTTGATATTACATCACCCCAATGTAATGAGCCCTGGCACGGAGGAAGGGCATGTTGCTGGTGATGCCTTTATCCGCCGCTACCATCGAAGGAAGTGGCTGCATACCGATGTCCCTATTTGTAGGAAGTTCTTATCCTCGTTTCAAGTGAGGGACATCTCTAAGGTTGGCCCAGTTTTTTTAGGTTTTTAAGCAGATGAAGAACTGGAGGATACAGGTGTAGATGCTATTTCCTTTCCAGTTTGGGGGCTGTTGCCTGCAAAGCATTCGACCCTCATATTTGGTATATCGGAACATAAACCATTATTTCCTGGAGCTGTATCTATCAAGCCGTTTTGCTCACCAATTCGGCTACACTCAGCTGATGTTGAGGAACCCAAGTACTTGCTTGGGATTTGTTGGAAGCTTGTTATATGGAGCCCGCGATTGGCAGTATTATAATACTGGGTGTACGGGAGTACGGTTCACCGTGCCCTTCAGAACCTGGTCGCACATTTTATTTTCTGCCATCAAGCACTATTGTTTGATGAACATGATATCCCCTGGCTACGATAGGGAGACTAGTTTCATCGTCGGGACTTAGCTAGAGGCGTCTAAAAGCATACTTGCGAAAGCTCGGGCGTATCGCCCGCCAGAAGCTGCAGTTTCGGGAATAGTCCCAGCAGCATGAGTGGAGGGCTCGCGGAAGGAATCCACGAATACTCAGTTGAAGAGGCTCACTTCAACGGATGCGGGTCCTTCTGCGCCCAAGTGGCTAAAGAAAGTATTGGTGGCCAAGTTATGGGCCACCATAGTTTTACCCACAGGAGGACCGATAGAGCCCATCCCCGCAACGTTAAGTGGTTCAAGGTCAGCTTTTAAGAAGTTAACATAATCTTTCTCTTCTTATGTGTATTTTTCTTTTTTTGTAGGAGGTGACGAAGAAGAAAAAGTTTTAGACTTCGAAGCGAGGTCTGGACGAACCTTTTGAGAAGGAAGTTGCCAGCTCTTCCGAAGAGCATGTTCCTCCCATCGTGAAGTCTCCATTGGAGGAGGACCCAGATGACACCGTTCAAGTGGATGTTCTTGCCGCCTTTGACTATACTAAGGATGACTCTGTTGATGTGGTGGCATCCGAGAACGTCGAACAACCCCCATTAAATATTCGAAAAGATGAAGCGGGGCCTTCGCGTGTAGTAGAGCAGCTGGCTGTGGGCACATGTGAGGAGACTGTTGTCCAGACCCAGGAGGAGACGGTTGGGCAAGGTCCTCTAGAGGAAGCAGTTGATTAGAACTCATCTTCTTCGGAAGACATCCCAGATGATGCTGTTGAAGACGTAAAGGGTTGGTGGTTGGAGCATACTTGCATCATGGCATCCTTCTTCTGAGCCTGCTATGGTAAGCCTTGATGTTGGTGGACCCTCTGGGGTAGATTATAATAAGGGCAAGATCCCTATGGTGGAAGAATATCCTTCTGCCCAAACCACTTGGGGGACTGTGATCGTTTGAAAGATTTTGCTATTGTGGTTCATGGTACTGACACTGTTACAAGCCAGACGGTGGTCACAAATGTTGAGCATCCTGGGTCGAAGTCTCCTCAAGGGGAACCGAACCCTGATGCTTTGGTGGTCGGAGGTTCGTCGAGCGAGGTGACGACCGCTCCACCGGGCCAAGATGTTGTGCCATCTACAAGTTCGGCTATCCTTCCTGCTTATATGGGGATTTTGCTGGCTCCTCCTACGACGCCTCAAGTGTTAGCCGATGCAGACGAATACGTAAAGCTCATCGTTAAGGTTGCATATAAGATCTTAAGGTGGGGAGTATCCACCGTGCTGGAGAAAGACAGAAGCTTTGCGACGGCTAAAGCAATAACGATCCCACACATCGAGTTGATCCGATCTCACCAGGGTCATGACCATATGGCTGAGATTTTGGAGGCTTCCGTTGCTGATCTCGACCGTCATCTTATTGTGCTCCAGAACATCCACTGGAATGATTTTTCTGTTTTTATAGAAAAGAAGCAGGACAAGTTAGCGACTGAGGCTGAATCAGCCTACTTGGCTACTATGGCCATCTAGGAACAGGAATTGGCCAATGCTAAGGCCAAACAGCAAGTGTTGACTTTAGCTATAGAGGAGAAGGCTATTTTATGCGAATATCTGGATGTCCACCTGGCAGATGTTGATGCCAAAATTCGTATGCTACAGGAGCAAGAACCCATCACTTGGCAGACTCTGAACCAGTGCAGGCTACCCATATTGCGCTTAAGGAGGAAGCGGTGAAGTTTACTTGATATGTGGCCAAATTGTTCCACCAGAAGAAGGAGTTGGATGACAAGCGTGCAGCGGATATCGCCTCCGATGATAGGGATGCAATACGTCGTGAGGCTGAACGTTGGGTCTTGGCGACTGTCGAAACCATGGCCGAGGCTTTGAAGCGTTGTATCGACGAGATGTCCGCTGACCCTTAGCTTTTGTTCTCATTTTTGTACTTTTCTTTGCTCTTATTATTCTGAGATGTTGTTTGTTTTCTTTTTTCATAATGTAGCCCTTTTTAATCTCTTATTGATGAAGAAGAAATAAAGAACTTTTGCTTGCTTATTTGTCATGAACTTGTAATTTTGTGGACTTATTATCTTTGGTGCACCTTGGTTTTTTAGGTACAGATAATAAGTTGAGAAGGGAACCCAGATGTTTACTCGGAGGTAATGAGGACACGATAAATAGGGGGTTGGTGGTAGAGTCCTCTTACTCAGAGGTGATATGGACGTGGTAAGAACAGACTTTGTGGGAATACAAAGAACAACTCAGAGGTAGTATGGACGTGGATGTTCTATGGATGAGATGTAACAATCCAGGAGTTGTTGAATGATATGTTTACTCAAAGGTGATATGGACATGGTAAACATAGATCTTGGAGTCATCTTACGGAAGGGTAAGATTTAGCTTTACAGGGATGTAGGAAAACAACTCAGAGGTTGTATGGATGTAGATGTTTTCTACTAGGAAGATGATGAGGGAATGCACTGGAGCAGCTGGGCTCCAGGGACATATCATGATCAAGGGGGATAAACTCGGTTGTCGAATTCATAAATTCTTTTGCTAGGGGGTTGGAAGCACATGTCAAAGGGTTTCAAGCATAATACTTCTTTAGGAACTTGCCATTGATTGACATCATGAACAAGTCCCTGTTAGGTTTTGCGAGTTGGTAGGCACCGTTAGAGTACACAATCTCAATGATAAAGGGACCTTCCTACTTGGGTTCGAACTTCCCTAGTATTTTGTGAGTCATTACCATTGGCCTTCTAACTGACAAGACTAGATCACCCACTTGGAAATCCCTTTGTTTGACTTTCTTGTTGAAAGCCTATGAAATACGAGCCCGGTAGAGCTCGATGCACTGTTGAGCCAAGAGGCATTTTTCGTCCAGTACCTCTAACTCCTGCAACCTTCAACGTTGATTGTCTTCCCCTGTCAGTTGGTTCATAATAGCCAACCGTAGCGAGGGGATTTGAATTTCGAGAGGAAGCACAGCTTCGCTCCAGTAGACCAGAGATAATGGTGTATTGCCCGTCGGAGTCCGTACCATTGTGCGGTAGGCCCAAAGACATTCACCCAGCTTTTCGTCACAGTCGCGTTTGTTAGATGACATGACTTTTATGACTAGTTTGAAGATTATTTTGTTGAAAGCTTCAGCCAATCTGTTTGCCGTCGGATTGTAAGCAGTTAACGCCACGTCCTGGATGTGATTCTTGTCACAGAATCTACTAAACGTATAGCTTATGAACTACGGACCATTGTCGTGGATGATCCTCTGGGGTACCCTAAAACGGTAGATGACGTGATGCTTGATGAAGTTGATCACCTTTGAGCTCTTCACCTCTGACAGAGGTACAGCCTTCGCCCATTTAGAGAAGTAGTTGGTGATTGCTAGGATGAAACGATGTCCTCTGCGTGACAGAGGGATAATCGGTCCAATGATGTCCATACCACAGGCTTCAAATGGCCATGAGGTGACTGTAGGGTGTAGAAACTCTAAGGGTCGATAGATGAAGTTGGCGTGCAAGTGGCATACACGACACTTTTTAGCGTACTCAATAGGATCTGCCATCATAGTAGGCAGTAGTAGCCCGTACGTCGGAGTCGATCCTGTAGCTTGGGACTGGGTTGATAAGCTTCGCAGAAGGCCCCACTTCATCTTAAGAACAACGATACAGCATTCTGGTGGCTGTATCGTAGTAGAATCGGAGAGAGCGCCGTTTGACGGACACAGCTTCCTTCAGATCATCTGGTAGGATTTCTTAGACTACAAAATCTATGAATGGAAACCGCCATCCCCTGATGTTGATGCCGGCATCTGTGGGCATGGCATGGTTCAAACATATGCATAGATTGTTTTTCGGACACACCAAATCCTGGCCGATCACTGTAATTAAGTATTAAGTTCCAAGAGGTGCCGCCAATAAAGCAGTAAGGCCCGCTAGAGCATTTACCTGTAGGTTTTGTAACCGAGGTACGTGCTCTATGAAGAACTTAGTGAAGGTGGAGATGATGTCCAAGGCTGATTTATGGTAGGGAATCAGGTCCTCATGGCGAACCTCATATTATCTTTGGACCTGGTATGAGTTTCGAATCGCCATAGGACTCGTGGCATTATACCCCCAGTTGTCTTACTAACTGGAGTCCCATAATGAGGGCATTGTATTCCACCACATTAATAGAGCACGACTCTGTGAAGGAATAGGCATGCAGGATGACTAGGTTGTCAGGAGAGACAAACACCACTCCCACTCCTGCGATGATCTGACCCTTGGGGCCTGTTCTTAAAGCACCGTTGAAGAACATCCGCCAGACGAAGTTCTCTTTGGCAACATTGGATTCCAGTACCTCATTCGAAATATCCTCATAGAGTTTGGATGACTCCGAGATTGGATGTGCAGCTAAGAAGTCGGCCAGCGCTTGGCCTTTAACATTTTTTGTGAAACAAATACCATATAGTACGGTGTCAATAGTATTGCCCATATAGCTAATCGAGAGTTTAGCGCTCCCGGCTTTGTCATGAGGATCCTGAGAGGATTAACTCGGGAGATAACATGGATCGTCTGATCGGATACATAATGACGAGTCTTCTGAATGGCAAATACCAGAGCTAGACATTTTTTCTCGACGGGGTTGTACCAGTTTTCGTCCTTGATTATTGTCCTACTTAATAGTAGATAGCTTTCTCGGAGCCTACATCATTATTCTGAGGCAACAAAGCGCTAAGTGAATGATCCATCGCATAGACATAGAGAAAGAAAGGTTTACCCGCAACTGGTGCTACCAGAACTGGATGATTTGTGAGGTATGCCTTGACAGCATCAAATGCCTTCTGACAGCCCTCCGTACAGACATAAGAAACTCCCTTCTTCATAAGCTTGGTGAAGGATTGGCATCGTCCGAAAAGATTTGCCATAAACCTTCGAATGTATGCGAGACGTCCTTGCAGGCCTCAACGTTCTCTCAGATTATTCAGAGGGCTCATGTCAAGAATAGCCTTAAGCCTTCTCAGGGTCAATGTGGATACCCCTTGCTGTGATGATGAAGCCGAAGAATTTTTTGCTGGAAAACCCGACGAAGGATTTGGCTAGGTTCATCTTAAGCTGATGTGCCCGCATAAGATCAAATACTATCCTCAGATCTTGCAGGTGATCACCATGCATGCGGCTTTTGATAGCGATGTCATCAATATAACATTCGACTGTCTGGTGAAGATGTTTTCGGTAGATGGTGCTCATAGTTCGCTGGTATGTTGCACCTGCATTCTTCAAGCCAAAGGGCATCACTGTGCAGCAGTAAACCCCCTTTGGAGTCCTGAATGACTTGTGCTTCTCATCATCTGAAAATATCTTAATCTGGTTAATTGTAGCCTGAATACCCATCCATGAAGGATATGCGTTCAAAGCCACAGGTGTTGTCGATCATCACGTCGATGATCGGGAGAGGAAACTCATCTATCGGGCAAGTGGAGTTGAGATCCCTGAAGTCTATGGAGACTCGAATCTTCCTGTTCTTTTTGGTGATGGGAATAATATTAGCCACCCAATCTGGATGCTGCTCCTTGCGAATGAAGCCACTGTCTATGAGTTTGTCTACCTCCTTCTCGATAGCATCTATAATATTAGTACAAAAGCGACGTTGTTGCTGCTTAACAGGCTTGGCATTGGGAAGAATGTTAAGTTGGTGCATTACGACTTGCGGGTCTAAACCCGGCATGTCTTTATAGTTTCGAGTGAAGACGTCGATGTATTCTTTGACAAGTTGAACCAAGGATTCACGACCTTCTTCTATCAAGCTTTTGCTGATGTAGATGGGTTTGGGCGAGGATTCATCCCCTAAGTCGATTTTCTTGACTTTACCTTCGGTAGGAGGTTCCCGCTGTTCGAAACGAGATTCCCATTGTGCTTCTAAGCGCTGAGCCCAGGGTTCCTCCTCAAAGAACTCTAGTATTTGGTCGTCGTCTTCTTCTTCTGGAGGATGTGCGGATGTCATATTGACTGATAACACTTTTCTATAGATTGGACTGATACTAGTACCGTAGTCCCAAGTTGAAGCTTCATATGAATGGGAGTGTATCACTTCTTCAGCTTCTAAACTCTCGAGGGTTATTGGCGGTGTGACATAACCTACCCCCCGTCGAGTGTGATGAAAGTAATCATGTGGCTTCCCTTTCAGGACTGAAAGTTTTAAGACAAGTCGTCGAACTTTCCTGTAGTTCAAGCCCTTGCTACTGGTCAAGTCGTAACCCATTTTTTGGATGAGATACTTTGCTTGATTGGTGTATCGATATATTTATAATATACCAGTATCTGGTTCCGGTTCGGCTGGAGAGGTGCTGGTAACGTTCAACCTTGTCGAAGATGATGGGTTTTTCGTCCTTATTTCGAGGAAGAACTATATAACATACTCCTAGATATGGGACAACTCGGTTTACATGATTAACAATCATTATTTGTGTTTGCAACCACTGTAAGACATTATCTAAAATATATATGGCATTTCAATACGGAAGGTAAGTGTAGGTCAAAGACAGCCTTTTATTGATAAAATACGGTATTTTGTCTCGGGGGATTACATCATCAAGAGAAGGGGCTCAACATTAGCAGATATATAATCTTCCAGCTCTTTATCGGTGAGAATCGTAGTAGCCTTTGGACGAGGTCCTGGAGCTTTATGCCGTATCTTTGCCACTAGAGGAGTTGACATATTGGCGGGAGGCATTTTCGGAGACCTCCGCGGGAGTCTGACCCGAATTGGTTCTTGCACCCGGCCCGAAAGTTTGACGACCAAAGGAGATGAAGTTGGAGCCTTCCCATGTAGCTTGGCTACGAGGGGAGCCGATACTTGGTGGTTTCCCCTTGAGCCGCACCTTCAGAAGTGCTTCAATTGCCATCTCAGCTTCGACTTCGGCCTCTGTTTCAGCTTCCGCTTCATCATCCGCGTCGTTGGCATCATACTCTAAGTGGATTGATTTATATAGATCAGAATCAGTGCAGAATTCCTCGATCCCTCGGAAGGGATCAACATCGGCGAACTTCGTCCTAACTATGTCGTTGGTAGACACATACTTCATATACTGGTGGAGAGTAGACGACACCACCATGTACTCATGCATCTACGGACGTGCCAACAAGATGTTGTAATTGATATCAGTGTCGATGACATAGCTAGTCACTTCTGTGTGGAGATCGCCGATATGGCACTTCAGCCGGATCCTGCCTAGAGGCCTACTTTTTCTAGCGTTGAAGCCGTTGATTGTAGTGTTGGATGCAGTCAGGTGATGCATCGGGATCCCTAGTGTTTGGAGCAAAGTTCGGGGGGTAATACTAAAGGAAGACCCAGGATCGATTTGAATCCGATCCACCTTGATGGGGAAAACATACCCTATTTAATACAGAGGTATGTTATGCCAATTATTCTTGAGCAGCATGTTGCTGAGTAAACGTGATGTTGTGGATGATTTCCCCTATATTATGACAGTACGGACATGTTGTTGGATCTTCTTCAGGCTATTTAACCTGGATGATAAAGGATTCAGCATCTTTCAGTGCTTCACAAAGAGCCTCCCGAGTGTCTTTGGACAATAGGAGAAGTTCAAATAGTCATAGACGAGCCGGAGTACTAGCGAGTTGCGCTAGTATGTTAAAGTTGTAGGGTTTGGTCAACCCCGAAGAGCCTTCTTTTTGTAGAGGCTTACCAAAATAAGCCTCTCTCTGCTTTTGCTTGTCTGTTGTTGAAGGTTGAGATAGACCCTCTTTTTAGGCAGCAGTTGTGGTGACGGGAGGCATCTCCTTAGCTGGAGTCTCTTCTTGCTGAGCATTCTGCTGTGAACGCGTCTGTACTGACAAGGCTTCCACCAGAGAGGCAGTGACCATTCAACAAGATTTACTCTTCCTGTCTTTGGTTTCAGAGGTAGGATGTACTCCCAATTGAGTCAGTTCCGGAGTCATATCTGGGTGAACCCACATGATCTCACCTCAGGATGTGGTGGGTAGCACCAGCTCACTCATGTTGTCATGAGTTGGAGGAAAGTTGGTTACTTCTATTGTCGTCTTCGGGATGGGGACGATGCCATCTTGAGCTTCAGTCAGCAGCAGGGTGCCAAACTGGTGGGACACCATGTTCGTTGATACCGTCTTGTCGTCATAGTCGAGCAAGAGGACATTCGTATTGATCATGCACTGTATGTAGTTATTTGGTATATAGCAGTCTCGGGTCAGGTGCCCGACGAACCGATGGTAGTGACAGTATCTTTGGTCGCCTAGCTTGTCCACCTCATTAGGGCACTCGGGATCGGGCAGCTTGATCTTGTCACCCTACATTAGCACCTCGAAGAGCTACAGGGTGTCATCGTCATTGAAGAAGTATGCCTCCTTCTGTCTTGGCACGGCCAGTAGCTTCTAGGTAGGAGCTGGTACGCCTATGGAGGCATTCACAGTCAGTGCCTGCTTTCCCTTTGGCTCGTGCCCGTTGTTGTTGTTGTTGGTAGCGCACTTCCTTTTGTCTTCAAATAAAGGAAACCTAACCCCCAGAAGACGAGCATCATGGGCCTTCAACTCGACGACTTTGGCGCCAATAATGGATGCAGTCCAGTCAGCATACTGGACAAAGTCAACCCAGAATTTGACTGCCAGTGTCATGTTCTTTCGACAAGAGTCCACCAACACAAACTCATGGATGCTAGAGGGTAGCCTTAGACACGCCTGCCTGAAGCGCTCGATATAGGCTCGGACCGTCTCCTTCTCTCTCTAGGTAATCTCCATGAGAGAAGACATAGTCATGTCTTTTCCGCTGTCATAGAATCGGGCAAGGAAGAGATACTTCAAGTCATCGAAGGAGGATATACAATTGTCAGGGGGGCTACAATACCAGTCGTAGGCCACCCCCTTTAGTGCTCCAATAAATAGACTCACGAGCAGGGCGTCCTCTTTTGGCAGATGCTCGGTCATAGAGTGGCAATAAGTCAAGTATGGACAGAGAGACTATTTTTCGTCAAATGGTGTCAGTAATTATGGTTTATACTTAGGGAGATAAACCACATTGTTCCACTCAGGAGGATAGGGTTGCCGCATTTCGAGCTTCTGGCGTTCCTCCTATTTTTCTCGTCTCAAAATGGTCATGTAGGTCCCTTACCTTCTCGAATAGTTCTTCAGTAAAGCTAGGAGCAGGTGATTGAGGTAAGGTACGATATTCAGTTTCTGAGGGAGCTGATGTCCGGGGCAGGGCGTGATGAATTATCCTCGAAGATACTCGCTGAGGGGGTACATTTGACTCTCCATTAGCCCCTAGATTGGGACAGGCGGATATATGAGCCCCTGTCGACGGTTGGGCTGTCAGGGTATTCCGGATCTCGAATACGACCTGAGTTAAGGACTACATGGTAGTGGAAAGGCTTTTAAGGCCCTCTTCCAGAGTATCCATGTGGCGTACGAGATCTGGAGCTGAAGCATCTCCCTCTTCTTCGTTGCCACCCCCTGTCATGTAGACATACATGACATGGGTCGAAGTGGATGGATTGGTCGACATTTTACTTTCAGCCTCACTTTCTTGCGAAAAGTTTGGCATGTGTGTTTCTTCTTATGACCCCTCTAACTGGCTACTCGTAGCCATGTCGGTGTCAGTTTCTTGATAGATACCCTCATATTCGAATGAGGGGTTGTTGTGGATAGTCGGAGCCTGATCATCTCCTGCTTGTGCCGTCGATGCAACCTCCGTCCTCAATCGAGTATTCTGAAATACCTTGGCCGATAAAAATTTTGTTTTGCTTCCTCTCAGTTAGCTTTTGGACGAGCTAGCCGAGGCCGGAGGGTTGGTGGTGTTTGCTTTTTTTTCAAGTACAAGAGAACTGGAGATAACATGGCACGAGGCGAACAAGAGTTCTTTCTTGTCATCTATTAGCACCTTCTTTCCGAGGCGACGTCGGAAAGGTGCGGCCGGTTGCAGTCACTAGAATACGGACTGCCTTGGTGGTGCAGTTATTGCTTTGCAACAGCAACAATTGATGGTGACCATAGCACAAGTATACCCCACAAGGGGCACATTGTACATAGAGGTCATCTCTTCCGATCTACGTCTATGAGTGATCATGTTACAAAGATCATATGAGGAGAGTTTCACATTCGCACCCTTTTCAGGCGTATGGCAGGGCCAAGCGTCAGGCTGGTCATGTAAGTGTTTTGCTCCCT
Organism: Iris pallida; assembly: GCA_029216955.1. NCBI lineage: Eukaryota > Viridiplantae > Streptophyta > Magnoliopsida > Asparagales > Iridaceae > Iris > Iris pallida. Next base: position 3,936,364 of record JANAVB010024994.1, read on the forward strand.
GATCCAGTTCCGGCGCATGAGATGCACCCAGATCATTGGTAGGAGAGCAACACATATTATGAGTTGAACCCACTGCATGCGCACAACCCACATGGGGGCATGGGTTCAGAGCCGCAAGGTTGCCCCACCCAACTTGGTTCTATGCATAAGAGATACGCCCAAATGGGAAGGGAACTTCAAGAGTTGACTCGTTGTTGGTGCCCAAGCACCAGAGTCATCTCTGTATAGCTTACCATCAGTTGCGTTCATACTTTCAGTGCGCATTTCTGGTTCGCTACGAGTATAGCACGTTAGGGGCGCATGGCCCGTACTACCTTGGACTTCTTTGTATTAGCCCGTAAAGGTGCGTAGTACTCAGAATCCAACCTTTCGTCGTTGTGACAATGAGTGATTCTGTCAAAGACAGAGCTCTTTCCTTGCACAGCAGATTTCGTGCACGAAAGAGGGGTTGCACCCATGTTCTGTTAGCACATCTTCTTCGACTGGAAAGAAGAAGGTTGGGAGCTGCAGTCAGTACTGCGCTTCGCTGGCAAAATTGCTACACCAGCAGCAACGTCTTGTTTGCAGAGATCATCAGCAGGAAGGATTGTAACACCTCTTCCCGAAATTTCGAATTATATTTTATTTATTGAATTAAATGGTGATTTTTGGAGTTTCCATAAATAATTATTTAGTTAATTATTACGGGGGATGATTTTAGCCATGATGGAGTTTTGGAATACAAGGTGACTAAGAATCATGGCACGGATAGTGCAGTGGAGTGCCTTGACTAGTGTATTAGCCATGCCAGGAAAGACCGAGCCATAGTAACGTCCTAACTAGGAAAACCAGGCCAAGTTGCGACTTAACCCTTACCGAAGTTTTATTTATTAATTAATTATATTATTGAGTTTTAGGGAGCCCGGTTGTACCGAACCTATCCAGATTGGGCCCAAGTCAAATCTAAGCCCTGGTAGGCATGTAGTGGGACCAAATACGGCCTTGTAGACATGTTTGGTGAATGCAAAGATTTTGTATATATTTTAGGAATTGACAATTATTTTCTAAATAATTATTATATATAAATTATAGGGGTTATTAATATTAAATAGTGTTTTAGAATATTTATATGATTTCTGGAGTCCAGTAATGGAAGTATATGATATGCCCATCCAGGAGCTACTATTAAATTATTTTAATTACTAGTGGATTTATTATTATTATTAATATTATTATTATGTTTATTGAGATTAAACTATTTATTTTTATTAGTTATTATTAATTCATTCCTTATCAAAAGAATGAATATTGTATATGTGTATATAAATATATATATTGTATATACATATATGTATACGAGTATATATATATTATGTATACGTATATACATAAATATTGTATATGTGTGTATATATATACATAATTATAGGTGTGTATGCGTATTTAAATATAAACATATATGTGGTTACGTGTATTTTTATATAAATATAAATATAGAAATATACGTGCGAACGTGTGCATATATATGTATAGAAATATATATTAATATGGTATATATATTAATATTGATATGACTATATGTATGAATATTGGTATATTGGTATAGATAAATATGTATATTAATATTGATAGGTTATATATATATATGTAAACTAGTATATAAAAAAGAAAAAAAGAAAAAAGGAGAAGGAATGAATAGGAATCCCAGCCCAAGTCACTAATCCTAAATACCCCAGGCCGAGCCTTTACAGCAAGGCAACTGTGAACAACCCGAGCCCCTCCCGACTGCTATAAGTCGCGTATCCAACTTCAACACCAAAACCCTAACTCTATCCACGCCTGACCTCGCCGCCACCTCTCCCAGTCCATGGCACAGCCCCAGCCACCGCACGCCACCGCGCGCGCCGCCGGAGGCCGGCCAGGCCGCACTCGCGCGCGCGCGGTCGACAGTAAGGGCGCAGCAGCAGCAGTAGCACAGGGACAACTTCGTCGCGAGAGATCTTCGCGCACGGGCGACGAATCTCCGAGCCGTTTGTTCAGGTATGATGACAACATGTACGCCTCCCAATCCCCTCAAGTGGTTTTTATTTAGACGACTTAGGTAGCCCGAAAATCGGCACGAACTTTGTCGAAAAAACTGTTCGTGAACAGTCCATAGAACTGTCCCAAACCCCCATATTCGTGATCGAATTCCGACCAGAATAAGGCGATATTTCAAAATCTGTCAAAACAGAATTATAGCTAACTTATAGGAGATCAAGTCCCTTCTCGTAGATTTATTTTTTGCTTACTATATGTAAAATTATTCAGTTTCAAAGTTTCCTAAAAATCTGTTTTCGTAATTAGAAAATCGCTCCACACGACGTGCGTCACGTCAATCCGGACGACGTGGTCGCGTACCGAAAGGATCGAAAGCTGCGTAACGACTTCGTGGTCGTGTGGGCTTTGGCGGAATTCAAATTGGTCGCGTGTGCGCGACGAATTTGATGCGTATCCGTCGAAATTACCCGTATCGTGCACTTTGCAAATTATCCAATTACTTTGTGCACGTTCATCAGATCGAGACGAAACTTGCGCCATCAGGACCGTATCGTTTTTCTGGTCCTGTATGCCAAGTTTGGTCCAATTCTGAGACAGTTGAATCGTACGTCGTTTTGCGGGCCCCACGGTCCCACTCAACGGGCGATTTTGTGCACGGCCCGCCGGAATCCAACTTTGGACATACGGTTGGGTCCGTATCGAAAAACTGGATCTGTAGACATGTAGTTTGACGACTTTAGAGACCGTTGACTCTGGCACGCTTTTCGGTACAAAGCGGGTCCAACGGTGGACATCGTTTTGGCCCGAAATTATCGTTTTGCTCCTGTGTCCAGAATTGGACTTAAGGACAGGTATTCCTAGCTAATTGGACTATTCTGAGATTATTGGTATTGTCTATTTCAGCTTTTGGGGACTGTTGTACGGGTTTTGACTATTGTGACATTCTGAGTGATTTGGATCATCGGTCTCACCAGCACAGGACCACAGGCGAGTACAGTTTATTGTCTGCATTTCGATATTGATTTTCACTATATTTTATTGATTGGACATTGGTTATGTGATTATTTTCTATTAAAATTGTTGAGTCGGGAATGGGAAGTACCAACGATGTGTGATCTGACCTTAGACAGTGTAGACAGTGTAGACAGTGATTCATTATTTCTTGTAGACAGTGTAGACAGTGATCTAATTATTTCTTTCTTGTAGACAGTGTAGACATTGATTTATTTATTGCAAAGTAGACAGTGTAGACCATGATTATTACTGCATTTAAATTATGTAGATCGTGACTATTATTTTGTAGACAGTGTTTCTTTATTGTAATATTTTCTGTAGACAGTGTAACTTAGACAGTGTAGACAGTGTAACTTAGACAGTGTAGACAGTGTAACTTTAGACAGTGTAGACAGTGTCGCATAATTGTCCCGAGACCGATCACATATCAAAGGTACTTCGAACAGTTGGGGAAAGTATTTTTGTGTCTATTTATTTATTATTGGTTTTCTGTATTTCCTGTTTATTTTCAAAACTCATGATTGATGTCTAATCTTTGTTTATAGTCATTTTCTTTATTGAGATTGTATTCAGTGAATTGTGCTCGTTCAATTCCTGACTGGAAACCAATATTTTTCAGGTTAGCCGTGGATTCATTTAGCATGGGAGATTCGGGGGTACTTGCAGACAAAGGCCTAGAAATTAGCTAGATAGCGGAGTTGTAGTCATTCCAATATTTGTACAAGTTTATATTTTTCTGCAAATGTAAATCTTGTGATCATTGTAAGTTAAATTAATTTTTGTGAATGAGTATTATTGTGATTTGATCTTCATGGCCGTGACAGCGTTCTACCGCCGACACTGCGGCGTAGGCTGGCTTGGACACGTCTCGTATCCGTTTAAAAAAAAAATGGGTGCGGGTCGTGACAAGTTTTTGTGGTGGCCCATGCAGGTCAGTCTTCGCAAATCATGCGAACTCGTGATGGTACTTAAGTTAGTTGTACTATTGCGAGCCTGCGACGGAAACATGCTCATTCACGGACAAGGATTAATTTAATTTAAGAGAATGACTAGGACTAGGAGTCCCTTACACAAATTGACCGATGGGTAGTCTAGGCCATGCAATGTAGATGAGGGTTATGGATTTTGATAGTTTGTCATATCTCCATAAGTACACTATTTCCTCTAGATAGGATGATATGATCCAATGTGGATAGACTATTGCTTGGTGAGACAGGGCTTCATAGAGATGAAGATCTAACCTTGATAAATGGTAAAATTCTTTCTTCTTGCCCTTTGGATAGCATCCTCACATCTTAGTCAAATTGCATATTTAGTTCCTATTTCGCCCAAAGAATTATTATTTTTACGTTATCCACATACGAAACTCAAGTTAGTTTCGATTCAAGTTTTCCTCAAAGGCTTGAATACACATGGAATAGTTAGAATGTTTGTATTTCTTTTGTCCTCAGTTATTTCTCCCTGTTCAATCCTTTATTTTAAGTGTTGTGACTGATAGGACGAATACCTACGTTTTATCTTTGGTCAACCTGTTTAAATCTCTTGAAGCCCCTAAATTTTTACGGATATAGGAATGGTTAGACAGCAGCGCACTGTCGTCAATTATTTGAGAGTGGAGAATGTGGGTTCACTGCAGCCGGCAGCGCACTGGCAAGGCACAACCCATAGAATTGAAATCGTTTCGAAAAATCATAGTCTATGGAACCTTGCAGAAACTATGTTCTCGTTGATTTCTTTAAATCTTAGATACCCTTGTGTCAATATAGGTAGAGTGCCAGATAGCCTATCACATTTGAATCACGAAATCTAGGGTTGTCATAGCCAGAGTATACGGGCAAGGCATAATTCCCGGTGAAATAATTTCAGATGTGGTTACAAGTTTAGAATATTATAGAGAATAGAGACTACCCTGTATGTCCCTAAGATCCAAAACCAATACTAGTGTAAGTTCTGTAAGTCGGGTAGCATGTCTCCCAACCTAGCGTTATGTGGTTCATGTGATCTATTAACAAAGTAATTGACCGACAATAACAGGTTTATCCAGACCATAGGAATTAGAATTCCATAACCCATTAGTCGACCAAGGTCTTACGGATAGGAAGATAGTAGGAAGACTGTATAGGCAAGAACATCCAGGTAAGGTTTTGATTCCCTCAAAACTCGAACTACTTACTCCTCCTTCCAAAAATCCCGCATGCTTGAATTTTGACTATTTTTGACCAATGCTGCTATTACAGCCTAATTTTTACAAGCTTACTCTTTTATCGAGCTTGATTCAAGACATATGTTTAGTGGGGACACCTGCTAACATATTGTCTAATCAGAGTCAATGTATGGTCTGATCAACCATGATGCATTTGGTTCGCACTTTATTTAATTACCCTACGTGGATTGAGATATAGATGTCTCTAGGGTCTCATCCACGACTGCATTAAAAATTTCTCTTGAATTATATATTCGCCCTTGAATCACGAAATTGTATTCAGTAACATCTCCCTTGAATTCTTTATTGTTTTTGTCTTTCACCGATTTGGAAAGACGAAAGCTCGTGATAGTAGAGAGATACAGAGTATTCCCATGGCTATGATAATGGTAGGCACAAGTGTAGCTACCAACGGCCAGTCATGTGATTGAGTTACTCGTTCTCCCATCGACCCTCAAACTACTAGGGAGACTCTCAATCCATCTGAATTTGAGAATGATTAGGGTTTTACCCTTAGTCGGAACGCCAACCTAGGAGACTACCTCTTCTCAAGAACCAATTTTTGTGGGTCTCTAATTATTTGCTTGAGCTTGCTATAACTAGCAACCCTTAAGCCTTAACTCAACCTTTCCTCGACCAAAGCCCACAGTTTAGACATGAGGTGTGTAGAAAAAGGTAAGGACAATCATTTCCCGTGACTATGGTGACACTCACCCCGCGATTGATTTCCAACAAATATTACTCTAGTTATGTAAATTTATTATTAAGACCTAACTAGTGTGGGAACACCACAGTCACTAGCTTAGCCAATACCATAGCTTAAACACCCTGTCATATTATGATCTACCAGTTGTCAACAGCAATACACGATCACTACAACTCTTGTGACGATAGTCTGGCAGGTTGACACAGGTAGAAATTCTCGACTCAGTTGTTAGAATTCTTTTCATATGATATGCCTTAGAGTTGGTTACCCCGTCGACAACTCTTGTATACTGTGGACAAGCATGTCATTCTATTTTCTCGACCATGTGTCATTGTACACACTCATTTTCCAATTATTGAGGAACGATCATTGACTTGACTTACATCTACCATATTCCGTTACGCCGTGCCTCATTCTCTATTAACAAGAGTCGAGGTACAGTATCCGAATTTTGGGGACCCTCTAACCTCACTATTCCTAAAACCATGTCTTATTTTTAAGGTGGGTAGACTGTAAGCCTTCCAAAATTTTTAAATATACAAGGATTACCGATTGATTTGAATAATTTCCATTAGGATGATAATTGGTGTCTCTTGGACTCCCACTTTTCATTTAGATCATTTTGTGTCCCCGACCGTGTCACTAACAATCGGAGCACGAGACCAGTTGTTACCTTCCAACAAATTTTATATGCAAGATCTAGACGAGTCCACCTCCATCTAGGTATATCATGTCCCACTCAAACTCGTCCCCTTGTACTCTATTTTTGGGGTACTACTTTCAGGTTAAAAAGATTAGCCTTAACCCTTACCTTTATACCAGTATACTTCCCGACTCCAACTGGAGCCTCAACCTCGATTCGAACCTTTCGACCCAATATATGGTTGTGATCTACTTGAGGCCCACTACACACATGATACCAGTGTGCCACTCAATTGGGTCTTCTTGTGCTACTTAAATACAAAAGTCACGGAAGACACATTTTTGGACTGTAGGAACCTAGCTAACCAACCCGACTGGCAACTAGCTCAACCACTTGGGTGGAACTTATTCCAGGTTACCCTAACCTAGTATAAATAATTTTATCATTGGGGTCTTGTCCAGTCAATATAGATTAAAATCCGAGATTCATTCGACCAACGATTGATATCCAACCGGGGAATCTATTAAGACCCAGTGAAACCCATCCAGACAAACCCCCATATTTGGACTATAAAATCGAACCCATTGAAATAGGTCCCTATACCTACTAACTCTCTTAGAATGTGATGTCCTTCGTAACCATTATTTCCTCTATTTGGACGTCGCGAGGCGATCTTGCATTGCATTCATATCCCTTGCTCGTGTGTTTAAATAATCACAGGAAAGATCACAACCTTGATTTCTCAAATTCTGTTTTATTACGGAACTTGTTCAGAATTTCAAGAACAGAACTTCTGTATTGCGCGGATTGCAAGCCCTCTAAGAAACGAAGGGTTCTTGACTTAGCAAAGTGACTGGACTAGAGTAGCCCAATCTAGCAAATAGGTCAACGGCTCATAAACTTTCTTTCTATCTGTAATCATTGGATACTCTCTACCGCTCTTGAAACCTCATAATTGTTCTCGATTATTCTTCCTTATCTTCCTGTCCTTCCTATTGCAGAGCGACGTATGGTCATGCTTATTCAAATTTACCAACATTTTAGCTACTTGTGTAAATTTGTTGCTTGTTAGTTTTGGGTTGTTTGGTAGATAGGAGAGGATTATAGAGGCCAAAAGCAGTAGATATCTATTTGTAGAAACTTTAGCAATTAGTTCGATGATTATAAAGTTTTAGGGACTTACATTTGAGAGAGTAGTGTGACCAAAGGTGGGTAGAAGTCCTCGAGATTTTTTTTGTAGTTGCCAAAATGGCCAATGAGAAGGATATAAACTATTTTTGAGGAATTAAATTTAAGAAAATTAAGGTAATAGTAGATCTCCTTTTGAATTTTAAGAATAGTTATGAATTAGAATTTCGAGGACGAAATTATTTTTAAGGTGGATAGATTTATAACCCCTCTTCCCGGAATTTCGAATTATATTTTATTTATTGAATTAAATGGTGATTTTTGGAGTTTCCATAAATAATTATTTAGTTAATTATTACGGGAGATAATTTTAGCCATGATGGAGTTTTGGAATACAAGGTGACTAAGAATCATGGCACGGATAGTGCAGTGGAGTGCCTTGACTAGTGTATTAGCCATGCCAGGAAAGATCGAGCCATAGTAACGTCCTAACTAGGAAAACCAGGCCAAGTTGCGACTTAACCCTTACCGAAGTTTTATTTATTAATTAATTATATTATTGAGTTTTAGGGAGCCCGGTTGTACCGAACCTGTCCAGATTGGGCCCAAGTCAAATCTAAGCCCTGGTAGGCATGTAGTGGGACCAAATACGGCCTTGTAGACATGTTTGGTGAATGCAAAGATTTTGTATATATTTTAGGAATTGACAATTATTTTCTAAATAATTATTATATATAAATTATAGGGGTTATTAATATTAAATAGTGTTTTAGAATATTTATATGATTTCTGGAGTCCAGTAATGGAAGTATATGATATGCTCATCCAGGAGCTACTATTAAATTATTTTAATTACTAGTGGATTTATTATTATTATTAATATTATTATTATGTTTATTGAGATTAAACTATTTATTTTTATTAGTTATTATTAATTCATTCCTTATCAAAAGAATGAATATTGTATATGTGTATATAAATATATATATTGTATATACATATATGTATATGAGTATATATATTATGTATACGTATATACATAAATATTGTATATGTGTGTATATATATACATAATTATAGGTGTGTATGCGTATTTAAAAATAAACATATATGTGGTTACGTGTATTTTTATATAAATATAAATATAGAAATATACGTGCGAACGTGTGCATATATATGTATAGAAATATATATTAATATGGTATATATTAATATTGATATGACTATATGTATGAATATTGGTATATTGGTATAGATAAATATGTATATTAATATTGATAGGTTATATATATATATGTAAACTAGTATATAAAAAAGAAAAAAAGAAAAAAGGAGAAGGAATGAATAGGAATCCCAGCCCAAGTCACTAATCCTAAACACCCCAGGCCGAGCCTTCACAACAAGGCAACTGTGAACAACCCGAGCCCCTCCCGACTGCTATAAGTCGCGTATCCAACTTCAACACCAAAACCCTAACTCTACCCACGCCTGACCTCGCCGCCACCTCTCCCAGTCCATGGCACAGCCCCAGCCACCGCACGCCACCGCGCGCGCCGCCGGAGGCCGGCCAGGCCGCACTCGCGCGCGCGCGGTCTACAGTAAGGGCGCAGCAGCAGCAGTAGCACAGGGACAACTTCGTCGCGAGAGATTTTCGCGCACGGGCGAGGAATCTCCGAGCCGTTTGTTCAGGTATGATGACAACATGTACGCCTCCCAATCCCCTCAAGTGGTTTTTATTTAGACGACTTAGGTAGCCCGAAAATCGGCACGAACTTTGTCGAAAAAACTGTTCGTGAACAGTCCATAGAACTGTCCCAAACCCCCATATTCGTGATCGAATTCCGACCAGAATAAGGCGATATTTCAAAATCTGTCTAAACAGAATTATAGCTAACTTATAGGAGATCAAGTCCCTTCTCGTAGATTTATTTTTCGTTTACTATATGTAAAATTATTCAGTTTCAAAGTTTCCTAAAAATCTGTTTTCGTAATTAGAAAATCGCTCCACACGACGTGCGTCACGTCAATCCGGACGACGTGGTCGCGTACCGAAAGGATTGAAAGCTGCGTAACGGCTTCGTGGTCGTGTGGGCTTTGGCGGAATTCAAATTGGTCGCGTGTGCCGTACGAAGAGTATTTCCTAAGGAACGAGGAGCTCTCCTCTTTGTATGAGAAGAATCCATAAATGATAGCGGTCTTTGAAGAAGTGGCGAGCCACCATTATCTTAATCAGCGAAGGAATGAGACTAAGGCAAAACCTCACATGACTGCTTGGAGAGATTACGTATTTACTCAAGACGAGAGCGATCCGACGGAGGTCTCGAAGCTCCCTTGGGGTACTGAGCCGTACGAAGAGTATTTCCTAAGGAACGAGGAGCTCTCCTCTTTGTATGAGAAGAATCCATAAATGATAGCGGTCTTTGAAGAAGTGGCGAGCCACCATTATCTTAATCAGCGAAGGAATGAGACTAAGGCAAAACCTCACATGACTGCTTGGAGAGATTACGTATTTACTCAAGACGAGAGCGATCCGACGAAGGTTCGCTTCACCACTCCCCAGGGTCTCACACATGCGGTGATGATTGCCGAAATGAAGAAGTTTGGCGAATGCAATTCACGTCGGGATGAAAACAGAGAGCCGACTGACAACATCTATAGCTGCTTCTGGCACTATACGCACAAAATGTCGTCAAAGGCGATGCTCGTTGCCTCTCTCATGATATGGCTTCGATATTATGTGGTGGGTCAGGTTCTGTACAGAGGGTGATCAGAAACCTTATCTTGTCGGCTGTAGAACTTGTATTCAGTCGTCATTTGGCTTTGCTTCCCGCGATGGTGTGCAACCTGATGCGGGGGTCTAAGAGAGTTCGCAGTGAATGTCATAGTCTCAAAGGGAAGGAGTAGGAACTATCCATCGAGTGGAGCTACCTTATCACTGTTTGATGGGGTGGTTGATATTACATCACCCCAATGTAATGAGCCCTGGCACGGAGGAATGACATGTTGCTGGTGACGCCTTTATCTGTCGCTACCGCCGAAGAAAGTGGCTGCATACATGCATCTCTGTTTGTAGGAAAATCTTGTCATAGCCCAGGCACGGTTTCTCTCTAGTTGGATTAAAAATCTTTGAGATATGGCATCATTATATCCAAGCAACGGTGAAGGCCAATCAACAAATAGACCACCCTATTTGATGACACAAGCTACACATACTGGAAGACACGTATAAGCTTTTACCTCAAGTCATTGGATTTCGATTTATGGTCGATTGTCATGAATGGTTACAAGAAACCACTACCTATTGAGGTAGAGGGTATTCTAGTTAAAAAACCATTTGACAGATATACCGACAATAAAAAGAAACAAGCCACTCTTGATGCAAAAGATATTAATGCTTTATTCTGTGTTGTAGATAGAACTGAGTTTAACAGAGTTTCAACATGTGTCATGTCTCACGAGGTTTGGAAACTTCTTGAGGTTACTCATGAAGGCACATCACAAGTGAAGGAGTCCAAAATCTTATGACTAACACAAGAATATGAGTCCTTCATAATGAAGCCAAATGAGACTATTGCAAATATGTTTACTCGGTTTCTAGATATTGTTAATCCTCTATCTTCCCATGAAAAAGAATACAACAATAATGAGAAGATTCAGAAGGTACTTCGCGGGTTAACCAATAACTGGAATCCTAAAGCGATGGCCATTGTTGAAGGAAATGATATCACAATGATGACTCTTGAAACCCTTATGGAAAAGCTTATGACGCTTGAGCTAGACCTTAAAGATTTTGAAGAGTCAGCACCAAAAGAGAAGGCGATAGCATTCAAAGCTAATCATAAGACAGCCTCTAATGACGAAAGTGGGACAGATAGGTCTGACAATGATCAGATGGCCCTTATAACAAGAAACTTAAGAAGATTCCTCAGATATGAGAAGTCAAATAAGAAGAAGAAAGGTTCCAGAGACGACGAAGAACTGATTTGCTTCAGCTGTAAGAGAATAGGTCACATCAAGAAAGATTGTCCTGTTGTAAGAAAGGAAAGCAGGCATGATTAGCCAAACAAGAGAGGGACTTCGAATAGAAACTATGCTAATACTAGCATCTGGTGTAAAAATGAAGCTAGTAATTCTGAAGAAGAAGAGAAGCCTCGCAACACTGCAAACCTATGCTTTATGGCTACAGATGCTAAGGTAATTTCGAACCCTCTCTATGAAGAATTTACTTTTGATGAACTGTCTGATGCTTTCACTGATCTGTTAGAAGATCAGAGGAAAATAATATATTTATACAAAAGTGCTAAAAAGGAGCTAAATTTTGTACAGTCTAAGTTTTCTAAGCAATCTCAAATGTTAGAAGATATTAGAGATTCTTCTAGTGACACAAACGGGATTACTTCTATGAAGTACATGATACTCTTGAAAAGCTTGAGAAAGCTAATCAAGAAAATGTAAAACTTAATGATCTCTATGAACTAGAGAAAAAGAAGTACAATATTGCTGCTCAGAGAATAGATGCACTCACGGTCAAGTACAATGAAGCATGTGACGTCTCTAAACAATTAGAGATTAAGCTGGGCAAACAGGTTGTTAAACCAATAGCTCATGTGAACACAAGTCACAAGGCTAAGCACAAACAAAACACGACCAACACTGCTAGAATTACTAGAAGCCATGCATATATGTATACCTTTTCACACAACAAGAAAACACACACTTCTTCAAAACCAGATATACATGATCTTTGAACTACACCTAGCACTAACACGTTTGCTACATGTCATTATTGTGGTATAAAAGGACATGTATCACACCAGTGTAAGATTACAAAGCTAGTAGATATGAATTTGTATGTATGGGTTCCGAAAGCTAACAAATCAGGACCCTCAAGAAAGTGGGTACCAAAGGTTACATCTTCAACTTGTGTTGTAGGTGGACCTTCCTCCTTCCACTAAAAGCAAGTGGATCCATGATAGTGGTTACTCCAGGCATATGACAGGTGACAACGCATTGTTTGCAACTCTATCGATGAAGAAAGAAGGTTATGTCTCCTTTGGGAATAACCTGAAAGGACATATTATTGGAATTGGCGACATAGGTACTTCTTCCTCATCCATTATTAAAGATGTATGTTTAGTAACAGAATTAAACCATAACCTGCTAAGTATTAGTAAACTGACTGATCATGGTTATGGAATTAATTTTGTTAAGAATAAATGTTTTGTTATGATAAAACTTCTGGAATAATTTCCTTTGAGGGAATAAGAGAGGACAATATATATACTATATCTGTCAGAAAAGACTAACACTACAGAAAAGTGTCTATTCACAACTCAAGACGAAAGCTGATATGGCATATGCATCTTGGACATGCGAACATGGACAATATTACAAGATTGCCCACCAAGAAACTGGTAAGAGGCTTACCTGATATCACTTTCAAGAAAGATATTGTCTGTGTTGAATGTGAAAAGAATAAGGCATCTAGATCATCTTTCAAATTAATAAACGCTGTAACTACCCCTAGACTACTGCAATTATTACGTATGAACTTGTTTGGACCAAGTAGAGTCACTAGTCTTTGCGGTAAGCTATATACTTACGTAATAGTTGATGACTATTCACGGTATACTTGGATTTATTTTCTAGTAAATAAAAATGAGGTATTTTTTGAATATGTGTCTTTTTGTAAAAAATGTACAAAATGAGAAAAGATTCATGATTACTCGCATACAGAGTGATCATAAAGGAGAATTTGATAACCATAAATTTTAATCCTTCTGTGATTCAAATGGTTATCATATGAATTCTCTTGCCTTAGAACTCCTCAACAGAATGGCATTATGGAGAAGAAGAATAGAACTCTTGGCAATATGGCCAAAGTTATGCAAAACCAGCACTCTTTCAAAATATTTTTTGGTGGAAGCTGTTTATACAGCTTGCCATGTTTTGAACAGAGTTCTTATTAGACCTATCTCTAAGAAGACTCTATATGAATTATGGTTTAATATAACTCCTAACATCAGCTATTTCAAGGTCTTTGGTTGCAGATATTTCATTTTGAACACAAAAGACAACTTGAGAAAATTTAATAAAAAAGCTGATGAGAGCATATTCTTGTATGCTGCAAAGAGCAAAAGATATAGGGTATTAAACAAAAGATCACTTATTGTTGAAGAGTCAATAAATATCGCAATCGATGAGCTGAACAGTCAACGCAACGACGATAGTGACAATGAAGAAGAGAAAACTCCCTCCAACAGAATATCAGAAGATACACCATCCTCGTCCTATCTGGAGAGTCTGCCGAAACAATTATGGTTTACGCCAGATCATCCAGAAGAACTGGTAATAGGTGATATATCAAGAGGTTTAAGTACTCGCTCAAGCACAAGAGATTTAGTTGCTAATGTTGCATTTATATCCAAAATAGAACCTAAAAATGTTTTAGAAGCTTTTAACGATGAATTTTGGATTTCTGCAATACAAGAGAAACTAAACTAATTTGAATGGAATCAAGTTTGGGAACTGATTTTCTGACCTATTGATCATCCGATCATTGGTACCAAGTGGGTGTTCCAAAATAAGTTAGATGAGAATGGTTCAGTCACATGCAACAAAGCACATCTAGTAGGTCAAGGCTATAATAAAGAAGAAGGCATTGACTATGATGAGACGTATGCTCCAGTTGCTAGACTAGAGTCCATACGAATGCTTTGTGCTTTTGCAAGTTTTTATGGTTTTAAACTTTTCCAAATGGATGTTAAAAGTTCTTTTCTAAACAATTTTATAAAAGAAAAAGTTTATGTAAAACAACCTCCTGGTTTTGAAGATTTTAAAAATCCTGATCACGTATTCAAGCTTCGCAAGGCTCTCTATAGTCTCAAACAAGCACCTCATGCATGGTATGAGCGCCTTAGTTCTTTCTTGCTTGAACACGATTTTTCAAAATTGAAGGTTGATTCTACTCTTTTTAGAAAATCTTTGGATAAAAATATTTTATTAGTGTTGATATATGTAGATGACATAATTTTTGGATCAACTAATGAGATGATATGTAACGAGTTTGCTAAGTGTATGTAGAGTGAATTTGAAATGAACATGATGGAAGAACTAACATTCTTCCTTGGACTATAAATCAAACAAAGTTTACAAGAGATGCATCAATCAAGCAAAGTATACGAAAGATCTGCTAAAGGAATTTGACATGGATAACGTCAAACCTATCGGCACACCTATGGCAACATCTACAAAGCTTGATATAGATGAAAATGGTACACCAACTGATGTACGTAAGTATAGAGGTATGATTGGTAGTTTATTATATTTAACTGCTATTCGACCTGACACTATGTTTTCTCTATGTTTATGTACTAGATATCAGGCCTGTCCTAAAGAATCACATGTGAGCGCCGTTATGCGTATCATGCGATACCTTAAAAGAACTTTGACGACTGGTCTTTGATATCCTAAACCGATTCGTTTGACCTGATAGGTTACTCGGACACAGATTTTGTCGGATGCAAAGTCGATCGTAAAAGTACCAGTGATATATGTCATTTTTTAGGAAAGTCATTAGTCTTAAGGTTTTCTAAGAAACAAAATTATGTTGCATTATCAACTGAGGATGAATATATAGCCGCAGGACGTTGTTCTCAAATTTTGTGGATGAAAAAACTTTGGAAGACTATCAGTTATCTTTTAACCACATTCCTATTTAATGCGATAACACTAGTTCTATTAATCTCACGAAGAATCTTGTATGTCATTCTCGCACTAAACACATAGAAATTAGACATCACTTCCTTAGAGACCATGTATTACAGGGAGATATAAGTTTAGAATTTGTTGACACTGAACATCAACTAGCTGACATCTTCACTAAGCCCTTGGTTGAAGATCGTTTTAACTTCATACGAAGAAAATTAGGAATTTTGGATGTTGAAGTCATATAATTCAGTGTTAATTAATTAAAATTCATAAATTCGTATAAACTATTTTGGTTATAAGTTAAAAGGGCCATTCTGACAAGAAGACGTAAAAGCCCAAGAGACACGGTGCCAAGTGTCTTCGAACTACCGCTAGCTGGGATCCGGCCCCTACAGCTAACCCAAAATATTCTATACGGTTTATGTATTTTAGTTAATTAGTATTAATTATTTTCATCAACACAACTATTCCTAGTTACTTTTTGCATTTATGTTAAACCTCATATCATAAACTTTCCAAGTTTGTCCTGACTACCCATGGATCGAACTCGGTCAGAGTTCTGGCCGAACTCGATCTGGGTGAATCAGAACAGAAGCTAGACATTCGGGTTCCCCTCTATTTAAACCCTCAACACCATCATCTTCCTCACCAATCCATCCAAAAATCTACCGAAAACCCTAACCCTAACCTCCTAGTTCTCCTTCCTCTAAGCTTCTCAAGCTCTCAAATCTTGGATTCAGAGCTTTTTTGAGGTTCTTTTCTACTGTCTACCATCAATTTTGGTAAATTTTAATTCTCTCCATCTATTTCAATTTCCATGGCTCCCAAAATTCCTCATTCTTCCAAAAAAGAGGAAAGTTGATAAAGGTTCTTCCTCTACTGCTCACGAGGCAGCCTCTTTCTCATTATTCAATCCCTCCAAACCGAATGGTGACTTCTTTGATGATTTATTTTTATGTCACAAGATACATCCAATTAATGGTTTAGTGACTTCCATCAAAGAAAAAAATGTATGGGAAATCCTATCAGCTTTACATTGTTTTCCGATCACATCAACAACTTTTAACACTTCGAGTTACTTGATTTAGTTCAATCTAGTTATCCAATATGCTAATGCTATTTCATGTTTTATTGTAATCTTTCTGTCACAAAGGGCATGATTAAATCAAAAGTTGGTGGAATTGACATCGAGTTTGATGCTGATGATTTGGCAATCATGCTTCATATTCCCAATAATGGGGAAGCATTAGTTGATATTACCTCGGTGCAATTTTCTGTTGGGACAACTTTTGACTCTTTTTGTGATTCCTTATGTACACCTAACTTTCGTCCCAGGGCACTCTCTGCCCTAAATACTTGAACAACTACTTCTATGACCTCCATAAAAATAGTATTTTCTACTATTATTCTGAAGAATACCGCCACTGATGAGATTTCATACCTGGAACTCTCTGCTATCAATCATCTTCACTTCCATATCCCCTTCAGTCTGCCTAAGACTATCATCGCCACTATGGAAATGTGTCGCAAGAAACCGCAACGTCTTCTCTATGCAATGTATCTTCCTATCATTTTTAGCACTTTGAGGTCACTTTGGATGACTGTGTTTAGGATGCTACTCCTGCTTATCTTCATGAGTATCGCGGTACTGCTCCCGTTCAGGCTCCTCCTCCTTTAATTGACCCATCAGCTGCTGACTCCCATCCTACTCATCCTCCCGGTGGTGTTACTCTTGAGTCACTTCAAGCTCTCATGATGGATCAATTTTAGTC
This sequence comes from Iris pallida, assembly GCA_029216955.1. Taxonomy (NCBI): domain Eukaryota; kingdom Viridiplantae; phylum Streptophyta; class Magnoliopsida; order Asparagales; family Iridaceae; genus Iris; species Iris pallida. Next base: position 3,953,559 of record JANAVB010024994.1, read on the forward strand.
CATAGATTTTTGTACCACTCTTCAGCTTCAAGCCATATCCAACACTGTGCGGAATATTTCTTACACCTTTGCTCACAACCCTGGTAGTCTTATTCCCATGGTTTGTGATCCCACAGTGATTGGATATCGCATTGATGATCTAGAGGCTCAGCGATACTTTGACCCTGCTGCTGCCCGTTATGATCCCTACCGTTCTGCTGAGACCAATCCTTCTAGAATGGCATGTGCTGATGATAATGAAGAGGTGGATGATGATTGAGGATATGCTTCCTCGTGACAGAGCATCACTAGTTATGTTTTAGTTTTTTTTTCTGCTATGTATTAGTGATAAATGCTTCTTTCAAGCATTATCAGTTTCAGTTTATTTGGCTAGACTTATATGAACTTTATACTATTTTAGTTTATATCATTATTTCCAATTTCAGCACTTTGCATTATTAAATGTTTCTTGTTCAGTTTATATAACTATCTCTATTTTGCTGAGTAATGTTATTAAGTCGTTATGTCATTTTGCTTATGTGACAAAATGGGGGAGTAATATGATACTTTGTGAATGTGTTACGTACTTTATCATCAAATTTTTGCTAATTATGCTATTATGCTATTTGACTAACAATTTTGAAGTTAAGCTCTAAATATTTTTTTGGAGTTCCTGTTTTCTAGACTTTTCAGATGTTCAGCGTATATGTTTTGTTACGAGGGAGTAACAAGACTTGACCATACATTACGAGGGAATAAATATATTGTACCAATGTTCAAAGCCAAAGCTACTTTCGTACCTTTCATACATCATCAAGTCTACTTTCGAATCAAGCTAAACAATTCCTTAAGTATCCATCGTAGTTTTGTCAAATTATCAAAATGGTGGAGATTGTTGCCCAATACAGCCATGGTCGAACCGATTTCGATAACTGACTTAAACCTCCGAGCTCGATATAAAAAGAAATAGAAGATCACAGATTTCATCTCAACTAATTTTTTTTTATTTTATTCTGTATTTTTCTCTTTATTAAGTCTAGAAAATTGTGCGTCGGGATCACTGGCATTTATAAGTTTATCCTGAACCAAAACAAACCTATCTTTGATCCCAAATCAAACCAAAATCCAAAAGCATTCCTGAACCAAAAATATCCTGAAAACCTTGTAGCCGAACTCGGACCGAGTTCTGCCCGAACTCGGACCGAACTCGGTCCCCTAGGATCACTCCTGGTTAGCAGCATTCCCTAGTCTTTTGGATCTCCAACGTTCAAAATTATGAACGTTAGACCTACCGAGTTCTGCCCAAACTTTGTCCTAGAAAATCCTATAAAAAGAGAAGAATTTCCCATTTCTATTCGTTCATTCATTCTCCATCTTCTCTATATATTGTAAAGCTTTCTATCTAATTAAAGTGCTTCAATCTTCAAATCTCCAAGACAACTCATATCCTTCTAAGTGCCGATAGTTTTCGATTAGGAGTATTCGAGTTGTACAAGCTTGGCGTATAAAAGCTTTCTTCATAAAGGAGTTTGAAGTTTGATCATGGGCTTCGGATAAAAATATGACGGTGTTGAAGTTGGCATGTTGTTCTTCGGAGCAAAACACGAAGTGTAATCTCTATTCAAAATAGTTGATTATAGCGAGCAAGAGTTCTCGCGAACTGGACTAGTCCTCTCAGAGGGAAACCAGTATAAACCTTGGTGTCTACGTATTACTTTCTTGCCTCCACTTACTTATTGCTTTACGTCATTTCATTATAGTTTTATTTATATATTTGCTTCACCTGCTTAGTTTTTAATTGGATCATATTTTTTGTTGCACTCTATTCACCCCCTTCTAGAGGTGCCATCGGTCCTACAATTGGTATCAGATGACGGTTTCTCTCTAGTTGGATTAAAACTCCTTGGGACATGGCATCGTTATATCCAAGCAACAATGAAGGCCAATCAACAAATAGACCACCCCTATTTGTTGGCACAAACTACACGTACTGGAAAACACATATATTTCGATTTATAGTCAATTGTTATGAATGGTTACAAGAAACCACTACCTATTGAGGTAGAGGGTATTCTAGTTGAAAAAACATTTGATAGATATACCGACAATGAAAAAAAAGAAGCCAGTCTTGATGCAAAATCTACTAATGCTTTATTCTGTGCTGTAGATAGAACTGAGTTTAACAGAGTTTCAACATATATCACGTCTTACGAGGTTTGGAAACTACTTGAGGTTACTCATGAAGGCACTTCATAAGTGAAGGAGTCCAAAATCTTCTTCGAAAGACGTCCCAGATAATATTGTTGAAGACGTAGAGGGGGACTCTACGATGGACGGAGAGGTACCGACTGAAGTAATTGTGGCCGAACTCTCCCCTGATCTTGATAGGGAGGAACCAATTTTGCAACTCAGTCTTACACCTGTTCGGGTGGTAGAGGTCGAGATGGAAGAACCGACTTCGTTGCCGAGTCCTACTTCTATTCCAGCGGACAGTGAGGGGGATGTTATTATGGTTCCCAATCCTGTGCCTATTTCTCTGTAAGAAGGTCGAGTGGAGGAACCTGTCCCAGTAGCAAGTTCTATTTCTGAGCCTGCTACGATAGGCCTTGATGTTGGTGGCCCTCTGGGGTAGATTGTGATAAGGGCAAGAGCCCTATGGTGGAAGGATATCCTTCTGCCCAAACCACTTGGGGGACTGTGATGGGTCCTTCAAAAGATTCGGCTATTGTGGTTCCTGGCACTGACACTGTTGCCAGCCAGATGGAGGTCATAAATATTGAGCTTCCCGGGGCGAAGTCTCCTCAAGGGGACCCGAACCCTGATGCTTTGGTAATCGAAGGTTCATCGAGTGAGGTGACGACCGCTCTGCCGGGCTAAGATGTTGTGCTATCTACGAGTTCAGCTATCCTCCCTGTTCATATGGGGATTTTTTTGACTCCCTTTTGACGCCTCAAGTGTTAGCCGACGCAGACGAATACATAAAGTTCATCTTTGAGGCTGTGTATAAGATGTTAAGGATGAAGTACATGTAGGCAACTCTAGAGGGGGGTAAATAGTGTTTATAAAAAAAATGATCAATTAAAAACTTAAACTCTTTTCACCAACAAAATAATCAGAGTAATATAAATACGGAAATAAAACAGTCAAAGAGCAAACGAAAACACAGCAAGATTTTTAACCTGGTTTTTCTCATAAAGGACTAGTCCAGGTCTGAGAACTCTAGCTCAGGATTGAAATCTACTATTTGTGAAATAGGGTTACAACCACGTGACTTTACTCAGAAAAGCATGCCAAACTTCTTTCAATGATCGCTGTGGCGAAACTTGGACTTTTCCAAGTGACTTACAACTTCTTGTACTTCAAACTTCTAGCTGAATCGTACTGAGCAACTCGGATGGTTGGGAAGTTTGAAAGCTAAGTTGGATGGTAAGGTAGAGCTCTTTATATGTAGGCTTATGTAAGAGAAGAAGAAGAGAAGATTAGATGATTTGAAATGGAAGAATTCAAGGCCTATTTATAGGGTTCTGGGTAGGCAGAATTCGGTCAGAATTCTGTGTCCAGAATTCAAATTTTTGGCTGTTGGACAACTAGCAGTGATTGAACCCTAAAAATTAGCTTCCTGTAATTTAGGGGACAGAGTTCGGCCCGAACTCTGTCTCCTTTGGGCAGAAAGTTCATTTATGGGCTTTGGCTTGTTGGGCTGTTTTGGCTATTGGTTAAGTGGTCATATGAAGGTTAAGTCTAGCCCAAAGTTGCTCAGTATGACTCAACGTACATTTGCCTATACTCAAAAAAAATAATAAAATTATAGACTCCAGAATACACAAAGCAGCAATTCTTCAGGTTTGAACTGATGTGATGAGTTGATCGAATTAGAGCTTGATGTGTCAAATTGGACTATGACAAATATTGTTTTGTTAATTGTCAAGATTAGGTTGACTGTGATCCGGTTTGGGTCAAAAAAGGATGGGAGTGTCCAACGTGCTGGAGAAAGGTGGGAGCTTTACGACGGCCAAGGCAATAGCGATCCAGCACATCGGGTTGATCCGATCTCACCAGGGTCATGACTATATGGCTGAGATTTTGGAGGCTTCCATTACTAAGCTCGACCGTTATCTTACTGAGCTCTAGAACATCCAGCGAAATGATTTTTCTGCTTTTATAGAAGACGAGCAGGACAAGTTAGCGGCTGAGGCAGAATCAGCCTACTTGGCTACTATGGCCATCTGGGAACAGGAATTGGCCAATGTTGAGGCCAAAGAGAAAGAGTTGACTTTGGCTATGGAGAGAAGGTTATTTTATAGGAATCTTTGGATGTCCACCTGGCGGATGTTGATGCCAAATTCTGCATGATGCAGGAGCAACGAACCTAACTCTTGGCCGACTTTGAACGAGCTCAGGCTGCCCATATTGCGATTAAGGAGGAAGCGGTGAAGTTTACTTGTCTTGTGGCAAATTTGTTCCACCAGAAGAAGGAGTTGGATGACAAGCGTGCAGCGGATATTGCCTCCAAGGATAGGGAAGCAATGTGTCGTGAGGCTGAACGCCGAGTCTTGGCGACTATCGAAACCAGGGCTGAGGCTTTGAAGCGTCGTATCGACGAGTTGCCACTGATCCTTAGCTTTTGTTCTCCTTTTTGTACTTTTTCTTTGCTCTTGTCATTCTGAGATGTAGTCTGTTTTCTTTTTTTCGCAATGTAGCCCTTTTTCTCTCTTATTGATGAAAAAGAAATAAAGAACTTTTGCTTGCTCATTTGTCATGAACTTATGATGTTGTAGACTTATCATCTTTGGTGCACCTTTATTTTTTAGGTACAAATAATAAGTTGAGAGAGGGGAACCCACATGTTTACTCGCAGGTAATGCAGACACGGTAAACAGGGGGTTGGTGGTAGAGTCCTTTTACTCATAGGTGATATGGATGTGGTAAGAATGGACTTTATGGAGACACAAAGAATAACTCAGAAGTGGTATGGACGTGGATGTTTTATGGATGAGATGTAACACCCCAGGAGTTGTTGAATGATATGTTTACTCAGAGGTGATATGGACATGGTAAACATAGATCTTGGTGTCATCTTACGGAAGGGTAAGATTTAGCTTTAGGGGATATAGGAAAACAACTCAGAGGTGGTATGGACGTGAATGTTTTCTACTGGAGAGATGATGAGGGAATGCACTAGAGCAGTTGGGCTCCAGGGACATATCATGATCAAGAGGGGCGAACTCGGTTGTCGAATTCATAAATTCTTTTGCTAGAGGGTTGGAAGTACATGTCGAAGAGTTTCAAGCATAGTACTTCTTTAGAAACTTGCCATTGATTGGCATCATGAACAAGTTCCCGTTAGGTTTTACGAGTTGGTAGGCACCGTTAGAGTACATCGTCTCAATGATGAAGGGACCTTTCCACTTGGGTTCAAACTTTTTTGGTATTTTGTGAGTCATTACCATTGGCCTTCTGACTGATAAAACTAGGTCACCCACTTGGGAAGTCCTTTGTTTGACTTCTTGTTGAAAGCCTGCAAAATATGTGCCTGGTAGAGCTCGATGCGCTGGTGAGCCATGAGGCATTTTTTGTCCACCACCTCTAACTCCTGTAAGCGGCAACGTTGATTGTCTTCCTTCGTCAGTTGGTTCGTAATAGCCACCTGTAGCGAGAGGATCAGAATTTTGAGAGGAAGCACAGCTTCGCTCCAGTAGATCAGAGAGAATGGTATGTTGCCCGTCGAAGTTTGTACCGTTGTGCGGTAGGCCCAAAGACATTCACCTACCTTTTTGTTCCAGTCGCATTTGTTAGATGAAACGACTTTCTTGAGTAGTTTGACGATTGTTTTGTTGAAAGCTTCAGCCAATCCGTTTGCCACCAGATTATAAGCAGTTGACACCACGTTGTGGATGTGGTTCGTGTCCCAGAATCTACTGAATGCATAGCTTATGAACTGCGGACCGTTGTCATGGATGATCCTCAGGGGTACATCAAAACGGTAGATGACGTGATGCTTGATGAAGCTGATCACCTTTGAGCTCTTCACCTCTGACAGAGGTACAACCTCCGCCCATTTAGAGAAGTAGTCAGTGATTGCTAGGAAGAAGCGATGTCCTCTGGATGACGGAGGGATAATCGGTCCAACGATGTCCATATCGCAGGCTTTAAATGACCATGAGGCGACTGTAGGGTTTTAAAACTTCGAAGGTCGATGGATGAAGTTTGCATGTAGTTGGCTGGCATGACACTTTTATTGTACTCAATAGCATTTGCCATCATAGTAGGCCAGTAGTAGCCCATACGTCGAAGTCAATCCTGTAGCTTGGGACCGGGTTGATAAGCTCCGCAGGTACTGTCATAAGCTTCCCGAAGAGCTTCGTTTGCCTCCTCGTTTGATAAACATTGAAGGAGAAGTCCATCGTAAGAACGAAGATACACTATTTTGGTGTCTGCATCATAGTAGAATCGGAGAGAGCGCCTTTTGACAGACACAGCTTCCTTCAGATCGTCTGGTAGGATTCCGTAGACTGCAAAGTATATGAATGGAAACCGTCAGTCCCTGATGTTGACACCAACGTCTGCAGGCATGGCATGATTAAGACGGATGCATATATTGTTTTTGGGACACCAAATCCCGGCCGATCACCGTAAGAAAGTGTTGAGTTTCGAGAGGTACCGCCAATAAGGTAGCAAGGCCCGCCAGAGCATCCGCTTCTAGGTTTTGTAACCGAGGTACATGCTCTATGAAGAACTTAGTGAAGGTGGAGATAATGTCCAAGGCTGCTTTATGGTAGGGAATCAGGTCCTCATGGTGGACCTCATATTGTCCTCAGACCTGGTTGACGATGAGTTTTAAATCGCCATAGGACTCGAGGCATTCTACCCCAATTGTCTTGCTAACTGGAGTTGTCACGCCCCAGAACCAGAATACTGGAGAGCGGAGGCGTACATAGCCAGCTACGTATATTGAAATAGAATACATCTCAACTATACGGTCACAGCTTTCTAGATATGAGGGTTTACTACAAGCCAACAGTCTCTTAAGGTCAAGCCTACTGTCTCAATCTCAAGCAAATAATATAATCACAAGATGTTTGACCACCAAATATACAATAAAAGGCATCCCAAATATTACATATCAGCTGATCATGAAGCTAGTCATACAAAATACTAGGACTAGCAAGAGTTTGTAGAAGCATAGAAAATACTAAAGAAATTGACTCATGCGGCCAAGAAAGACCCATGCGGCTCAGAAAACGCATGCGGCTCAGGGAGTCATGCGGCATAAGGAGCTATACGGCCGGAGGTATTCCATGCGGTTCAGAAGATATGTGGCATGACAGTGCTTCCCTCTGATCCATGCTACAATAATTGCTTTGACGGCTGACCCCTCTGAAAAGTTGACAGACCTGACACCAAAGCAAGTAATTATGACTCTATCATGATGATGAATCTCTAGGGAAGAGAAAGAAATATCTGACACGATCCTCCGAGAGCAACAAAATGCCACGTGGCCCTGCCACGTGGGTGTGCTTATGCGGCTCGAAGTGAAGACTTCCCATGCGGTTCAGAGTGAAGCTGTCCCATGCGGCTCGAGTGGAATCATCCCTATGCGGCTCAAAAAGATTATGCCCATACGGCTCAAGCAGACACACCATTATGCGGTTCATGCGGCTCATCATATGGTTCAGAAGTCTGGAGGAGGGGGCCACTGCCCAGACGGCCCTGACACGTGTCCCAAGTCTTATGCGGCCCAAAATTCATGCGGTCCAAATCTCATGCGGCCCAATCTGCATGCGCAATCAGTAACCATTGGCTCTCAGGACACGTGTCCTCAGCCGATCAATCTCCCAGATTTATGGCAATCCAAGATCGGGTCGAATCCCAGTGATCTGGGGCACGTGGCAGGAGAATAAATTTGATTTATTCGCAGATATTAGAGAATCATTATAAGGAAGATTTATGCCAATCAACATTAATTGCTAATGGGGATTTGGTGTAATCTACCCTTAATGGTTCTGATTCGTCACAATCAGAAACGAACGGCCTGGATTGATCAATCCCCAGGCCGCCGCCATCTCCAAAAGCTAATCATTGGCAACCCTAGTGATCACATCCCACTATTATAAATAGCAAGGTGCCATTCCCTTATAATATATAGAGAGATATACAAAAAGAAAAAAACCAGAGAAGAATACATATACACAGAGAGACTTCCCCCATAGTCAGAGAGAGAATATCCACAGAGAGAGAGAAGCCAGGAGAGCAATCAGAGAGAGAGCAAGAAGGCATTTTTTCGTCAACGACCAAGCAGATCTTCCCCGAGTCAAGGCTGCGTACCGATCGTCCAAGGAGTAAGGCAGAGCGGCCGTCGCTTTCCCGAGCCTCTATCGTCACCCCCCAGAATCTAAAATAAACAATCGTACTTAGACTGCTGTACCTAGGTTTTCGTCCCTAGGCTTTCTTTGTACGAGCGAGTTTGTATTGTGAGTCTAAGTTCAGTCCTCCGATAATTGTTCTGTACTTTTACAATCAATGGCAAACACGATGGCGACTCTGCTGGGGACTAACTTCTCCACGGCTGAGGAGTTGGTGACGCAATCGGACGCAGCCAAACTTGGCTCTACACAACAGAAGATGGTCGTACGCTTCGACCAACAGGCGTTCGAAGAGATGCTCTCTGAAGGTAGCACTGGCCCGGTCCAGAAGCGCACCCGTACCATAAAGGCTCGCAAAGAGTGGAGGCCAAAATCATTTGCTCCTCCGCAAGCCCTTGATGGGGTGCTCTCTATTGCTCAAGATGGCGAGAAAGACTCCCCTGCGGCCCTACTTCAGACCGTAGACAACTCTGCTGTCCCCAAGTCCGGCAGAAGAAAACACTATGATGCTGGACTTGCAGGGGCAAAGAGGAACTCTATGCGATCCGAGCCGCAGAAGAGTATTAGCCGCAGGGAGAAAGCCCATGCGGCTACAACCACCGACCGTATAAAGAAAACTCATGCGGCCACATCTGTCAGCCGCATAACTTGTGCGGCTACAGTTTCTAACCGCACGGATGAGACTCATGCGGCTATTAAAGTCAATCGCTTGCAGAAAACCCATGCGGCCACAGATGCCAACCGCATGCGGTCAGCCTGCACGGTCGTGACTCCTAACCGCATAAAGACTCATCCTACAACAAAAGACAGCCGCATGCAGACAGCCTGCACGGTACCCAATGCTAGCCGCATAGCATCCGTCCCACGCTTCTCTCGATCAGTCTTCGACCGGCTTTCATGCGGTCCTGACTCTGATCATTCTCTGGATGATAATCCAGACTCTGTGGTATTCGACTTAGACTCCTCCTATTACGCACCCACAAGTGCTAAAAGAAGGAAGTCTAGGACAGCGCGGGCTCATCAAGTCCAGACGACTGTCCCAACCTCTGACTATCGGGGCGTCCCGCTGATTATCACGCGGGCCTCTGATGGAAAGTTGTATAAAACCACTCAAGTCCAGCCTCCGGCGGCAAACAGACGAAGTGGTTCCTCTGACCTGCGTGAGGTTATCCTCCACAAACGCAAGGAAAGAGAAGGAGCTTCGGGGTGTAAAGAGCCCTCACACGGACATCAATGCACCCAGATCATCGTCAACTGCTGTTGCAGCAACGCGGCGGTGACGGAAGACCGGCCATCCGTCTTCCAAAGACTACATCACCCGAGCTCAGAAGACAAGGCACCTCCTGTTGTCTCCTGCAAGTCCGCACAGAAAGTTCTCGCCAAAGGAAGAGGGAAGAAAACGAGCATCTCCAGCCCAAAGGTGTCAACTACTGCAGCTAAGAAACCGTCGGCTAAAGGGTTATCCTCCACTGGAGTATTTCAACACACCCGTTCGAAGATGAAAACTGCTGCAGTAGGAAGTTCGTCGTCTGCAACACTGGGGGTCGTCGGAACTGGGGGTAGCACTCCTCCAAACATCCACGATAATCCGACATTCCAGGAATACGGACTGGAGGAAGCAAATCCTCCGACGGATACAACAGATACCGACGTCCCCAAGGACATCCTAGACGAAGCAAGCTCCGAAGCCGGGAGTAGTGTTCCTTCCGAGTCTGAACCTGAAGAGAACATCCCCACATATCCTGATGATTTCTCGATGCACGGGTATGACTCGGAGGGTACATCCTCCACCACTCCTTCCGTCACTCCTCATGTGAAGACGGTGTTCATGACAGACAGCAATCAAGGCAGTTCCGGTGATCGCCAGCGCATCGACACTTTGGAGGCCATATTGCACGCCTTGGTCAAGTCTGTAGACGAGATCAAAGCGGCGCTTCCTAATCTGCAGGGGGTGACACCTGGCCAGACAAGCACGGGTCCCCCGATCAACGTAGATTCAAATTCGGCGACACTGAACCCGGGCAATAATCCTCCCGAAGTAACGGCTCCAACTGCGACAGATGAGACCCGAGAAGTAAGGAGAGAAGTTCAAGAGCTCCGAGCCATGTTCCACGCCAGAGAAAACTCTCAAGACTTCAGAATACGGCAACCATATCCTGCTGAATGGAGGGATGTTCCATTCCCACCAAGATATAAGCCGTTCAATATCAACCCCTATGATGGCAAGACCTCAGCAAGTCGGTACATCACTTACTTCGAGGTCACTACCGACCATCTGCCCCATGATGACGCTATCCTGACACGGTTATTCATTGGGGCATTGGAAGGAGTCGCCTTCGATTGGTACCGCAACCTGCCGGACAATTGCATTCATTCCTTCGCTGGCTTCAAACGCCTGTTCTTGGAGAGGTTCTATGAGGTAGGGCAGGACGTCACGATGTCTACCCTCATGGACGTCATTCAAGGAGAGAAAGAGCTGACGAGGAATTACATTGAGCGGTTTCGTCAAACCGCAATGAAGTTACCATCTGGCAACCCGGACTCCTCCTTGATCGAAATTTGCCAAAAGAGACTACTTCCAACAATCAGTCTCTGGATGGGCGAGAGTCAATTCAAGGACTGGAAGGCTTTTATCATTAGTGCTACAAGTGCCGAAGAACGATTAAAGAAGGCTCGCCAACTGGGATTACATATCTCAGAGGGAGAGAACAAGAGCAAGCGTCCCAGCACCACCAACGACAATGGGGGTAGCCCCTTCAACAACCGGAACAACAGAGGCAAGCAGGCTATGGTGGCCGATATAGCCCAGAAGCCTGAGTCGCAACCTGCAGACAAACAATGGCCTCAAATCACTTACTCTTTTGAAGACGGTCACGTCAAGCCTATCTTGGACATGATCATACAAGGAGATAGGATTCAGCTTCCTCCACCAAGACGGGAGCCTCGGCCGGCTGATCTGGAGAACCCAAAGTTCTGCCATTACCACCGCTACGTCCACCATGCTACGCACGACTGCTATCAACTGAAACGATATATCTAAAACCTCATCGATTCAAACGCTCTGGCCATCGATTTCGAGGAGGTAACCGTGGCAGCCAACATGGTGTCCGTACAATTCAGCAGCTTCCCTCCAACAGAGACCCAGGACGGGGTTATACCCATCCCTCTGGCAACGATGGAGATTGCTAATCTCCCGCCTGCTCAAGCTGCTGGTCTAGTACCCCTCACCACCTCACGAGGGGAAATCATGTGGGTCCATCCGGACCTAGTCCACGAGGTAACTCAGTCCACTCCATCTTCTAAAAAGAAAAGTGGAAAAGTCAGATCCTGCCGTACCACCTCAGCAGATGAAGAGGAAGTCACGGCCGTTGTTACTCGATCCGGAGCACAATCTCAACCTGTGGCTGAAAACTCGACTGATGATCATCCGCCCATTACCACGGATGCTCCGGGACCGGCTCAGCCTTCGACGACCGACAAGCCTAGGCCGAAGGAGACTCACTTCGACAAATCCCTCCGAAAGGAAACATCTCAGGGGCTGGAGAGGCCCTACAACTTCGACATCTTGGCACAATTGGCCAATACACCGGCCAAATTGTCCTTATATGAACTCCTGAGGCTCTCAAAGGATGTCCGCACAGCTTTGAGCGATGCACTTCAAAATGCCGACGCGTACCTGGCTCAGGTCAACCTCACGGAAGAAAATCAGCCCGCAGACCTCCAAGACAGTGCCTGTACGGGAGCAATGCCCAACATCGTCTTCACTCCACAAGACATGCTCATCAAGACTAATCTACACGATCGCCCATTGTACTACACAGGCTACATCGGCGACATAAAGGTGGACCGGATGCACATTGACCCTCGGTCTTCCATAAGCATCATTCCAAAAGGACTACTGCATCATCTTCGCATCCCGATGCATCGCCTGACCCCTACAAACACCGCCATCAGCGGGTTCAATTCGGGCAGGAGCTACCCAATCGGAAAGATCCGTCTGAAATGTCAGATTGGCGATCTCCAATCAGAAGTCACTTGCTACGTCATAGATGCCGACACTTCATACAATATCCTTTTGGGGCGCCCTTTGATACACGATTACATGATCGTGCCTTCCACGCTACACCAATGCTTCAAGTATGTCGACAAGCACGGCTTCGTGAGGACAAAATTTGCTGACATCGATCCCTTCAAAGGGGTCGAATCTTATTACTCGGACTCCTGCCTATACGAAAAGTCGAAGAGGCACCTTGAAGGAGGAAATGAACAAACTGATGTTGAAGCAACCACGGGATCAGAAGAACCTCTGACAATCCACCTCCAGGCTCGCAAGCCAGGCAATTTCGTACCCCTTACGGCCACGCTGCGTAAGGACGCGATCAGCCTCTCGGCACAGGAAGAGCAGTTGAGAATCCGGCTGCCAAGGTCCGGCCAGGTACCGAGACCCACGACAGGGCCACTTACCATCAGATTGCCGAGAGTCGGTCAATCCCAAACAGAGAAGCTCAATCCCTCCGATAGACCTCTGACGATACGCCTGCCTAAGAAAGGTCGTCACCTCGATGAGAGGCCTGACACTTCAAGCGAACCAGCCACCCCTCGCTCCACATCAAGTACCAGACTGGGGGTTGCTAGTCTACCGACAACCCCACGCTCCGCTCCGTCAATTGAACCTCTGAAGATCAAGCTGACTAGGATGGCCTCTCAATCTTCATTCACACAGGGGGTAGCCGAAGAGGAACCAGAGCTAGCCAAGTATGTGGCTGCCCACACTGACGCTCCCTCCGCAGATGATGTAATCCCTCTAGAAAAGATACCTTACTTCATCAATAAAGGGTTATCTTTGAACTACACCGAGCTCAATAAGCTATGTACAATGTATGCTATGGAACACGGTATAGGCATTCACCTACATACACAGGTGACAAATGTGTACACCGCTATCCAACTTACTCCAGTAGAAGATGCTTACCGAATAATCGAGGGAGGGGACCACCCAATCATCTTCGGCCGGACGAACAACCCGCATCCCCTCGCCATGGAAGAAGTCGACTTCGGGTCAGATGCTGGAAGACTGTCTCTGTATCTCTATAGCCCTCAATCCAAATATCTCATGCAGAAATAGAGGTATGATCTAGAGACAACGCCAGGACTGAACTACGGCACTGGACGACGATTACCTTTGAAGTCACCAGCCCCGGCGGGCAAACCACGGAACTACTATAACAAAACCCGATGCGGTTTAGGGTATGTAACGCCTACTACAACCCCTGAAAGCTCAAATGAAGAATGCGACTGGCAGTCACATTCAACCGGATCACCGACTTCCGACTCAGATACCAGCATCGGAGATGTGTTCAGACAAGTCATGTCAGTCAACATGGCATTCACCGACGCTTACGAGGAAGACGAAGACATCCCCGAAATCCTTGAGCTAGAGCCAAGGGCCCAGCAATTAGACGTACAATGGGAAAAGCGGTTCGAACTGAGAGAACCTCCTACTGAAGATGAGGTCATACAAGTGGATCTCGACAGCGAATCTTCTCCAAAACCGATCTTTATCAGTAAAAGCCTAACTAACGAAGAACAAGAGTCGCTGTTAGAACTTGTCAGAGAATACATTGATGTGTTCGCCTGGAGCTATGAAGACATGCCGGGGTTAAATCCTAACATCGCTCTCCACAAACTCAATATACGGCCAGATGCAAAGCCAGTCAAGCAGCAACAACGACGCTTCCGCCCAGGCATTATGGACGCGATCGAAGCCGAAGTCAACAAGCTAATAGCCAGCGGCTTCATTCGTGAAGAGCAACATCCTGATTGGGTCGCCAATATAGTACCCGTCCTCAAGAAGAATAGGAAGATTCGAATCTGCATCGACTTCCGCAACCTGAACGAGGCATGCCCCAAAGATGAATTTCCCCTTCCTATCATAGACATCATGATCGACAATACATGCGACTTTGAACGTATGTCATTCATGGATGGATTCTCGGGGTACAATCAAATCAAGATGTCTCCCGACGACGAAAAGCACACCTCATTCTGAACCCCGATTGGCACATACTGCTACACAGTCATGCCATTCGGTCTAAAGAATGCTGGCGCTACATATCAGCGAGCCATGAGTATCATTTTCAGAGAACATTTGCGCAAGACAGTGGAATGCTATGTCGACGACATCGCCGTCAAGAGTCGCCGTAAGGAAGATCATCTGCAAGACCTGAGAATGGTGTTCAACTTAATGCGAGCCCACAATCTGAAGATGAACCCTACGAAATCATTCTTGGGTGTATCCAGTGGGAAGTTCTTGGGCTTCATCATCACTGCACGGGGTATCCATGTAGACCCCGAGAAAACGAGGGCAATCATGGAGATGGGTCCCCCGAGAAATCTCCGTGAACTTAGAGGCCTCCAAGGGAGGCTAGCTTATATCAGGAGGTTCATTTCCAACCTCTTCGGGCAATGCCGACCTTTCACCCACCTCATGTAGAAGGGAGTCTCATTCGTATGGGATGAGGAATGCCAGCGCACTTTCGATGACATCAAAGAATATTTATCAAATCCTCCAGTCCTGGTGGCCCCGGCCCCTGGAAAACCATTTCTGCTCTATGTACGAGCAATAGAACACTCCCTCGGTGCCCTGCTGGCACAAAACAACGACATAGGCCACGAGCAGGCCATTTACTATCTCAGCCGAATGATGGTCGGGCCCGAACACCGATACACCGCTGTGGAGAAAGAATGCCTCGCCCTGGTATTCGCCATTCAAAAGACGCGGCACTATGTCACGGGGCAAACCATACATGTGATCTCACGAATCAACCCTCTCAGGGTCCTCATGACCAAACCTGGGGCACTCAGCTCCCGCCTCGCTACATGGGCGATATTGCTGTCCCCCTATCATATGATCTTCGTCCCGCAGATGGCTGTCAAAGGTCAAGCCCTGGCAGACTTTTTGGCGGCCCATCCAGGATCGAAATCATCCAGAATACACGAAGAAATCCCAGATGAGGTTGCCGATTCAAATACAACCACCCACGATAACATATGGCGAATATTCTTCGATGGCGCTTCAAGAACCGGACCCAAGGGAAACATCGTCGTCGGAGTCGGAGTAGTATTGGTCTCTCCTACCGGGCTAGTGATCAATCGTGCCTACTCTCTCACGGAACCCTGCTCTAACAACGTGGCCGAGTACAACGCTTTGGTCATCGGCCTCCAACTCGCAAGAGAACTGGGGGTAGAATACCTTGAAGCATACGGCGATTCGCAATTAATCGTCAACCAGATTCGGGGGACGTACGAAGTCCGCCATGAAGACATGATCCCCTACCACCAAATAGCGATCAACATTATCTCATCATTCGAGGGATTCTTCATCGAACACGTCCCCAGACTCCAAAATATCGAAGCTGATGCCCTAGCAGGCCTGGCTGCTTCCCTAGCAGTGCCAAACCACTCTCATCATTCGGTCGATGTAATCAGCCATGAGCTGGTCTGCCCCAAGAACAACGTTCAAGCCATGGCGAGTTATTCTGCTCAGATGGCCGACGGAGCGCCAGACTGGAGACAACCATTCATAGACTTCGTGGTCTACGACATCCTGCCCGAGAACCAGAAGGAGGCTACTTCTATCAGACGGCGTTCTCTCAGATTCTTCTACAATACAGAGACGAAAATGCTGTATCGCCGCTCCTACGATGGATTACTACTTCGGTGATTGTCGAACGCAGAAGCCAAAGAAGCCGTACGAGAGGCTCATAACGGTGTCTGCGGGGCCCATCAGCCTGGCCCTAAGCTGCAAGACCGCCTTCGCCGGATGGGCTACTACTGGCCCACGATGGTGGCTGATGCAATAGATTATGCCCAAAAATGCAAGGCCTGTCATGTCCACACAGACTTCATTCACCAACCATCCGAATAGACAGTGGTATCCTGGCCATTCGAAGCATGGGGAATAGATATCATTGGTCCAATCACCCTACCTTCCTCCCGAGGACATCGCTTCATACTTGCGATCACTGATTACTTCTCAAAGTAGACAGAGGCTGTCCCACTTGCCGAAGTCAAGACTTCGAACGTAATCAGCTTCCTGAAGCACCATGTCATCTACCGCTTTGGACTGCCCCGAAGGATCATCCATGATAATGGTCCGCAGTTTATAAGCCACGCATTCTACCGATTCTGCGACAAACACCGCATTCAGAATGTCGCTTCGACACCATACAACCCGGCAGCAAACGGGTTAGCAGAGGCATTCAACAAAACAATCATCAAACTCCTCAAGAAATTTGTCTCCTCCAACAAACGCGACTGGAACGAGAAGCTCGGCGAGTGCTTATGGGCTTATCGCACCACGGTTCGAACAGCCACCGGAAATACACCATTCTCTCTGGTGTACGGAAGTGAGGCAGTTCTCCCATTAGAGACTCAGATTCCCTCACTCCGAGTCGCCCTCACTTATCAATTGACAACGGATGATAACTACCGACGTCGACTACAAGAGTTAGAGGCCTTAGATGAAAAATGCCTCCTAGCCCAGCAAAGGATCGAATTATACCAAGCACGCATCTCAGGAGCCTTCAACAAAAAGGTCAAAGTCAGAACGTTCCAAGTGGGCGATCTTGTTTTGGCAGTCAGGAGGCCAATGGTCATGACTCACAAGACCACCGGCAAGTTCCAGCCAAAATGGGAAGGCCCATTTATCATCGAGGCCGTATTCTCCAATGGTGCTTACCGCCTCGCCAAGCAGAATGAAGACTTGCTCATGTTGCCCGTCAACGGCAAGTTCCTGAAGAAATACTATGTTTAAACAATATTTTCCAGAGTTTCGAGTTATGTGCCCGCTGGTACCTCTGAACTCAACCCCCTAATTTTCCAACTTAACGAGTCACGTACCCTCTTGTACCGCTGAACTCATACCCCAAATTTCCAAGTCATGTACCTGCTGGTACCTCTGAACTTACACTTTGATTCCAACATTCATGGATTGTCGAGTCATGTACCCGCTAGTACCAATAAACTCACCCCATAATTTTCCAGATCTTCGAGTCATGTACCCGCTGGTACCGCTGAACTCATACTTACCATTCTCCAGATTCTCGAGTCATGTACCCGATGGTGCCTCTGAACTCACATCCTGGTCACTCTTTCAGGTAGAAAGTTATGTATGATCATACCGCTGAACTTTCTTCCTACAAGAGATCCTCCCTCATGATCTAATACCTGCACTCCCAGTGCACAACAAAGGTAACGGATCCACAAATTTCCGAGACGACCATGTCCTCATCACCTCTGAGTCGTCCCATTTCCGCCAAAAACAAATCACCCCTATATAGAATTTCCATGTCCTCATTACCTCTGAGTTATTCTACGTACCCTCCTTCATTGAGCCCACTCCTGTCATGTCCTCATTACCTCTGAATGGGAAGGCTCCGTCGAAGAAACCTTCATACTTGCCATGTCCTCATTACCTCTGAGTAAGTATGATGATCCCCTTTCGACCTATTACCTGTACCCATAACCGGAGTACGCCAAGGGTAATGGGTCCACAAATGTCCTCTGTTGACCACAAATGTCCTCTATTGACCACAAATGTCCTCTGTTGACCACCAATACCCTCCGTCGAGTTCGCTCCTGCCATCTACTCATTACCTCTGAACAGGAAGACTCTACATTCGAAAAACTTTTCTACTTGCCATGTCCTCGTTACCTCTGAGCAAGTATGCCAGTTCCCCTTCATCCTATTATCCGTATCCTAAACCAGGGTATGCCAAGGGTAATAGGCCCATAAATATCCTCAGCTAAATTTCTTAACACAAACCCATCACCTCATCATGCCCCAGGAGCCCAGCTGCTCTACGGCAATTCTTTTCTCAATACCAAGAGCATCCATAACCACTTTGCTATGGCTGCTTCAGGCATCCTGACCGAAACTTGTTATCTCTACCTAAAACCAAGGTACGCCATAGGTAACAGGTCCACAAATATATCCCCTATGCGGGGAGAACATCACCACAATATCACAGGTACAACAGGCAATACAAACGAAGGGTAGAATGGAAAATACTCTTCATTTGAAGGAAGAAAAGAAGTACTACATATTTCGGGACCACGTCCCTTTCAAAAAAAAGAAGAAGGGGAAAACGGGGACAAAACAAGAGGCCGATTATAGCTCGGCATTGCACAACTCCAAAAGACGGTCCTTTACCAAAGCAGTCCCCCGATCAAGCCTTTACTTAGCTCGACGCTCGGCCTCTTGGGATAGCTGCTCTGCATCATTCAAATGTGAATAAGCCTGCCAGTTGTCCTCCACCTCCTTTAGGGCAAGCTCTAGATTAGCAGAAACCCTACTATACTTGCCAGCCTCCTGAATAGCAATCTCTTTCTCAACACGAGCGGCCTCAAGCTCTGACTCCAGGAAAGCCAGTTTTCTCTGGAGCTCGAGGATCTGTTCCCGAACATCGGCCACCCCACGAGAAGCATCCGCTTCCCGAGTCGTGTAATTTTCAGTCCGACGGCTCCACTGGTCGTGCAACTGAGTCAGATTCCGACGGTCCTGTAATATAGCCGGTTTGAGTGATTCCCGGGCAGCCATCACCTTCTCCACCACGGTAGTGAGGAAGTTGCGTTCTCGATTTATGGCCGCAGGTAAATCAGTCTGTTGCAACGAGCGAAACTGGGCAACGAGACGGTCAGCCTCTAATAGCTTAGGCTCCAAGAGCGCAGCCAGTTCCTCTCCCCCAGGGAGTGTTTTAAGGGTATTAATCTGGCCGCCAGCACATCGACGGGCCAGAGTGAAGGGAGTCCCCCTTTCCACCGCTGCTTCGATCCCCCTCTTCAGATGACGATGGAAACTAGCAACTACGTCCTGTAACGCATCATCCAAGACTTCTATGGATGACGGCGTCAGAGGGAGAGTGGTAGACGGTACCAGAGGGGCAGTTTCAGAAGTTACCGCACCCGCCACCAAAGAAGCAAATTCCGTACGAAAAGAGGCTTGAATGGTGGCTAACTCCTCTTCCGCCGCCCGAATAGCGTGGATGCTCGGCAGGGAGGAAAGGTTGACCCCCGAAATCACATTCGCAAGGGAGGACACAGGGGGTATCGTCCCTTGTCCCGGCAGTACCGCTGCCTGAGGCCCCAAGCTCGACCCAGACGAAGGACCCTCGATACACGGAGATTCCGTCAGGCCCTCTCCGGTAGGGTGTGATCCAGCAATATCAGTCACAGGCAATGACGGGTCCGGATCTGAACATCAAAACAACCGTTAGACGAAGAATTTGAAGAATGACAGGGACACGTATGCTGATTCACGAATTATAGTTCAATTTGCATTACCAGGGGAAGAGCGTGGGGGCGACGGCTCGTTCACCACCGGCATAGTTTCCCCACCCACAAAGCTATCATAAGGGGGCTCAGATGTTTTAGGAACGGGCACAGTGAAGCTCCCATCCCCCTGGGTTGAGGTTCCAGCAGGGCAAGAATCCTTGGTCGCAACCGGAAGCACCCCAGCAGCAATGATAGCGGTACATATCCCACTGACTAAATGAGACATGACTGGATTAGCCTCCGTAATCGGGTCCTGAAGGGCGAGCTCGTCCGACGCCTATAAAGAGCAGAAGAAACAAATAATTAGGTCACAACATAAAAGAAGAAGAAAGGAAACAGCTGAAGCCCAAGTCACCTCAGAAACATCCTCCACATCATCAATAAGCAGCCTGAGACGTCTTACCGCAGCGTGCTTCGTAGAATGAGTTCGGTCATCAGTGGTAGTCACGCGCCTGCTCCGTTTACGCGAGGGGCCGGGCACCGCAGATGGTTGATCCTTCACCACCTCGTCAAACAGACTAGACGATTGACCCACGGCCCTTTCAGCCTGTACGACTGGAGGTTGAGTCCCAACCTCCTCACCCGAAGAATGGGACAAGTCATCAGTGTCCTGTTCGTCGTCCCCCTCATCCGCCCTATTGGACTCTGAGTCCGACACAGGAACTCTATTCGCCCTTTTTTTCCTCTTCTTGGACCCTTCTGGCTTCTCCGCCAAATTGGTGCCAACAATGAAGCTAGTATTCGTATCAAAACCAACAGGAGGTTTGCTCGCTGCAACATGATAAAGAGCCGCTATATACAAAATATCACCCTCCACCGTGGCGTCAGGGAGTGAGAAGCTGGCTCGGGTATGGGTCGCATTATAATAATGCCAAGCCCGAATGCCATCAAGTACACTGCCCTCGAAGCTCAAGCAAGCGCTAGGGCAATCCAGGAACAATTGACTATACCCAAATTGACGGGAAAATCTACTGGGTAGATAAGGCTCCAAGTATACCCTGTTCCGGTAATGATACACCAGGTGCGCGGGACGGATGCTTCGTAACCAAAGAAGCATCTTCTCAGTTAAAAGTTGGGGAGGTTCAACGCCGTCAACGTGTACCCGCCTCACTTCTCCAGGGGTGAACTCAGGGAGAGATACGAAGAATTCGAGCCCGTCAATTCTCGCCAATACCCTCCGGCAGGCCGGCATGGTATCATGTTCCCAAGGCTGATGACGATATCAGAAAATGAAGGCGTCATCAACAGAGACATTTTCATCGGGTCCCGGCCTCATCAATGACCGATAGTGCATCAATAACCACCCCATGAGGTAGTGGTATGGTAGTTCTATCCGGTTAAAGTCCGCCGACACATCACGAGCAATAACTTTGGATGTAAAAGCACGAAGGCCGTGGTGTATGCTACACACCATGGCCGGGAGAAGCGCCAGCCTCACTTTGAAGACCAATTTTACAGCAGGAAGAATGAAATGGCGGCTGATCCTTTCTATAGAACCCGCGCCGCCCGAGACTACACAGTTGCGTAGCCACACCATCAAAAACCCAGCCAAGATCGCTTTATTAGACATCTCCCGGGCACCATAGTGGAAATAACTGAGGGAGTCAGTGCTACTCCCAAACCGGTCACGAGTAGACTTCGACTTCTTAACCTTCGACATCATATCCTTAACCTCCTCTGAGGTTTGGGGAGCTCGAGACGAAACGTGACCAGAAGGACGTAATTTAAAAAGATATAAAATCCAGTCCCTGGTATGAGGGGCGTTCCCTTCTGAACTATTTATCTTCTTAATAGCCATCTGATGGCAGGCGCTATGATGACACAACAGTTCCTGGTACACGGCGACGAAGCCAGGAAACCGCTGATCCAAATCCTCGAGCTCTTCGTTTGTCGGCGTGTATACTTCAAAAGCTTCGTCTCCCCACGGCAATCTGGATACAGTGTTCATTTCGTGAAGAGCAAGCCCCAGTTCTCCTCCGGGGGTAAAGAAAGTCCCAGTACGCCGGTCATACAACTCCAATAGAGCCATAAGCAAGGGCTTATTAATGGGCAATCTGTAGCAGGTACCCCTGACGGCGTAGTAAAGATCAATTTCCTGAAGGAAGTCCCCGTACGTCCTCAGAATCTAGGAAGTAAGATTAGTCCATGTGGGAATAGGGTTAATCCAATTCAGCAGTGACAACCTGCCTATGGGATAAGACCCCTTGCAAGCAAGCTGATTCAGAAAAGTATCAGCTAGGGTGAAGGAAAAATTAGGGCCGGTTGTGTTCACAAAAGTACCCGGGAGCAGCCCTATCACAGTCCGACTCACGGAGTCCTTGCCCGCACATATTAAACCCGTGCGTCCGTTGTGGTGAATTTTGCCCACAAACATTCCCTGTTGGGTAGGAGTCAAAGAGCTCACCATCGTCCTGTTCAACGGCACCATGTTAAACCACGAGAGAGGATAATGTCGCTCCATCTCGGGAATATGAATCTCTACCCCGCCTACAGAAAAATCCCAGTGCTCTGAGACATCCAGCAATCGGGAGTTCTTTATGGAAAAAGCATCCCCGAAGAGAAAGGCCGGTTTCAGATATTTCCCATCCAACTGCCCTGAATTCATCATGGAACAGAGAAAGCTGAAAGGTTGTTTGTTGATAGCAGCCACCCTATCCCTAGGCTCATTAGTGGGAAGCTGATCCACTATACGACGGATTAAGTCTTCAAGTTGCACGCCCACGGCGCACCGAGCTAGACCCACAAGGAGCTCTCCTGCTGGGTTGGTTGGAAGGTTCACTGAAGAAAGGACAAAAGAAGAAACAGGATTAAAAGAAGGCTAAAATAAAAATTTACTGGATAAAGAAGCTCTTAGGAGCCTATGCGGTTCAGGTCAATAAGGTCTTATGCGGCTCCAGTCCAGTGGGGTCCCAACTTATGCGGCTCCAATCTAGTTGGGTCCCAAGAAATGTAGTTTTGGGGAAGCATATGAGGTTTGAGTCAATACAGTCACATGCGGCCTAACTCAGATGCAAATTCCATATGACTCTAGCTCGATAGCTTATGCGGGTTGGACGAGTGAACACATTTTTAAACAGAAGAATTCATGCGGCACAAAGCGCTATGCGGTTCAGCCTGTTAAAACACATAGGCGGCTCCGTTCAGAGGAGAGTGTATGTAGTTTCGATCCGTCTTCTGCGATTCAAACATGGGGCCTTATCTATACGGCTCGGGCATAAAACAGTCATGCGGCTCACACATCATATGCGGCTCACACAGCATATGTGGCTCTGCCATCAAGATTGGAGAAGGGGCTTGTGCATAAATATACAACAGAGCCATGAGTACTAAAGATCTAAAAGCAACCCTTACCCCCAAAAGCAGGACGAACGTCAGAGGGTACTTCGGGTGCGTCAAGTTCGACGGCTGACGAGGACGTCACCCTCTTACCCTTCGCGGCGGTGGAAATGGCTTTGGAAGACTTAGGAGCCATTGCTTCGACAATGAAGATCGGAAGGAGAAGACAGGAAAAAGAGTGAACGAAAGAGAAGGTAAAGAAGTCCTTCCGGCTAAAGTTACCCGTATTTATAAACAGAGATGGAGCGTTTCGATTCCCGTGCATACACATAAACCGACCCTTCGGTTATCAAAATAAGCTGCCGAAAATGAAGGCTAAGCTCCTCGGATCCCGCACCAAAAAGCGCCCTTTAAAGATCGACAACACTTAAGTGCTAAAGATTGCCATACGTGGCAAATGATGACGTGGCTAGAGGCCATGCGGTTGAAAGTCTCCTGTGGCTGAATCACATATGCGACTGAATAATTCATGCGGCTAAAACTCTTATGCGGTCGGGATTGCATATGCGGCCAATACAGCCATGCTTCTTATTCAAAGTATTTCAATTTTATAAATTGAAAACTTTGAAGGGGGTCCTGTAGAAACATGGAAAATACTAAAGAAATTGACTCATGCGGCCAAGAAAGACCCATGCGGCTCAGAAAACGCATGCGGCTCAGGGAGTCATGCGGCATAAGGAGCTATGCGGCCGGAGGCATTCCATGCGGTTCAGAAGACATGTGGCATGACAGTGCTCCCCTTCGATCCATGCTGCAATAATTGCTTTGACGGCTGACCCCTCTGAAAAGTTGACAGACCTGACACCAAAGCAAGTAATTATGACTCTGTCATGATGATGAATCTCTAGGAAAGAGAAAGAAATCTCTGACACGATCTTCCGAGAGCACTAAAATGCCACGTGGCCCTGCCACGTGGGTGTGCTTATGCGGCTCGAAGTGAAGACTTCCCATGCGGTTCAGAGTGAAGCTGTCCCATGCGGCTCGAGTGGAATCATCCCTATACGGCTCAAGAAGATTATGCCCATGCGGCTCAAGCAGACACACCATTATACGGTTCATACGGCTCATCATATGGTTCAGAAGTCTGAAGGAGGGGGCCACTGCCCAGACGGCCCTGACACGTGTCCCAAGTCTTATGTGGCCCAAAATTCATGCAGCCCAAATCTCATGCGGCCCAATCTGCATGCGCAATCAGTAACCATTGGCTCTCAGGACACGTGTCCTCAGCCGATCAATCTCCCAGATTTATGGCAATCCAAGATCGGGTCGAATCCCAGTGATCTGGGGCACGTGGCAGGAGAATAAATTTGATTTATTCGCAGATATTAGAGAATCATTATAAGGAAGATTTATGCCAATCAACATTAATTGCTAATGGGGATTTGGTGTAATCTACCCTTAATGGTTTTGATTCGTCACAATCAGAAACGAACGGCCTGGATTGATCAATCCCCAGGCCGCCGCCATCTCCAAAAACTAATCATTGGCAACCCTAGTGATCACATCCCACTATTATAAATAGCAAGGTGCCATTCCCTTGTAATATATAGAGAGATATACAAAAAGAAAAAAACCAGAGAAGAATACGTATACACAGAGAGACTTCCCCCATAGTCAGAGAGAGAATATCCACAGAGAGAGAGAGAAGCCAGGAGAGCAATCAGAGAGAGAGCAAGAAGGCATTTCTTCGTCAACGACCAAGCAGATCTTCCCCGAGTCAAGACTGCGTACCGATCGTCCAAGGAGTAAGGCAGAGCGGCCGTCGCTTTTCCGAGCCTCTATCGTCACCCCCCCAGAATCTAAAATAAATAATCGTACTTAGACTGCTGTACCTAGGTTTTCGTCCCTAGGCTTTCTTTGTACGAGCGAGTTTGTATTGTGAGTCTAAGTTCAGTCCTCCGATAATTATTCTGTACTTTTACAATCAATGGCAAACAGAGTTAAGTCATACATGATCAACCCTAGGATTTGTTAATCATGTTTACAGCCCGTAGGCAGACAGTAAGTAAAGTGCATCGAGCTAACAGGTGCTCGTCGGCTAAACGTCTCAAAAGAATAAATTTACAATAGAGTGAGAAAAACAAAATAGAAAACCCACTCGTAGCCCGGGTTCCTTCTAGTCGCCACCATCGGGCTGGAGGTTCGGTAGATCCTCGGGTGCTGCTACGAAATCTGGCCACACAAAACCAGCTGGATCAAACCCCAGAAAGAGCAAGTGCCACAAAGGATGCCACGAAATAAGAACAAAAGCCAGCATATAAGAACATAAGAAATAAAAGAAAAGTACAAGTAATAAAGAGCACGTCAGGACAATAAACGACTAGGGATGTGGAACCATTCTGGGGGCCAGGTAACAACCCGTAAACCAAACAAGGACCGGGGTTGTAACCCTTCGCCTGAATATCTCCTTGTCCCTACCCAATTATTGATAAGCAAGTAAAACAATCATGTTCAGGAGTACCAGGGTACAGGGACTAGATAAGACTTAGACAAGGCTGGACTCCATCCATTCACAAGCGGCCAAGCAATTACTTCGGTTTACTACTTAACTAACTAGGGTTGTCACAAGCCTAATTACTAACAAGATGCAAGTAAGAATTTCCCAGTCTCAAGCCCTGCAGACCATCCAGTTATCCTTCCGCGGGTTGAGAGTATAGTTGGGTACATCGCCCCGGAGACGATATACCCTTAGGTGACTTAGAGGGTGCAACACATGACAGTGCGCTGGAAATGTGCTCTACTCGTCGGCAAGCTACAAGTCCAATTAAGAGCGCCCAGATAACGAGATTGCCTGTGACTGGAAATTCTCCATGAACTATAGTTTGATCTAGTCATTAGCCTAATCCATATTCAGTATGAATCCCTGACCGTGGGAACCAGGGAGTCACGTCCTAGACATGATGCAAGACAAGACAAGTGGATTGCACAAGCAAGCAAGCAGGAACACCCACGGTGTCAAGTTGATTATACGAGTCAAGTTACAAGTTACAAGTCAAGTCAAGTCAAGTCAAGAGTGCGCCGCCATGGGCCACTATCAAGTTATCAAGTTAAATCATGTCAGGGTACTTGTCAGGAGTACGCCATGACGGGCCATTATCATGTCTGGTTGGTCATGTCAGGAGTGCACCACTACGGGTCACTGTCGTGCTATGCTAGTTCCTTGTTATACCATACCATGTACAATAGTCATTTCAAACATATTAAGTAAAATCAAGTTCATGACAAAAGGCGTAAGGATATAAAATGGACGTAAAATATCTAATAAAATATCAATATACAGGGCTATAGAAGAGCCAAGCTTAAGGAAAATAAAACCAAATCTTCATGATTGGACAGATTGCGCAAGGGTCCCTGGGGTCGGGTGTTTGCCATTAAAATTGTTTGATTGAAATCTTAATACAAACAGAACAGTGATACAATATAGGACTTAGATGTAGTCCTAGGAGTACACTTTTGTTTAAGCTGGGTCCTTAGTGCCAATGGAGCGAGTGGTAATGCGTTGACTCCGTTGACCGGCTGACGACGGTTATCGGTTCTCTGAAGGTGTTGATTGCTCTGGGTGCTGGAGCTTGCTGAGAGGAGGAAGACGTTGAGTGTCTAGAACTGCCTCTCGGTGATTCTCTCTGTGTTGTGAGTCTTCTGTTCTGAGTCTCCGTGTGTGTGAAGGAGATGATCCTTCCATTTATAGTTTTACAGACTGGCTGCTCATGCGCGCATGCAGGATGCGCCGGTGTGGGGATGCCACGTGGAGGTCGCTGATGGAGACGCACGGATGCTGCGCCCTGATCGAGGGGGAGAACTCTTCATACTGCTGTTATGAACCGGCACGTAGCAGAGAGAAGATCTTTTCGTTGCTGAAATCTTGGATGAGTTGAGTCAAAAGACACGTGTCGTCGACTCATGGTTCGAAGATCTCGGATTTGGTGGAGAGAAGTGATCTGGTGAGCTGCGCCTTGGATTGGGCGCATGAGGAGGCTGCGGCTCATAACCTTTAGGAGTTACAAACCATTTGGGGCGCATGGCTTTTGAGGTGCATGCAGGCGACTTTCCTTCTGTCTTTCGGGATCAGAGAGCAGTCTGAGGCGCATGGCTTTTGAGGCGCATGCTGATTTGGATGCATGGCCGTAGAGGCGCATGCTGATGGTGGAGTAGCCACGTGGTAGTAGCCGTCGAAATAAAGTCATGATGATGCTGACGTTGTCGACGCTTCATTTTCTGAAAAAAAGCTGTCAACTGTTCAAACTTTGGGAGACGTGCTGCCAACTCTGTCAGTTCAGCATTTAATGTTGGTGACGTTTGATGGACAGCTGAGTGGGCACGTCGGTTGGCGTTCCACTCGGTATGGGGATGTGTTAGGGCGCACCCTCTGTAATGCGCCTAGTACTGTAGGGCGCATCTGTGTGATACGCCTGATGCCGAAGGGCGCGTCCGTGTGATGCGCTGTCTGGCTGGCGCATCGGACATGTCTTTTAATGATGCGGCTGTCTCGCTCTTCGAGTGCTATAAATAGCCGTTTGGCTGAATTCGAGGCGTCCGGTTCATCCATTTAATGTAAATTCATTGCACAGAATTCGGAGGGCCATCCACTTGGCGCGTGGGTTTGATCTGCCCGGCCTATAAATAGTGGCATGGAGAGAAGATTTGCTTCTCATTCCCTCACGTAATTCCAATATGAACTTGATCATGCGGGTGCATTCTGTTGACGAAGTGCTCCCGAGGGTGAAGATGAGACGCTGTGTTGTCTTCGATGCACTTGAAGGTGACTGTTACATCCAAAAGACGGAGTCGAGGGCTTCCGAGGCAGGCGGAAGGTGCCTGTTGCATCCAAAGATAGGGATGCTCAGGCCTCGTCCCCGTTATTCCGGAAGAGCCGTAGATCGGAATGGCGGTGCTAGGCTTTAGCCGCAGTTTCGATCACGGTCTTCCTTCAGCTTTGGAGGCTCTTTCGAAGCCTCCCCTGGCCACAGCATTTGCGGTGCTCTTCTCTTCCTTGGTTCCAGCCAGAGGGTTAAATGCTTTGTTTGGCGAAGCACTTATCAGGTGAGCCTGGCTGGAAGAGCGGCACATAACTGGGCTCTGCTCGGCCAGGTGAGCCTGGCTGGAAGAATTTGGCTGAAGGGATGCACATAGCTGGGCTGCTGAAGGGATGCACACAACTGAGCTGGATGCACATGACTGAGCTGCTGAAGATATGGTGGGATGCGCCTGGTTGGAGGCGCATGATGTCTGCTGCACCTGACTGACAGTGCATGGTGACTGGCAGCGCATGATGACTGCTGCGCCTAACTGGAGGCGCATGGTGGCCGCTGGCTGTAGACTTAGGATCTTTTCTTTGTAGAAATTCTCCTTTGTACAACCTTTTCTAGACATGTAATAGACTTTTATATATAAATAAAAAGTCCTTCTTCAAATGTCCATGGTTATTGACTTTGCTGTGAAGTGTTCTGTGCGAGTCCTGGCGCATGTAGTGTCTGGCGCATGGGCTTTCTGGTTATGAAATTCCATGCTTCTACAAGACCCCCTTCAAAGTTTTCAAAACTTTTGAATAAGTTTTGGAATACTTTGAATAAGAAGCATGGAGGTCAGGGCGTATGATTTCTGGGCGCATGCCTGTTCGGGCGCATGCTCTTCTCAGTTAATGATGATGGTGCCTCGGTAACCGAAAAGATTAATGATGATCTTTTGGTTTTATTTGCTGCTATCCTTGCAGAACCCGAGGCGACGGCTGAGATGATACGTCATCTGCTCACGCGTGCGACCAAGCCCTATAAATTGGTAAGAGTTGGAGAGAGAAAGGGTTCTTCTTTTCTGTGCCTCTGCTTCTTTAGAGTTTCTTCTTCAAAACCCTAACTTCTTCTTCCTCGAGAGTATGGCTCCCAAGACTCCTCGCGGTGCTGCCGGCAAGGGGAAGGAGAAAGCGAAGGAGTCCGTGGAAGTTGCGGCGGCTGTCATTCCCCGTCGGCCTGTCGAAGTTCGGCCGGAGGTGGTTGGTAAGTCTCATTGTCCGTACGCCAACGCACATAGGCCTTGAGTCTTTAATGATGTGCTGCGGTCTTTGTCCACCGACGCGCATGGGTTTAAACCCTGGTGATGCGCCGAGGCTATACTGCTGACGCGCATGGGTTCAAACCTGAAGATGCGCCGAGGCTATACTGCTGACGCGCATGGGTTCAAACCCTGAAATGCGCCGAGGCTATACTGCTGACGCGCATGGGTTCAAACCCTGAAGATGCGCCGAGGCTATACTGTTGACGCGCATGGGTTCAAATCCTGAAGATGCGCCGAGGCTATACTGCTGACGCGCATGGGTTCAAATCCTGAAGATGCGCCGAGGCTATACTGCTGACACGCATGGGTTC
This sequence comes from Iris pallida, assembly GCA_029216955.1. Taxonomy (NCBI): domain Eukaryota; kingdom Viridiplantae; phylum Streptophyta; class Magnoliopsida; order Asparagales; family Iridaceae; genus Iris; species Iris pallida. The sequence continues at coordinate 3,982,930 of JANAVB010024994.1, forward strand.
AAACCCTGAAGATGCGCCGCAGTTTTTTCCTTTAGACACATTGTGTGTCCTCTTCTGACTTTTTTTGATCTTTTGCTAGTGTCGATGGCAATCCCGCTTTTGAGTGAAGTTCTCTTGGAGGCTGCCTTCAACCAAATGGGAGTAGAGCATAACGAGGAAGTGATAAACCCTGCTCAAGATGCTCTTATGCTGGATCAGCCTCCTGAGAGAATGACCCTAATCCGTGAACAGCAGCATTGGTTCCTCAAACGGATGATGGAGCGTGGAGTCATTAAATCTTCCACATCTGATAAAGTGACCTTCCTGAAGCCTGAGTTCCTGTTTAGAGACCGTCTCACTTCTACTGACTCGTCAGTGCTGAAGGTCAAGGAGGACTGGTTCTTTACTGCAAATGGAGTGCATATGACTGTTAAGCAACTTGAACGTCAGTGGCCTTTGACGTCCTTCTGTCGCCTTGTTTCCTGGGGCTGGCCAGGAGATAAATGTTGATCTCCCCATTTTGCCGGGGGAGGTAGCTGATGCTGATAGAACGTCGGGGGTAGAAGAGGTGGCCGTTGACATCGGTGATGCCTCCGGGCTTGAGAAGGGTAAGGGTGTGGAACCCTCTGTTGCTCCTTCCACTTGGGGTACTATCACGACGCATGTGCCGGCTCCTTCTGTTCCTTCGGCTCCTCAGGCTAGCAGTCTGGCCCCTGTTGATGAAGAGCCTATTGCTGCCGAGGTTCAAACCTCTCAGATCGAGGTTGGCGGGTCTTTCTCCGGTCCGCAAACTGTAGTAGCTCCCCCTACTCCTGCTATGACGCCGCAGGTGCTGGCGGATGCCGACGAGTATGTAAAGTTCCTCGTCGAGGGAGTGTACAAAATACTGGAGAAAGGTGTATCTGCAGTGATGGATGGCAAGGGGAGCTTTGCGACAGCAAAAGCTTTGGCAATGCCTTGTATCGAGCTGATCCGCATTCACCAAGGCCATGACCATATGGCCAAAATTCTGGAGGTTTCGGTGATTGAGCTGGACGAGCGGCTCGCGGAACTGCAGCGTATCCAACGAAATGACCTCTCTGTCTTGATAGATACAGAGATAGGGAAGTTGATTGCTGAAATCGAGGCTTCCCATCGGGCCGATGTGAGCAGTTGGGAGCGTGAAGTGACTGGGACTGAGGCTGCGGCGGAGCAGTTATCTCAATCTATGGAGAAGACGACGGAGAAGCGGGCTGCGGTGGACGCTAACATCGCAGAGGTTGATGCTCAGATGCGCCGTCTTGAAGACCAGCGGGCCCAACTTCAACTAGAAGCTGATCGTGTCCTGGCTGAACACGTGGCATTCAAGCAGGAGGAAGCGACTCTTACTCAGCGGACCCTTGCTTTGGCTTAGCAGCGACGACAGCTTGATGAGAAGTATGAGAGTAAAACTTCCGCTGAGGCTGTCGGATTAATGCGTCAAGAAGCCGAGCTGCGAGTCCAGGCGACTGTAGAAACTCGCACTGCCGATCTGAGACGTCGAGTCAGAGAGCTTTCATCCCACCCTGGAGAGGATCGGGGACTGTAGCTTCTCTTCTTTTTATGTGTTTTTATAACTTTTGCTGGAGAAATAGCGTATTTCTGTACTCCCTTCTTTAAAAAATAAAGAAATATACTATATATATATATTTTTTTTTGATGTGTTCATTTTTGATCTCATGAACTTGATGATTTATGTGGACCTATTATCTTCTGCGCACCTTGGTTTTTAGGTACAGATAATAAGTTTGAAGGAACCAACATGTTTGCTCAGAGGTAATGTGGACGTGGCAATCATTAGGTTCAAATGATAGAATCTTCCTACTTAGAGGTATTTATGGACATGGTAGGAATGATCCTGGGGGATACGCTGAACAACTCAGAGGTAATATGGACATGGAAGTTCTGCGATTAATGTACGACAACACAGGAGTTGTTTGTACGGGATGTTTACTCAGAGGTAATGTGGACGTAGTAAACATGAAGGATAGCGTAAGCTCACGAAATGTAAGGTTCCGCTTTGTAGGATGTAGAGAGACAACTCAGAGGTAATGTGGACGTGGTTATCTTTCTACGGAAGGATGCCACGGAACAGCTGGGTTCCGGAAGCATTTGATTTTGTGAAAAGAGGTTGTTTGGGGAAATACATGTCTTGGAGGATGTCAAGAATAGTACTTCTTTAGGAACTTGCCGTTGATGGGCATCATGAACAAGTCCCCATTGGGTTTGGCGAGGCGGTAAGCACCGTTTGAGTATACCGTCTCAATGATGAAGGGTCCTTCCCAATTGGGCTCGAACTTCCCTGGTGTCTTATGAGTTAACACCATTGGCCTTCTGACTGCTAAAACCAGGTCGCCAACTTGGAAAGTTCTTTGCTTGACCTTCTTGTTGAAAGCCTGTGATATACGGGCATGGTAAAGTTCGATGCGTTGTTGAGCTAGGAGACGCTTTTCGTCAAGTGCCTCCAGTTCCCGCAGACGACGACGTTGATTGTCTTCTTCTGTGAGATCGTTTGTGATTGCCATGCGGAGCGAAGGTATCTGTATCTCGAGAGGCAGTACTGCTTCGCTTCCGTAGACCAGGGAGAATGGAGTGTTGCCTGTTGGGGTCCGTACCGTTGTGCGGTTGGCCCAAAGGCATTCGCCAAGCTTTTCGTCCCAGTCGCGTTTGTTGGATGACACGACCTTTTTGAGCAGCCTAACGATAGTCTTGTTGAATGCCTCAGCTAATCCGTTTGCTGCCGGATTGTAGGCGGTTGAGGCCACGTTTTGAATGCGATTCTTGTCACAGAACCTGCTGAAAATGTGGCTGATGAATTGGGGACCATTGTCATGAATGATTCGCCTGGGTACTCCGAAACGGTAAATGACATGGTGTTTAATAAAGCTGACCACCCTGGAGCTTTTTACTTCCGCTAGTGGGACTACTTCCGCCCATTTGGAGAAGTAATCGGTGATGGCCAGGATGAAACGATGTCCTCTTGATGAAGGAGGGGTAATTGGTCCTACAATGTCCATGCCCCAGGCTTCGAATGGCCAGGAGGCGACTGTAGGATGTAGAGGTTCAGACGGTGTATGTATGAAGTCTGCATGAAGTTGGCATGCATGGCACTTCTTAGCATATTCCACTGCATCGGCGGCCATGGTTGGCCAGTAGTAGCCCATACGTCGCAGTCGATCTTGCAACTTAGGACCTGGTTGGTGAGCTCCGCAAGTTCCGTCGTGAACTTCTCGAAGAGCTTCGGCCGCTTCTTCGTTAGACAGGCATCGAAGGAGAAGCCCGTCGAAGGAGCGTCGGTACAGCGTTTTAGTGGCTGTATCGTAGTAGAATCGAAGAGAGCGTCTCCTGACTGAGACGGCTTCCTTCGGATCTCCCGGAAGGATTCCGTAGACGACGAAGTTAATGAACGGGAATCTCCAGTCTCGGACATTAACATCGATTTTTGTCGGCACGGCGTGAGCCATTTGCAAACATAGGTTGTTTCTGGGACAAATCAAGTCTCGGCCAGTTACCGTGACATAGTGTTGAGTCCCAAGGGGCGCGGCCAATGAGGCTGCGAGGCCAGCCAGAGCGTCAGCCTCCAAGTTTTGTAGACGGGGTACATGTTCGATGAAGAACCCAGTGAAGGTTGAAATGATGTTCAATGCAACTTCATGGTAAGGGATCAAATCTTCATGGCGAACCTCGTATTGCCCCCGAATCTGGTTTACGACGAGTTTCGAGTCGCCGTAGGCTTCCAGATGATCCACCCCCAGCTGTTGTGCTAGCTGGAGCCCTATGACGAGTGCGTTGTACTCAGCCACATTGTTGGAGCACGACTTCGAAAGAGAGTATGCGCGCTGGATGACCAGCTGATCGGGGGAGACCAAGACTACCCCCACTCCTGCGATGATTTGGCCGTTGGGGCCCGTTCTTGAAGCGCCATCGAAGAACATCCGCCAAACGGGGCTTCTTTCAGTGACGTTTGATTCTTGGACTTCATCCGGGATGTCTTCATCGAGTTTTGAAGATTCTGGGATGGGGTGTGCAGCTAAAAAGTCATCCAGAGCCTGACCCTTGACCGCCTTCTGCGGGACAAACACCATGTTGTATGGCGTTAGTAGGATCGCCCATGTAGCCAGCCGGGAGTTCTGTTGTGCACGCGTCTGCACAGGAAGCGCCTCTTTTGTTGAAGAAGAGACCGTACGGCAAGACTTGATCTTCCTGCCTTTTGTTTTGGAGGTAGGGCGTACCTCCGGTTGAGTTACCTCGGAGACGAGGTCGGGGTGAACCCAGAGGACCTCTCCTCGGGATGTGGTGAGTGGGACAAGTCCACTCACATTGTCACGGGTGGGTGGCAAGTTCACCACCTCCATTGTCGCCTTAGAGATGGGGACGACGCCATCTTGTGTGGTAGTCGGCGGCAAGGTGTCGAACTGAAGTGACACCACATTAGCTGACACCGTCTTCTCTTCGTAGTCGACGGAGATTACATCCGCATTGATCATGCGCTGGATGTAATTTTTGAGGACGTAGCAGTCCTTAGTCGGGTGTCCGACAAACCGATGGTAGTGACAGTACCTCGGGTTGTCCACTTTCCCGACTTCATCGGGCCGCTTCGGGTCCGGAAGCTTGATCTTGTCACCCTGCTTCAGTATCTCAAAGAGTTGCAGGGTATCGTCATCATTGAATGAATAAACCTCCTTGGGTCTCGGTGCCAGTGGAGGCTTTTGAGTAGGCACAGATGCGCCTTTCGAGGCATTAACAGTCAATGCCTGTTTCCCCTTTGTTTCTCGTCCGGAGTTGTTGATTGCGGACTTTTTCCCCTTATCGTCAAAGACGGGGAAGCTAACACCCAGAAGACGTGCATTGGCCGCCTTCTTCTCTGCAGCTTCAGCTTCGATGATTAGGGAGCTCTAGTCGGGAGGTGGAGTAGAGTTAAGCCAGAGCTTTACTGCAGGCAGCATGTTCATACTGTAAGCGGAGAGAAGCGCATGCTCTGGCATGCCTGGAGGTAGCCTGAAGCAGGCCTGACGGAAGCGTTCGATGAATGCCCGAACCGTTTCCTTATCCTTCTGGCGTATCTCAATGAGAGACGCCATCGTCATGTCCTTCCCACCGTCGTAGAAGCGGTCGAGGAAGAGGCGTGTCAGGTCGTCGAAGGACGATATGGAATTATCGGAGAGGCTGTAGTACCAGTCATACGCCACCCCTTTCAGGGCCCCAACAAAGATGCTGGTGAGGAGCGCGTCCTCCTTCGGAGGATGCCCTGTCTGCGACTGGAAGTACGTCAGGTACCGTCGTGGAGAGTCCTTCCCGTCATACGGCGTGAGTGTTTGTGGTTTATACTTTGGGGGATAAACCACCTTGTTCCACTCAAGGGGATAAGGCTGGGGAATGCCCATCTTCTGGCGCTCCTCCTGCCTGTTCTTGGACTCGAAGCGCTCCCGCAGATCTTTGATCATTTCGACCACGTCCTCCGTGGAGCTAGGAGTCGGGGAAGGAGGTACCACCTGGAGTGGAGCGTTTGAGGGCTCCGACGTCCGGGGTGCTTCTGTGTTTGAGGGTGTCCGTTGGAGGGGCACACTCGACTCTCCATTGGCTCCTGGGTCGGGACCATTTGAAGTTGTCCTGATCAAGGCCGACCGCATCTCAAACACTGCTTGAGTCAGTGCTTGCATTGAGGCAGAGAGGGTTTTGAGTCCTCCCTCTAGCGAGTCTATGCGCTGGACAATGTCCTGTGGCGGCGCATCAGTCTCAAGATCACCCCCGGTCATGTATACTGTCATGACACGGCCGAAAGTGGATGGATCAGTTGAGGCTTCGCTCTCAGCCTCGCTCTCATGTGGGGGAGTCACTTCTCCTGGTGTTTGGCCACCCCCAGCCACATTCTGGAGTTCATCTCCGACAGGCGCATCTGCAAGGGCCTGACTGCCCTCATCTCTGTCTCGAAGGGCCTCTTCGTTTCCAGCACTACCCCCGACGGTGTCCTGGAGGACATCGTCATTTTGAGGGGCTTCAGGGAGGCCATCTTCGCCTTGATGAAGATCTGCCGCAGCTGTGCTTTGGACATCTTCGTCTTCGGAAGGAGGCTCGACAAGGGTCTGGCTACCCCCAGCTTCCTCCAAGAACTTCTTCCTCGACCGAGTGCCTTCGAACACTCCAGAGGTCGAGACAGCTGCCTTGGTTTTCCTCGGCTGGCTTTTGGATGAAGACGAGGAATTGGCAGTCGTCTTCCGGACAGATGAAGAGTTGGAGATCACGTTGCATGAGGCAACCTTTAGCTCCTCTTCTGCTGACACCTTCGTCCCAAGGCGATGTCGGAGGGGTGTCGATGATTGTAGCCGTTGGAAGACCGACTGCTTTGGTGGTACTGTCGTCTTGCAACAGCAGTTGATGGTGACCACTGCACAAGTGTGCCCCGTGAGAGGCGCATCGTGCTTGTTGGTCAACTCTCCTGACCGGCGCTTGTGAGTGATCACATTGCTCAGGTCGTTGGAGAAGAGTGCTACCCTCACACCCCTCTCAGGCGTATGGCAGGGCCAAGCGCCAGGGTGGTTGGGTGAGTGCTGCGCCCCCTGATCTAATACCAAGCAGGCATCACGATCAGTAGTGGGGGAACCACAGCATTTGAAGTGGCTTGAACGGACCTCAAACGCACAACCAGAGGAGGCGCGGGAGTTCAAGACCACTGAGTTTACCTCTCTCGGCTTGGTTGTGCACGCAGTGAATGCGCCCAAGCGAGATAAGGACTTTGAAGGTCGACTCGTTGTTGGTGCAGAAGCACTTGAGTCAACCTTGTACAGCTTGCCATCGGCAGCGCGCGTGATCGTAAGCGCGTGCCTCTGGCCGGCTGCTGGCATAGCACGTTTGTGGCGCATGGCCCGTACCGCCTTGGATTTCTTCGTACCAGCCCGCTGGGGCGCGTAGTACTCAGCATCCAAATTCTCTTCGCCATTACAGCGAGTGAGTCTGTCAAAGACAGAGGCTCTTTGTGGCGCATCAGAAGTGATGCGCGGGGCATTGGCTGCGCCCCTGCTCCGTCGACGTATCTTCCTCGCCTGAGAGGAAGATGGCTGGGGAACGTGGTCAGCCGCACGCTTCCCCGAGAGATGCGCTACATCAGCGGGCGCACCTTGACTGCTGAGGACGTCAGCAGGAAGGGAAGGCTGGACGGGCGCATTCCCTTCAACGGTGGTGCCCGAGGCGTCGACTTTGCGCACCCAGACTGCGCGGGTCTTCTTCGGCTTTGACAGCCGCTTCGAAGGACTCGCACTTCCTTCAGAAATGAACTCCTCGTACGCCTGTTGATTGAGGCGCACTACCATTGTCTTGTGGGAGGAGCCCACCTTCACGTCGTCGGCTTGTGACACAACCTTCTCGGTAGAGGAGAAAGAAGTTCCCCAGCAGAGTCGCCAGCTTGTTTGCCATTAAAATTGTTTGATTGAAATCTTAATACAAACAGAACAGTGATACAATATAGGACTTAGATGTAGTCCTAGGAGTACACTTTTGTTTAAGCTGGGTCCTTAGTGCCAATGGAGCGAATGGTAATACGTTGACTCCGTTGACCGGCTGACGACGGTTATCGGTTCTCTGAAGGTGTTGATTGCTCTGGGTGCTGGAGCTTGCTGAGAGGAGGAAGACGTTGAGTGTCTAGAACTGCCTCTCGGTGATTATCTCTGTGTTGTGAGTCTTCTGTTCTGAGTCTCCGTGTGTGTGAAGGAGATGATCCTTCCATTTATAGTTTTGCAGACTGGCTGCTCATGCGCGCATGCAGGATGCGTCGGTGTGGGGATGCCACGTGGAGGTCGCTGATGGAGACGCACGGATGCTGCGCCCTGATCGAGGGGGAGAACTCTTCATACTGCTGTTGTGAACCGGCACGTAGCAGAGAGAAGATCTTTCCGTTGCTGAAATCTTGGATGAGTTGAGTCAAAAGACACGTGTCGTCGACTCATGGTTCGAAGATCTCGGATTTGGTGGAGAGAAGTGATCTGGTGAGCTGCGCCTTGGATTGGGCGCAGGAGGAGGCTACGGCTAATAACCTTTAGGAGTTACAAACCATTTGGGGCGCATGGCTTTTGAGGCGCATGCAGGCGACTTTCCTTCTGTCTTTCGGGATCAGAGAGCAGTCTGAGGCACATGGCTTTTGAGGCGCATGCTGATTTGGACGCATGGCCGTAGAGGCGTATGCTGATGGTGGAGTAGCCACGTGGCAGTAGCCGTCGAAATAAAGTCATGATGATGCTGACGTTGTCGACGCTTCGTTTTCTGAAAAAAAAGCTGTCAACTGTTCAGACTTTGGGAGACGTGCTGCCAACTCTGTCAGTTCAGTATTTAATGTTGGTGACGTTCGATGGACAGCTGAGTGGGCGCGTCGGTTGGCGTTCCACTCGGTATGGGGATGTGTTAGGGCGCACCCTCTGTAATGCGCCGAGTACTGTAGGGCGCATCTGTGTGATGCGCCTGATGCCGAAGGGCGCGTCCGTGTGATGCGCTGTCTGGCTGGCGCATCGGACATGTCTTTTAATGATGCGGCTGTCTCGCTCTTCGAGTGCTATAAATAGCCGTTTGGCTGAATTCGAGGCGTCCGGTTCATCCATTTAATGTAAATTCATTGCACGGAATTCGGAGGGCCATCCACTTGGCGCGTGGGTTTGATCTGCCCGACCTATAAATAGTGGCATGGAGAGAAGATTTGCTTCTCATTCCCTCACGTACTTCCAATATGAACTTGATCATGCGGGTGCATTCTGTTGACGAAGTGCTCCCGAGGGTGAAGATGAGACACTGTGTTGTCTTCGATGCACTTGAAGGTGACTGTTACATCCAAAAGACGGAGTCGAGGGCTTCCGAGGCAGGCGAAAGGTGCCTGTTGCATCCAAAGATAGGGATGCTCGGGCCTCGTCCCCGTTATTCCGGAAGAGCCGTAGATCGGAATGGCGGTGCTAGGCTTTAGCCGCGGTTTCGATCACGGTCTTCCTTCGGCTTTGGAGGCTCTTTCGAAGCCTCCCCTGGCCACAGCATTTGCGGTGCTCTTCTCTTCCTTGGTTCCAGCCAGAGGGTTAAATGCTTTGCTTGGCGAAGCACTTATCAGGTGAGCCTGGCTGGAAGAGCGGCACATAACTGGGCTCTGCTCGGCCAGGTGAGCCTGGCTGGAAGAATTTGGCTGAAGGGATGCACATAGCTGGGCTGCTGAAGGGATGCACACAACTGAGCTGGATGCACATGACTGAGCTGCTGAAGATATGGTGGGATGCGCCTGGTTGGAGGCGCATGATGTCTGCTGCGCCTGACTGACAGCGCATGGTGACTGGCAGCGCATGATGACTGCTACGCCTAACTGGAGGCGCATGGTGGCCGCTGGCTGTAGACTTAGGATCTTTCCTTTGTAGAAATTCTCCTTTGTACAACCTTTTCTAGACATGTAATAGACTTTTATATATAAATAAAAAGTCCTTCTTCAAATGTCCATGGTTATTGACTTTGCTGTGAAGTGTTTTATGCGAGTCCTGGCGCATGTAGTGTCTGGCGCATGGGCTTTCTGGTTATGAAATTCCATGCTTCTACATCGGGTTGCGCAGGAGTCAAGTGCGCCAGGGGCCAACTGCGCAGGGGTGAGCTGCGCAGGGTACCAACTGCGCAGGGGTGAGCTGCGCAGGTACCAACTGCGCAGGAGTGGATGGCGCAGCAGATGGATTGCGCTGGATCAGGTTGCGCAGGAATGGATGGCGCATGGATGGATTGCACAGAAGTGGACTGCGCAAGAGCCATGCGCGCAAGGGAAAAGGGAACGCTGGGCTAAGAAGCGCCAGCGCAGTTCAGCTCAGCGCAATGCGCTGGCCGAGGGGATGCGGAGTTCACCAAAGGGTGAGCTGCACAATCGGCCTTCCGCTAAAGAGCGCAGGCCGAGAGGTCTGCTCCTCCAACCACTCCAAGAACTCCAAGAACTCCAAAACTTCAATTCTTCATATCTTTGCCAAATCAAAGCCAAATCTAGATTTTCAAAGGTCTAACTAGAGTAAAATTGAATTCTCTTCCACATGGAAGCATCAAAACCCACAAAAATCCAACCAAAATAGATCAAAACCATGTAAATCCGAAAATAGTTAAAACCTAGATCTAGAACAATGGAGACTCCAAATCACAAAATATCAAGCACTAATGTTGATCACCATGGACTAATCTAGCTAATGAATAAATAAAATATGGTTCTCATGTGGTGGCAAGGTGCACTTGCCTATGGGTGATGGTGTTGTGTAGAGGAAGGAAGAAGAAGGAGATGGAGAAGTAAATGAAAAATAAAGAGGAGAGAGAAAAGTTAGGTAGGATTTAATGGAGGTGGGTGTGTAGTGTTGAGGGTGGAGCATAGGCTAAGGTGTTCCAAATGCATGTTAAACCAAACTAAACCAAACTAAACTAAACCAATTCTCCTCCACAAAATAAAACCAAGTCATGACAAAACTTGTTTTACGAGAAAACCAAAATCTGCAAGTCGAGCCAAAATACAATTACAGGCCAGAATCTGATAAAATAAAATACAGGTCCAAGATACATGCATGCTTGATCAAAATACGTATTCAGAATATGGGTGTTACAACTCTACCCACCTTAAAAGAATTTCGTCCTCGGAATTTAATTAAGAGGCTAGAGAGACAAGGACAAGCTATATTAATCACAGGCAAGCTATAACCAGGCAAGCAATCAGACAATCATACATGCAAGCAAGGGATGGAAAACATAAGGCATAAGGAAGACATTATACCTTACGAGTCAAACAGGTAGGGATATCGCGATCGGATGTCGTCCTCACGCTCCCACGTTGACTCACCTAGAGAGTGATGACCCCAAGCAACACGGACTAAACTAATAGTCTTGTTCTTGAGTAACTTCTCTCTCCGGTCCAATATAGACACGGGCCTCTCCTCATACGAAAGGTTGGTACCAACAACCAGTTCCGAATGATCCAGGATATGGCTCGGGTCCGGGACGTACCATCGTAATTGGGACACATGGAATACATCATGCACCTCTCTTAGCGACGGCGGAAGAGCAAGACGATATGATACATCTCCTACTCGCTCCAGGATATCGAACGGCCCTATATACCTAGGACTAAGCTTTCCCCGTACGCCAAAACGAATGACGCCGCGGTTAAGCGAGATCCTAAGGAATACATGGTCGCCGATAGCAAACTCTAAGGGACGTCGATGAGCATCGGCCCAATGCCGCTGGCGATCTTGGGCAACTCAAAGACGATCTCCGATCCTTCTGACCACTTCAACTGTCTGGGCAATCATCTCTGGACCAAGCATCTGCCTCTTCCGACATCATCCTATGCTAGCGGGGATCTGCACTTCCTACCATACAGAGCCTCGAACGGAGCCATCTGGATACTGGCCTGGAAACTATTGTTGTACGAGAATTCCACAAGATGCAGGTGATCTTCCCACGAACCACCGAAGTCAAGCGTACAAGATCTCAGCATGTCTTCAAGAGTCTGGATTGTGCGCTCTGACTGGCCATCTGTCTGCGGATGATATGATGAACTGAACTGGAGACGAGTTCCTAAACTCTCTTGTAAGCTATGCCAAAAATGCGATGTAAACCTTGAATCTCGGTCCGAGGTGATACTGACGGACACACCGTGAAGCCTGACAATCTGCCTGAGGTACATCTCTGCCAACTGAGCCGTAGACTGACCAACTCTAAATGGAAGAAAGTGAGCCACCTTCGTGAGCCTGTCTACTATAACCCAAATAGCATCTCGACCAGCTGGGGATCTAGGCAATCCAGTCACAAAATCCATGGTCACATGCTCCCACTTCCATTCTGGAATCGACAAGGGCTGAAGAAGTCCAGCGGGCCTCTGATGTTCAGCTTTAACCTGCTGGCAAACCAAACACCGAGAGACAAACCGGGCTATCTCCCTTTTTATGCCATTCCACCAGAAGTGCTGACGGATATCACGGTACATCTTCGTGCCACCGGGATAAATAGAATACTGCGAATTATTAGCTTCTGCCATGACTTCCTGTCTGATATCTTCACTGGGTACACAAAGACGAGTGCCGTGTCGAAGCGTACCATCTTCATGGATACATAACTCTGACCTTCTTCCTGCCTCACACTCTGCTCTGAGCCGCTGAAGCTTGGAATCTGTAGATTGTGCCATCCAGATCCTCTCAACAATGCTGGACTGAACCTGTAGACTGGCCATCAATGCCATGCTGGTAGGAAGAACTACTTCAATTCCCATCTTCTGAAAATCTGCCAATAACTCTGGTTGCACCGTCAAGAAATAAATTCTGGCTCTCCGGCTCAACGCATCTGCTACAACGTTAGCCTTCCCCGGGTGATACTGCAAATCCATATCGTAGTCCACCAATAGCTCAAGCCATCTTCTCTGCCGCATGTTAAGATCCTTCTGGGTAAAAATATACTTCAGGCTCTTGTGATCAGTAAATATCTCCACTCTATCTCCGTACAAGTAGTGTCTCCACAACTTAAGTGCAAACACTACTGCTGCTAGTTCCAAGTCGTGGGTCGGGTAACTCTTCTCATGGTCACGAAGTTGGCATGATGCATAAGATATTACCTTTCCATGCTGCATCAAGACACATCCCAATCCTCTGCCTGAAGCGTCGCAATAAACTGTGAATCCTCCGGTCCCATCTGGAAGTGTGAGAATGGGAGCCATTATCAAACCTCGCTTCAACTTCTCGAATGATTCCTGACACTCTGCTATCCAAACAAACGGCACATCCTTACGAGTCAACTGGGTTATCGACGCTGAAATCCTTGCAAAATCTGAAACGAATCGCCGGTAGTAGCCGGCCAATCCAAGGAAGCTACGAACCTCTGCCACTGAACTAGGCACTGGCCAAGTCTCGATAGCCACAATCTTCTGGGGATCCACTTCTACTCCTCCTCGGGTAATGATGTGGCCCAAGTACGAAATACGATCGAGCCAGAAGTCGTATTTACTGAACTTGGCGTACAACTGATGCTTCCTAAGCGTCTAAAGGACGACTCTGAGATGCTGCTCATGCTCTGCTTCGCTCTTGCTGTAGACCAGGATATCATCTAGGAACACGATCATGAACTGATCCAAATAAGGTATAAAAATGCGATTCATGAGGTCCATGAATACTGCTGGCACATTGGTTGCTCCAAAGGGCATAACAAGGAACTCCCAATGTCCATACCTCGATCTAAATGCTGTCTTCGGGATGTCCTGCTTTCTGACTCTGATCTGGTGGTATCCTGACCGCAAGTCTATCTTCGAGAACACTGAAGCCCCTCTGAGTTGATCAAACAAGTCATCTATCCTCGGGAGAGGGTATCTGTTCTTGATTGTCACTGAGTTCAAGGTACGATAATCTATACATAACCTGAACGTACCATCCTTCTTTTTCACAAGAAGCATCGGGGCTCCCCAAGGCGATCCACTTGCACGAATGAATCCCTTGGTCCTGAGTTCTTCAATCATCTTGTACAAAATCTCCAACTCTTAAGGCGCCATCCTGTAGACTCGCTCTGATACTGGTGCTGTTCTGGGGATCAAGTCTATAGTGAACTCAATCTTCCGCTCTGGCGGCATCCTTGGAAGTTCCTCTGGGAAGACATCTAGAAATTCTTCAACTATCTAGGGCAACTGCACTGCTGCTACTGCCATCCGCAATACTGGAAAAGACGGCTCCACTGCTCCTCTGGAAAATGAAAACTCTGGCACGCCTAGAATGCTGAAAACAACTCTGCCAACATGGCAGTCTATCCTAGCATACTGGTTCCTCAACCAATCCATGCCTAGGACTACATCATAGTCTGCCATAGGGAACTCTATAAATCTAGCGGGGAACTCTCTACTGCTAACTACGATCCGACACAAGGAAAACACTCGATCTACTCCCACAAGACCATTACCAGTAAGTATATTGAGTCTCACTGATAATGACTCGGGCTCCAATCCTATCCGTGTCGCGAATCGTGCAGACATGAATGAATGCGATGCACCAGAATCAAATAATACCGAAGCTGGAAAGGAGTTGACGAGAATAGTACCTGCCACTACCTCACCTGGTGCAACTTCTTCTTCCATAGCCATCATCATGGCCTGACCTCTAGCTGCGGGTCCCTTCTACTGGAAACCTCTCTGCCTGCTCTGTACTGGAGCCTGGGCACACTGCTGCTGGAATGCCTGGGCCTGAGGCAACAATGGCCTCGGGTACTGCTGCTGCTGCACAGGTGCTGGTCCCCTAACCGATGGACTGGTTAGGTTGGAAGAGGACGAACTACCCCTATTCGGGCAGGCTCCTATCTTGTGATCTGTCGCTCCACAAGCCAGGCACAATCCTTGCACCCTACGACAATCTGCCACCACATGGCCCGGCTTCTCGCAATGAGAACATCCCATCGCGGAATTCTGCTTCTGCTTCTGCTGCTGCGGGTACGTCGGGGTTGAATGCTGAACCGACGTTACTGAGACCGCCCGCCTCGGAGTTCCAATAGTCAATCCCCTAGCTGCCGGGGCTGGAGCTGATGATTGGTGCATCTGACCGTGGGACCGCTTCCTGCCTCCGGTCCTATCTACGATCCGCTGGAAGGTGTACTCATGCCTCCTAGCTGCCCTCAATACTGCATCGAACGTCTGGTGCTCGAACTGTTCGACTGCCAACAAGATCTTCAAATGCAGTCCCTGCTGGAACCGCTGGGCCCTATCAAACTCGGTCGCCACCAAGGTGGGGGCAAACCTACTGAGCCTAGAAAACTCAGTCGCATAGCCATCGACCGTTCTGCCTCCTTGCTTCAAGTTGGTAAATCTGGTTTGCAGGTTGTACCGAGCCACAGCATCGAAATACTTCGTCTGGAATCTCTCTCTAAACACCGCCCAAGCAATGGGTGCCACTAATCCCATCGCTTGCGCTGTCCACCAACCGCGAGCTAAGTCCAACAACTGCAGGCATACCACAGCCACCTTCTCATTCTCAGGTGTCCTAGCTGCTTCCAGAACCACCTCGGTATCCTGAAGCCAAGCGTCCGCGGCAATCGCATCTTCGCTGCCGTCGAAGAAAGGAGGGTTCAGGCGCTTGAAGCTGTTGGCCGCGCTGTTCCCTGGGTGACCGCCTCTGGTCAAAGCATCTGCCACAGTCTGGTACAAGGCGTCTCCTCTGCGATCTTGAGAAGTTATCACGACCCTGATGAGACCTACCAAGGTCCCATCATCCGGCTCAACAGGCTGAACGGGTTGAACTGGGGGCTCTCCTCCAGTAGGTATAACTCTGGAGGCTACTCCGGAGTGCTGGGCTTGATCTCCGGGCTGCTGGTCCGCGGGAGGTGCTCCTCCTTGCTGATCGACGGGGTCAGGTACAGTACCGCTGAAGAAGACGACACAGGGAAACAATAAGGAAGGACCAGGACAGATCAACGATACAAGCATGTGATCAAGCCAAGATTCCAGAGATTCAGAGGATATGGACGGAGATCAAGGACGAATACTGATTGAGACATCTATTCGGTAAACTCTCACATTTCTTGATTGACAAGACTTGCATGGGCCACCACTTAAACCATGTCACGCCCTAGAACCAGAATACTGGAGAGCGGGGGCATACATAGCCAGCTACGTATATTGAAATAGAATACATCTCAACTATACGGTCACGGCTGTCTAGATATGAGGGTTTACTACAAGCCAACAGTCTCTTAAGGTCAAGCCTACTGTCTCAATCTCAAGCAAATAATATAATCACAAGATGTTTGACCACCAAATATACAATAAAAAGCGTCCCAAATATTACATATCAGCTGATCATGAAGCTAGTCATATAAAATGCTAGGACTAGCAAGAGTTAAGTCATACATGATCAACCCTAGGATTTGTTAATCATGTTTACAGTCCGTAGGCAGACAGTAAGTAAAGTGCATCGAGCTAACAGGTGCTCGTCGGCTAAACACCTCAAAAGAATAAATTTACAATAGAGTGAGCGAAACAAAATAGAAAACCCACTCGTAGCCCGGGTTCCTTCTAGTCGCCACCATCGGGCTGGAGGTTCGGTAGATCCTCGGGTGCTGCTCCGAAATCTGGCCACACAAAACCAGCTGGGTCAAACCCCAGAAAGAGCAAGTGCCACAAAGGATGCCACGAAATAAGAACAAAAGCCAGCATATAAGAACATAAGAAATGAAAGAAAAGTACAAGTAATAAAGAGCACGTCAGGACAATAAACGACTAGGGACGTGGAACCATTCTGGGAGCCAGGTTACAACCCGTAAACCAAACAAGGACCGGGGTTGTAACCCTTCGCCTGAATATCTCCTTGTCCCTACCCAATTATTGATAAGCAAGTAAAACAATCATGTTCAGGAGTACCAGGGTACAGGGACTAGACAAGACTTAGACAAGGCTGGACTCCATCCATTCACAAGCGGCCAAGCAATTACTACGGCTTACTACTTAACTAACTAGGGTTGTCACAAGCCTAATTACTAACAAGATGCAAGTGAGAATTTCTCAGTCCCAAGCCCTGCAGACCATCCAGTTATCCTTCCGCGGGTTGAGAGTATAGTTGGGTACATCGTCCCGGAGACGATATACCCTTAGGTGACTTAGAGGGTGCAACACATGACAGTACGCTGGAAATGTGCTCTACTCGTCGGCAAGCTACAAGTCCAATTAAGAGCGCCCAGATAACGAGATTGCCTGTGACTGGAAATTCTCCATGAACTATAGTTTGATCTAGTCATTAGCCTAATCCATATTCAGTATGAATCCCTGACCGTGGGAACCAGGGAGTCACGTCCTAGACATGATGCAAGACAAGACAAGTGGATTGCACAAGCAAGCAAGCAGGAACACCCACGGTGTCAAGTTGATTATACGAGTCAAGTTACAAGTTACAAGTCAAGTCAAGTCAAGTCAAGAGTGCGCCGCCACGGGCCACTATCAAGTTATCAAGTTAAATTATGTCAGGGTACTTGTCAGGAGTACGCCACGACGGGCCATTATCATGTCAGGTTGGTCATGTCAGGAGTGCACCACTACGGGTCACTGTCGTGCTATGCTAGTTCCTTGTCATACCATGCCATATACAATAGTCATTCCAAACATATTAAGTAAAATCAAGTTCATGACAAAAGGCGTAAGGATATAAAATGGGCGTAAAATATCTAATAAAATATCAATATACAGGGCTATAGAAGAGCCAAGCTTAAGAAAAATAAAACCAAATCTCCCTGATTGGACAGATTGTGCAAGGGTCCCTGGGGTCGGGTTGCGCAGGAGTCAAGTGCGCCAGGGGCCAACTGCGCAGGGGTGAGCTGCGCAGGGTACCAACTGCGCAGGGGTGAGCTGCGCAGGGTACCAACTGCGCAGGGGTGAGCTGGCGCAGCAGATGGATTGCGCTGGATTATGTTGCACAGGAATGGATGGCGCATGGATGGATTGCGCAGAAGTGGACTGCGCAAGAGCCATGCACGCAAGGGGAAAGGAAACGTTGGGCTAAGAAGCGCCAGCGCAGTTCAGCTCAGCGCAATGTGCTGGCCGAGGGGATGCGCAGTTCACCAAAGGGTGAGCTGCGCAATCGGCCTTGCGCTAAAGAGCGCAGGCCGAGAGGTCTGCTCCTCCAACCCGAGAAGAACTCCAAGAACTCCAAAACTTCAATTCTTCATATCTTTGCCAAATCAAAGCTAAATCTAGATTTTCAAAGGTCTAACTTGAGTAAAATTGAATTCTCTTCCACATGGAAGCATCAAAACCCACAAAAATCCAACCAAAATAGATCAAAACTATGTAAATCCGAAAATAGTTAAAACCTAGATGTAGAACAATGGAGACTCCAAATCACAAAATATCAAGCATTAATGTTGATCACCATGGCCTAATCTAGCTAATGAATAAATAAAATATGGTTCTCATGTGGTGGCAAGGTGCACTTGTCTATGGGTGATGGTGTTGTGTAGAGGAAGGAAGAAGAAGGAGATGGAGAAGTAAATGAAAAATAAAAAGGAGAGAGAAAAGTTAGGTGGGATTTAATGGAGGTGGGTGTGTTGTGTTGAGGGTGGAGCATAGGCTAAGGTGTTCCAAATGCATGTTAAACCAAACTAAACCAAACCAAACTAAACCAATTCTCCTCCACAAAATAAAACCAAGTCTTGCCAAAACCCGTTTTACGAGAAAACCAAAATCTGCAAGTCGAGCAAAATACAATTACAGGCCAGAATCTGAGAAAATAAAATATAGGTCCAAGATACATGCAGGCTTGATCAAAATACGTATTCAGAATATGGGTGTTACAGGAGTCCCATAATGAGGGCATTGTATTCCCCCACATTGTTGGAGCACGGCTCTATGAGGGAATAGGCGCGCTGGATGACTAGGTTGTCGGAAGAGACCAAGACTACTCCTTCTCCTGCGATGATCTGACCCTTGGGTCCTATTCTTGAAGCATCGTTAAATAACATCTACCAGACGGAGTTATCCTCGGCAACATTGGATTCCAGGGCCTTATTCAGAATATCCTTATAGAGTTTGGATGACTAAGGGATTGCATGTGCAGCTAAGAAGTCGGCCAGCCTTGGCCCTTGACATCTTTTTGTAGAACAAATACCATATCGTACGGTGTCAATAGTATTGCCCACATAGCTAATCGAGAGTTTAGCGCTCCCGACTTCGTCTTAAGGACCTTGAGAGGATTAACTCGGGAGATGACATGGATCCTCTGACTCGATACATAATGATGAGTCTTCTGAGTAGCAAATACCAGAGTTAGACATTCTTTTTCGACGGGGTTGTACCGATTTTTGGCCCAGATCATTATCCTACTTAAGTAGTAGATAGCTTGCTCGTAGCTTGCATCATTATTCTGAGCCAATAAAGTACCGAGAGAATGATCCATCGTATGGATATAGAGCAATAAAGGTTTACCCGTAACTGGTGCTACCAGAATTAGGGGATTTATGAGGTAGGCCTAGATATCTTCAAATGCCTTATGACACTCCTTCGTCCAGACATAAGAAACCTTCTTCTTCATAAGCATGGTAAAGGGTTGGCATCGTCTAAAAATATTTGCTATAAACCTTCGGATGTATGCGAGACGTCCTTGCAGGCCTCGATGTTCTTTCAGATTCTTCGGAGGACTCATGTCAAGAATAGCCTTAGTCTTCTCAGGGTCAATGTGGATACCCCTCGTTGTGATGATGAAACCTAAGAATTTACCGCTGGAAACCTCGAGAAAGGATTTGGCTAGGTTCATCTTGAGCTGATGTGCCCGCATGATATCAAAGATTATCCTCAGATCTTATAAGTGAACACCACGCAGGTGGCTTTTGACAACAATGTCGTCAATATAACATTCGACTGTCTTGCAAAAATGTTCACAAAAAATGGTGCTCATAGCTAGCCGGTAAATTGCACCTGCATTCTTCAAGCCAAAGGGCATCACTATGTAGCAGTAAACCCCTTCAGAGTCTTGAACGACGTGTGCTTCTTGTCATCTAGAAACATCTTGATATGGTTGTAGCCCGAATACCCATCCATGAAGGATATGCATACGAAGCCACAGGTGTTGTCGATCATCACGTCTGTGATCGGGAGAGAAAACTCATCTTTCGGGCAAATGAAGTTGAGATCCCTGAAGTCGATGCAGACTCGGATCTTTTTATTCTTTTTGGTGACACGAATAATGTTGGCCACCCAATCTGGATGCTCCTCGTGAATGAAGCCACTGTCTATGAGTTTGTCGACCTCCTTCTCGATAGCATCCATGATGTTGGGATGAAATCGACGCTATTGCTGCTTAACAGGCTTGGCGTTGGGAAAAATGTTAAGTCGGTGCATTGCGACTTGCGGGTTTAAACCCGATATGTCTTCATAGCTGCAAGCGAAGACGTCAATGTATTCCTTGACAAGTTGAACCAAGGATTCACGATCTTCTCCTATCAAGCTTTTGTTGATGAAGATGGGTTTGGGCGAGGATTCATCTCCTAAGTCGATTTGTTTGACTTCATCTTCGGTGGAAGGTTCCCGCAGTTCGAAACAAGATTCCTATTGTGCTCCTAAGCGCTAAGCCCAGGTTTTCTCCTCAAAGAACTCTAGTGTTTGGTCGTTGTCTTCTTCTTCTAGAGGATGTGTGGATGTCATGTTGACTGACAATACTTTTCTGAAGATTGGATCGAAGTTAGTATCGTAGTCCCAAGTTGATGCTTTAGATGAATGAGAGTGTACAACCTCTACAGCTTCTGAACTCTTAGGGGTTGTTTGCGGCGTGACATGACCTATCCCCCGTCGAGCGCGATAATAGTAATCTTGTGGACTTTCTTTTGGGATCGGATATTTTTAGGGAAGACGTCGGCCTTTTCTGTAGTTCAAGCCCTTGCCACTGGTCAAGTCGTAACCCATTTTCTGGATGAGATACTTTGCTTGATTGGTGTACCGGTATATTTGCAATCTACTAGCAATCTACCTTGCCGAAGATGATGGATTTTTTGTTCTTATTTCGGGGTGAAACTATATAACAGACCCCTCGGTACGGGACAACTCGGTTTACATGATTAACAGTCATTATTTGTGTTTGCAATGACAGTAATATATTATCTAAATTATACATGGCATTCCAATGTGGAAGGTTAGAGTAGGTCAAAGACAGCCTTTTATTGATAAAGTACAGGATTTTGTCCTGGGGGATTACATCATCAAGAGAAGGGGCGTCAATATTAGCAGATATATAATCTTTCAGCACTTTATCGGTGAGAACCGGAGTAGCCTTTGGAGGAGGTCCTGGAGCTTTGTGTCGTATCTTTGCCACTAGAGGAGTTGACGTCTTGGCAGGAGGCATTTCTGGAGACCTCCGTGGGAGTCAGACCCGAATTGGTTCTTGCGCCCGGCCCGAAAGTTTGACTACCAAAGGAGCTAAAGTTGGAGCCTTCCCATGCAGCTTGGCTATGAGGGGAGCCGATACTTAGGGGGTTTCTTCTTGAGCCACACCTTCAAAGGGGCTTCAGTTGCCATCTCGTATTCGGCTTCAACTTCTATTTCAGCTTCCGCTTTATCATCGACGTCGTTGGCCTCATCCTCTAATTGGATTGATTTATATTGATCAAAATCAGTGAAAAATGCCTCGATCCCTCTGATGGATAGCAGACGGCACCACCATGTACTCGTGTATCTACGGACGCCCCAACAAGATGTTGTAATTGATATTGGCATCAATGACATTGCAAGTCACTTCTGTGTGGAGATCGCCGATATGGCACTTCAGTCGGATCCTGTCCAGAGGCTCACTTTTTCCAGCGTTGAAGCTGCTGATTGTAGTGTTGGATGTTGTCAGACGATGCATCGGGATCCCCAGTATCTGAAGCAGAGTCTGGGGGATAATGCTAAGGGAAGACCCAAGATTGATTTAAATCTGATCCACCTTGATGGTGCCAATATATCCTGTGTAATACAGAGGTCTGTTATGCCGATTATTCCTGAGCTGCATGTCTTACTGAGTAAACGTGATGTTGGAGTTGATTTCCCCTACATTATGACAGTACGAACATACTGTTGGATCTTCTTCAGGCTGTTTAACCTGGCTGATAAAGGATTCAACATCCTTTAGTGCTTCATATATAGCTCCGAAGTGTCTTTGGACAATCGAAGAAGTTCAAATAGTGATAGACGAGCAGGAGTACTGGCGAGTTGTGCTAGTATGTTGAAGTTATGGGATATGGTCAACCCCGAAGCGCCTTTTTTTGTGCTTCACCTTGCAGGCCTTCGTAAGGATCTTTGAGTATGTCACATAAAAAGAGGGGATTAGGATCTTCACATCCCAATTAAATCCCTCTCTGAAGCGGCTCGCCCTAATCTCTGGGTCCTGCACCATGTACTCCGTATATCGGATCAGCCTGTCGAACTCTATAGTGTACTCCTCTACAGACATATCTCCCTGCTGGAGGTTCTGGAACTTTCTAGCCAGGTCTATCCTATCCGTGGAAGAGAAGAACTTCTTCTTGAACTAGTCCTCGAACTCTGCCTAGGTATGGCCCTCTCCAGCTAGAGCCGACTCATTTCTGAACCAAGTGCGAGCGATGTCAAGCAACTGAAGTCCCACCGCCTCGACCTTTAGATCATCTGCGAGGCGGGATACTCTCATAAGGCGCTCGATATCCTCGAGCCAGTCATCTGCACAGATAATGCCCTCGGTTCCCTTTAAGTCCCGAGGCCCCAACTTCTTGAAGTCCTAGATACTGCCCGGTCTCTCCTACGCACCCTGCGCTGGAGCTCCTCGCTCTACTGCAGCTAGAGCGAGCTGGTGGCCATCCTCCATGCCCTGACTTATCGTATCCAATAGCCTCTGATGAGCCTCAGACTGGGCTCGCTGGGCCTCAAGCATCTCCCAAAAGAAGGCAAACATCTGCACCATATCGGTAGGTAGTAGAGACAGAGGAGGAAGATCATCTACAACAGACGGAGGAGTCCGCTACGTAGGAAGAGGAAGAACACCAACGACAACTCCTGTCGTAGCCTCCAGTACTGTAGTAGGAGCACCTGCAGTGACCTCAGGAACGGTCCTCGTAACTGGTAGAGAGGCACCCCCGAATGCAGCTGCCGATACTCTGACTGCAGTAGACACGATGGGGTCAGGTCCGTGGGACATAACAGACCTCTCTATATCTACCGGCCCAGGTCGCTGGGATCTGGTCTTCGCCATCCTGGAGACAGATCAAAAAAAGGAAGTCAATATGGCCCAAGATAAATTATATCAAGGGAGGACAGTTAGAGTGCAAGAATCAGTATCAAAGAAAATGACAGTTGCATAGAACAATAAATTAGAAGTTTTTCCTAAATTGTGATTGAGTATCCTTAGACTGCAACCTATGTCCTATGTATATACAGCAGGCTCGTAACAACATTCTAAGTCAAGAGCCACTACGACATCACACTAATTGTGACTTCTGACCTGCATGGGCCACTAATAAAAATGTGTCATGATCCACCCCCGATATAGGGGCACAAGTGCGTGAAAGCATCCAACCTACGTTGCAGAGTCGAAAGTAAAATGCTGTCTAGGTATACTATAAATACATTAAATATAATTAATAACCTGTCAATATAATCTCTAATTGGAGGACAAATATGAAATAACATACTCAATCACAAATCTATGAGGAAGATATAAAGGCACGATAAATGATTCTGACAAAAGAGAAATATCCGGAGTGCAAAGTATCAATACATATCCAGAGTCTGAGTCAAATATAGCTATACATATCTGAAATAATAAACAGGCAAACTGATAAAGCTGGAGACAGAGTCCAGTCAAAACCTAGTCTAACTGAGTCGTCACTAAAGCCTGCTCAGCTGGAACTAAACCCTACTGGGTTAGGGTTTCCTAGTCTATACCCAATACTTCATGTTGGCCATAGTAGGTGGTGCACTCATCCTCGTCGTCGTCTGAAAAATATATCCAGTCAGGATTGGAGTAAAATACATTTTCGACAACAGTTCCAGTAAATGATATGGACTATATAACAGTAAATAGAGAGAATGTACGAGGAATAGTAAAGTGTACATGAAAATAGCATGGCAGGGTAAAGCTGTCAACAAGAGCAAGAATAGTAAAAATATGTTATATCATGCACAAGAGTCCAGAATCATACTATCTATGTGAGTAAATATTAGTTTTGATATGTGGCCGACTTGGGAACTTACACAAGATTTTATGTCCTGGTTAATCATACGTGAAGAGTATGATTAACACTCACAAGAAACTAGGTTTGCACAAGGAGGGTATTAACCACACATCTAGACTATTATTCCTCGCCCTCGACTGGTATAGTAGATCCAACCATGACACGTTACGACACGGGATTCTAGAAGAAGGGAGCAATTCTTCCCGAGAATCAGTGTCCATATATTGCACAAGAACTATAATAGGACTCGCACAAGATACATAAAGATAAACAAGGAATAACATCTTATGACGGGATCCAAAAATACCAATTCGTGTATCCAATGTGTTGAGAATCAAGGATATCTACACTAAATACACGAAACATAGAAAATACCATAAACGAGAAATTATCAGAGGATGTACTCGCCTGAGATCAAGTGTGAAATATCAGCAACATCCGATACAGCACCTCGTAGACCTAAATATGGAATATTATATTAATATCATGTTTCGAATTGAAAATAAGTCATACTAGTTCATTTCTAGGTCAAATGGTCAATTATAGGTCAAATGGTCGAACCAAATCAACTCTAGGTTAAATCCCTTATTCCTACCTTGATATGTTACATGTATATACTTTCCTTATCTAGATTTCATACCTTGGGTACAGCCCGTAACTATGTATATATTATTCTCTACCCTATATGTATACTTATATATATATATAGATAGTAACATCACCGACCTTATAACTAGGTAAAACCCAACCCCTCTCTTATTGTTCAATTCCTACATGATACTTCATCATTCCCTTCGTTCCATTCAGTTCTACAACTGAATTATCTTACCCCTTTTTACTGTTCAGTAAAAAACTGAACCAACATCCCCTTCATACAAATTGTGCACTCGAATACCTTAATCCCATATCCTCTCACTACCAAAATACACTCATTTAGCGACGGCTTTTTAGCGACGGAAATTTTTCGTCGGTATTAGCGACGGTTTCGTGGCCGCTCAGCGACTGATTTTCGACTACAAGCCTTTGCCATTTTTATTTTAATTTTAGGAGGAGGAACAGTCGCGCCGCCGTCGCTAGACTGACGGTAATATAGCGACGGATTTACCGTCGTCGCAACACAGTCGTATATTTGGCGAGAATTGTGTAGGAAATTGGCGGAACATATTTTCGACGACTTAGCGACGGGTAGTCAGTCGGCACATATCAAAAAGGGCGACTACCGGGCGACGGATGTATACCAGTCGCTAGTCCGTCGCTATATATACGTTCCAGACTTTAAATGAAACGCCGGGAGGAACTTTTCGCATTCCCCCCAAATTCACTCTCTCTCTCTCTCTCTCTCTCTCTCTCGTCGGTGTCGGCTTCGGTGATCGGCATCGGTGTCGTCGTCGGCGTCGGCATCTTCTCCTCTCTCTCAACCGAAGGTAACCCCCCCGCTCTCTCTCTCTCTCGATCTCTCTCTCTCTCTCTCTCTCTCTCTCTCGCGGTGTCGTATAGGGGCTGGGCGGCGCGCTTGGGGCTGGGCCATCCGGGGCTTGGCGGCTGGCTTGGCTCGGGGGCTGGGCAGCGGGCTTGGGACTGGGGCGTCGGGGGTTGGGCGGTGGGCTTGGGGCGGGGGCGTCGGGGTCTGGGAGGCGGACTTGGAGTTTTGGGGCGTCGGGGGCTGGACGGCTTGCTTGGGTCGGGGGCTGGACGGCTTGCTTGGGTCGGGGTCTGGAAGGCGGGGTTGGGGCGTCGGGGGCTGGGCGGCTTGCTTGGGTCAGGGTCTGGGCGGCTGGCTTGGGGCGGGGGCGTCGGGGGCTGGGCGGTGGGCTTGGGGCGGCGGCGTCGGGGGCTGGGCGGCTGGCTTGGGTCGGGGGCTGGGCGGTGGGCTTGGGGCGGCGGCGTCGGGGGCTGGACGGCTGGCTTGGGGCGGGGGCGTCAGGGGCTGGGCGGCTGGCTTGGGTCGGGGGCTGGGCGGTGGGCTTGGGGCGGCGGCGTCGGGGGCTGGGCGGCTGGCTTGGGTCGGGGGCTGGGCGGTGGGCTTGGGGCGGCGGCGTCGGGGGCTGGGCGGCTGGCTTGGGGCGGGGGCGTCGGGGGCTGGGCGGCTGGCTTGGGTCGGAGGCTGGGAGGTGGGCTTGGGGCGGCAGCGTCGGGGGCTGGGCGGCTGGCTTGGGGCGGCGGGCTTTGGTCGGGGGCGGCGGGTGGCTTTGCTTCTCAAATTCATCTGAGTTTATATATTGGCTAAATAATGTGTTATCCATATTGGGTGTTTCATTAGTTTGGGGGTGTTTGGATTAGTAAATGTGAATATATATGTGGTTTGGATTCATGGTGTATATGTTCACTGTCTCAAGGACAGTGCGAGTTCTATCAGTTGTGTGCTTCTGTATAGATGTATATATCTATACATCTAGCTGTGATATACATATGTGTATGTGACAATCTCAGTTAGCGACGGACTAGTTACCGGTTAGAGACGGATATTTCCAGCTCTATTAATTGCATTAATCTATGGTACGACATGGTGACGGATATTCCCTGCAGCCATTCGACTGGCGAGGCAGAAACTATGTTGCCGTAGATAAAGTTGCCTGTCCTCCGACCCTCATCCCTCGGCAATGATGATACGACAACCCATCGCTATATCTTATATAGTAGTAAATGATGTCTTAGTATATTACATTAGTGAGTTCATCTTGATTCTGTTATGTACGTCCTTCAGATACTAGATACGATAAGGTTAACATATCATACACGATATGTATACAGAATATAGATGATTCACACTAATGTATGCTAGAATGAATCTTGGGTTGTGTTCTGAGCCATCCGTTCTCACACTTAAAACACATAGGAATTAGTAGTATGAGAGCGCCGGAGAGAGTGAGAGCGCCGGAGGGGGGGAGGAGAGAGAGAGAGTAAAATGGTACGATATGGTGAAGTAGTACTGTATTTTGGCTCCAGTTCCAGCTCCATTTGATCTACGGTACAACATGGTGATCAGGACATAGTCTCTGCAACCATTCGACTGGCGAGGCAGAAACTATGTAGCCGTAGATAAAGTTGACTGTCTTTCGACCCTCATCCCTCGGCAATGATGATACGACAACCTATCACTATATCTTATATAGTAGTAGATGATGTCTTAGTATTACATTATGTGAGTTCATCTTGATTCTGTTACGTTCTTCAGATACTAGATACGATAAGAACATATACTACACCATATGTACAGAACATAGATGATTCACACTAATGTATGCTTGAATGAATCTTGGGTTGTCTTCTGAGCCATCCGTTCTCACACTTGGCAAAAAATCGAATTTTTTATACTTTATCGGCTTTCGAAAATGTACTCAAATTACATGATGGTTCCTTTAGTTAGCTTGCTTATGTTACAATTATATTATTTGTGACTATCGATCTTACCAGATGGCACCCATGACCCGAGGAGCGGCACGTCGTTTGAAGAAAACAGTGAATACTGAGGTGGCTCCTCCTACAGTTGAGGAGGAAGTGGCACCGGTTGCTAGTAAGACCGGGAGTTCTATTCATCCAGCACCGGTAGCTAGTGAGACCGAGAGTTC
The DNA here is from genome assembly GCA_029216955.1 of Iris pallida. Taxonomy (NCBI): domain Eukaryota; kingdom Viridiplantae; phylum Streptophyta; class Magnoliopsida; order Asparagales; family Iridaceae; genus Iris; species Iris pallida. The sequence goes on from JANAVB010024994.1 coordinate 4,010,151, forward strand.
TCTTCATGCAGTCCTTGCAAGGGACGACATCTCTCCTCGCGCCAAAAATCTCGCTTTTTTGAGGTGGATGCGTGAACGTATCATTGAGCGTTTGCGTGAGCAGCGTGGTTCTCATTAGCTATTAGTACTTATTTGTATTGGACTATTGGTATTGGGTTATTTTTGTATTAGACTATTTGTATTGGATTACTTATTGAGTTGTTTTTGTATTAGACTATTTGTACTGTCCTCCGACCCTTATCCCTCGGCAATGATGATACGACAACCAACAAGAGAGAATATTAGATCCATCTCAGTATGACGTATACTCTGAGAGATCACTATTACAAGAATGATATCAGTAGTGAGATTGAGTGCTGGAGGAGATATTATCAGAGTATACGTCCTACTCAGATTGGTCTCCCACCGTTACTAATTTTTTCTGACAGCATGGTGGATGTGCTCCGTCAACAGAATCTTGCTCCGAACAAAAACTTTGCCCCGGAGCTCAAGTAGACATCCTTCGTGTAGAGCTCGAGTGAGAGGTTCCTGACAGCATGGTTGTCTCATTTGTCAAAGTATTCGTGCTCATCCCACATTGGTTGTGGGACGAGCACGGATACTTTGACAAAGGAGACCACCTTGCTGTCAGGAACCTCTCACTCGAGCTCTACACGAAGGATGTCCACTTGAGCTCCGCGACAAAGTTTTGGCTCGGAGCCAGATTTTGTTGACGGAGCACATCCACCATGCTGTCAGAAAAAAATAGTAACGGTGAGAGACCCATCTGAGTAGGACGTATACTCTGATAGTATCCCTTCCAGCACTCAATCCTACTACTGATATCATTCTTGTAAAGGTGATCTCTCAGAGTATACGTCCTACTCAGATGGATCTCCAGAGTATCCTCTCCGGTTGGTTGTGTTCTGAGCCATCCGTCCCAGGGATTTGATTCTGTATTTTGGTTTCTGTATTTTGGCTCCAGCTCCATTTGCATTTGATCTACGGTACGACATGGTGATCAGGACATAGTCCCTGCAGCCATTCGACTGGCGAGGCAGAAACTATGTTCTCCTACGGCTGTTAAAGAAAACCTATGTACTTCCTCCGGGTCATGCCGCCGGCTGTGCTGCTTCCCCCTCATCTTCCTGCCCACTTTTTCTCCCCCGACTCTACACTTAAGCTGGATGTCATATGTTGCTGAGAGAGTCAAATAAAAAGAAGTGAAGTAGGGAGGAGCAGATTGGTTCAGAGCCATGGTGGAGGAGAGGAGAAGGAAGATGCTTGATCAGAACGGATGGCTCAGAACACAAGCCAAGATTCATTCTAGCATACATTAGTGTGAATCATCTATTTTCTTATCGTATATAGTATCTGAAGGATGTAACAGAATCAAGATGAACTCACTAATGTATGCTAGAATGAATCTTTGGTTGTGTTCTGAGCCATTCGTTCCGATACTTGGCAATTAAGTCATTCGACTGGTGAGGCAGAAACTATATATAAGGCTACTTGCATGTTCTTCCAACTTTAAATTACAAGATTACTACATTTGGTTACATAAATCACTAACCTCATCGCGGCCAATGTTTACAGTCCTGGTCTCAACTGTCTTCGATTCTATGATCCCATGCTTTCGGAAAATAGACAACGCAGACTCCATGGAATAGAATGGCCTTACATGTAAATCGTCTGTGATTATGTATCTTTTCCCTCCTTTCACAAACACGCCATCCTTGTTGCCTCCATCTGCAACCCTCCCACGCAATATCCTCATCCATTGCCTTACCACAGGTACATCGAGCGCCAATAACCAAACTATACAGACGGTGAGTCTTGGTGTAGCACTCAAATGTGGGGCATCCGTAAATTTGTCGAGGTTTTAAATCATCGACATTGAGTTTTAAACCCTCACATAGCCTTTCTGCTTCACTTCTAGGGTCGAGCAGCATCTTCTTGCAAGCTTCGGTCTCCAGATACTTAGTGTCAAGATTCTGGACGCTTTCGTAGCGCATGTCAACGCATCCTAGCGTCAATTTTCTGCCGAGTAAATTGGCGCTAGGATGCGTTGACATGCTCTACGAAAGCATCCAGAATCTTGACACTAAGTATCTAGAGATCGAAGCTTGCAAGAAGATGCTGCTCGACCCTAGAAGTGAAGCAGAAAGGCTACGTGAGGGTTTAAACTCAATGTCGATGATTTAAAACCTCGACGAATTTACGGGTGCCCCACATTTGAGTGCTACACCAAGACTCACCGTGATGAGGTTAGTGATTTATTTAACCTAAGACATGGGATCATAGAATCGCAGACAGTTGAGACCAAGACTGTAAACATTATGTGAGTTCATCTAGAATGAATTTTGGGTTGTGTTCTGAGCTATTCGTTCCCATACTTGACAATTAAGCATGTGAAATAGAACTGATTATGTTTAGTTTGTCTTACGATACAGATTTTCATATCCAAATTGAAATGGATCGTTACTTCGTTGTTCGTACATGAATGTACTAGCGGATCAACCTCCTGGACCGTAGGTACTTATAAGTATTGACCGTGTCGGATTAGTATCGATCTATCATTTTGGTATGGACCGTATCGGTTGGTATTGGCCTTAGCGAATTGGTATCGTCCTATCCGATATGTATCGGCTGTATAGCCATTAAGTCATATTGGCCTTATCGATTTGGTATCGGTCATATCCGATAGGTATCGTCCGTGTTGGATTATTATATACCATTTCGGATTAGTATCGTTGAAGGTTTAGTAACAAGTGTACTTGGATTTCTCTCTTCTAGAGCTAGATTACCATTGCAAGAGAGTCACGAGAGCGTAGATGGCCAGTTACAGAACATACATACTTCCTTTTCAATCTCGCTTTTCCTGATGGAAAATGAAGTATGTATGTTACTGTAACTGACCAATCACGATCTGGTGATTCTCTTGCAATGGTATTCTAGCTCGAGAAGAGAGAAATCCAAGTACAGTTGTTACTAAACCTTCCACGATACTAATCCGAAATAGTCTATACTAATCCAGCACGGCCGATACCTATCGGATATGACCGATACCAAATCGATAAGACTAATATGAATCCTAGCTATTCGGCCGATACATGTACATATCGGATATAGGACGATACCAATATGATACGTCCTATACTGAACCGATAGACCGATACTAATATGATACACTAGATACTAAGTACATCTAGCATCTCTGTGGATCCACAAATTACTACACGATAGTACCAACGACTCCAGTTACATCCGGTTATTGGTGAGTACATAATTACATAGTAATTCTGTTAGTCTTGTGATACAGATTTTTACTCTCTCATGCTACCAACGTCACAACTTTTCGAGTGCTGCTCCCTCTAATGATGATGAACGCAAAAAACCAACGTCACAACTTTTATAACTTGAGTAAATTTCTTTACCCTATATGAAAATTTCTGTTGTCAGAAAGATGGCTCCTAGGACTCGTCGAGGTGGTGCTGCTAGTCGAGGAAGGGGTCGAGGCAAGAAACCCTTGGAGGTCGACACGGAGGAAGTCTCCATCGTCAAACAAGAGCCGGTGACTGTCAAGGAAGAACCGATGACCATCAGGGAAGAGATTGCTCCCAAGCTTGAAGCTAAGGAGGAGCCACCGTCAGAGAGTAGTAGCATCGGGACCGACCCTCCTATCCCTACAGAAGACCTCAACCAGATTGAGCCTTCGTATGCAAAGTGGCTGATAGAATGGTACATGCCTCAACGCAACTATCATCCCTGGCTGTGAGGATTCATCGTCTGACTTGTGGTCTTTGTTGAGGCCAAAGTCGATTTTCCTATGTATTTTGGAATATTTGTGAAAATTTTGGAATATTTGTGCTATGATCGGTCGTCAGGATTGGATATTAGGTTACTGTAACTGGCCAACTCTTTCCTATGTGTTTTGGAATATTTGTGAAAAATTTGGAATATTTGTACAATGATCGGATTATAACGATGGATATTAGGTTACTCTTCCGGATAACTGATGTCTATTTTATATTAATTTGGTTTGGTCTATATGATTCTTGGATAATTGGTGTGCATTAAATTTGTATGTGCATATTTTGGTCTATGTGATTCTTGGATAATTGGTGTGCATAATATATTTGGTCTATGTGATTGTTGGATAATTGGTGTGCATTATATATTGGTTTGGTTTATGCAAATTTTTGCGAACAGCTAAAAAGCAGTAATTTTTTTTCAAAATATTCTCAGTTAGCGACGGACTTGTGACCGTTTTGCGACGGATGTCTCCAGTTGCCGACTATTTTTCGACGGTTATTCCGTCGCTACCTGGATATCTGAAAATTATTCCCAGGTAGCGACGGATGGTCGACGGACAATCCGTCGGCATGATTCATTGTTCGACGGAATAGCGACGACATATTCGTCGCCCGTATTCTGGAAATAACAAGAATTTCCAGAACAAGGTCGACGGTTAATCCGTCGCTATGCGGTCGATATATTGCGACGGCATAGCAACGACTTATCCGTCGTCAAGTTGCTGGAAATGACATGAATTTCCAGAAGCTGGTCGACGGATTTTCCGTCAGAAAATCGTCGCTAATCCGTCACTTGATATCGACGATATCGACGGATTAGCGACGAAACGATACGATCTGATACGCTTTTGCGACGGGTTAGCGACGGAATTTACGTCGGTATTGTCTACACAATTAAGTAATTAAAAGCTGAAGTGGACGACAGTCCGTCGAAAATGCGTCGCTAATGCTTCGTATTGTGACGTCGACTATCCGTCGCTATTCCGTCATGTGACGACAACTTAGCGACGGATGGTTATTAGCGACGAGCTGATTGCCGACGGATTTTTTGGCCAATATCCGTCGACAATCGGTCGCTAATAGTTATTACCGTCGTCTTAGCGACGGATTCGGCCGTCGCTAAATCGATAAATTTTGGTAGTGTCTTCACTGATACACCAATTTTTCCCCTTTCTTACATTCCAAATGAAACATTAGACCCCCATTCAGTCTAATGAAACATCAAGTTTCCCCATCCATCATCAGTTCAGTCAATAGACTGAACAAGATCAGACCATCAGTCCATGACTGATCACTAAGATCAGTTCATGAATGATCACAAAGATCAGTTCAACTGATATCAAGGATCAGTCCAAGCTGATCACCATTAGTCCACGACTGAGATCAAATATATCAGTCCAAATGATCACTAAATCAGTTTAAAAATTGATACCCAATATCAGTTTGAAAACTGTACACAATATCAGTTTGAAACTGATACACTAAATCAGTCAAGACATTGAAACAAATCAGTCCTCAGGACTGATACAAATCATCTAAATCAGTCCATATGGACTAATCACCCCTATCAGTCAAACTGATACAAATATTAGTTTTGACTGATACATATCAGGTTTAGACTGATGCAAGGATCCTCTATTCACTAATACATAAAGTTTTCCCAACCCTTCAATCCTGTACATAGTCCTTTCTCTAATACCTTAACCTGCATTTCCTTTTGCTTTCTGTACCACTTGAACAACACATTCATATCTATAGGTACATTATTCATATATAACACACATACACATTTGCATTTAAGATACTCAACCCTTCATATTTGTGCACTTAATAACCTAGTGCCTGCACTAAGCTCGAGCCAATGAGGAAAACCCCCAATCTCTTGAGCAGTCATAGGGTTTCCTAATTACTTGGACCCTTCCTTCGAACTCTCAGCTGCTGCCAAAGGCATGGTAGACCTGTCTTGGCTGCCCCCCTTAACATGAACTTGCTTAATTCCTGTCCTGCCATTGCCTAGCCTCACATTGCCTATATCCCCTCTTTCACTTAACTGATACATACTCGAACTCCAATACTTACTGCTGTCATGTTCTCCAAATTCCCTACAGATTTTCCTATAGGCTGCCCCAACTGATAGCTCCCAATACTTGGGTTCATTTCTACTGATACTCTCCTATTACCTATGCACTTATGCACTGGTCTGTACCTGTGCAACTACCTTCCCAAAGTACGTGACCAACCACCTTTCCTACAATCAATGAAGCACAAGTGCTCACAACCCTACTCACACTCATGTATACAACATATTCATATATAAGACACTCAACTATATCTAAATATAAGCATGTATCAATACATACATCCCTGCCCTTATATATATCAGGTAACTGTAGGTCCTAAAAAATCAAGTTGCACCTATTAACAAAGTCAGAAAATCAAGGAATACAAATTTCAAATGAACTGCATAGACATCAGATTGCGCATCATTCCGATTGCGCACACCGGACTGCGCATACTTTCAACTGTGCAGGCTGACGTGGCAATGTCATTATTATCGGACAAAATCAAATCTTTCTGACAGCTGACAGCACAAAGAACGAGGAGACTGTTCGTTTATTGTACCGCACAACGCTCGAGGACAGCTGTACATGCAGCGTAATCCAATGCCTGCGCAATCTAGTGCCTGCGCAATCCATGGCAGCACAATCCGAAGTCAGCGCAATTCAGGTGGCGTACTTCATCATGATAATTAACAAAAGTACACATGGCATTCATGCCATCAATTCCTTACTACGTGGCAACCGTCTATGCACGATCATGTGCATTTCAATCAAATGATGCCATGTGTCCAAGACAGTTGGCCCACGACCAGACAACTGCCTGCGCAGTCTGATGCTGCACAATCCAGTTTCTGTGCAATCCAACTTACGCCATCCAGAATAACTAAAAATTAGTTATTTCCAGAACTCTATAAATAGAGTTTCAAGTCTTCATTCAAGAGGATCAGATTGAGAGATCAGACATACAGTTCAGAAATACCAGAGAGTTCAGGAGTTCTTGCCCAAGTGCTGCTGTATTCTTCCGAGGCTTTTGCCTTCAACATCCGAGGCTTTCGCCTTCAACTTCAGAGGCTACTATCTTCAAAGTTCTCATCGTCCAAGGAATAAAGCAATCGTCTTCTAGATTGGATTCCTACAGTTGTACTTTCCCAGAATTCTTGTAATCTTTACAAAGTTTGTATCAATAAAGTTCATACTTTTGTTTTTGTAAACAAAATGGCGACTCTGCTGGGGACGACTTTCTCCTTCGACGAGGAAGTGCCAACTCAATGTGACGTAGCGTCTATCGGGAAAATGCAGAAGACTCTGGTTGTGAAGGTCAACCAGACAGCCTATGAAGCCATGATCAACTCGAAGACCACTCCTCGTACTGCAACCACTTCTGCCACGAGCAAAGTGCGCCCAGTGTGAGTCTCCAAGACAGCTGCACAGTCCATTAACTCTGCCAGCAAGACTGCTGCACAGTCTGCCAAGAAGCCTGCTGCGTAATCTGCTGCCTAGTCTACAGTTGCTGCCACTAAGACTGCTGCACAATCTGTCTCAACTACTCATGCGCAATCTGCTGTTGTCAGTGCACAAGAGACTTCTTATGCTGCCTTGTCAAAGTATAAGACTCCTCTACCTCTGGCGCAGTTGACTGCCAATCTTTCCGCACAAACCAACACTCCAGCAACTAGAGTGCACCACAAACACTCAGTAGCCAGAACTCCTGATGCGCAAACCACAATGTATGTGGCCCGAACCAGAAAGTCATCTGCCAAAGACTCTCCTGTGTAACCTGCCAGTGCGCCATCAACTCATGCGCAAACTGTGTCTGCGCAATATAAGAAAGACAATCCTTTGGCTAATCTTTCTTCTTTTCACAACAAAGGGAAGAGTGCTGCTCATCTCCAACGCCCTGCTGCTCCTGCGCAATCCACTGGGGGTAGTCTTTTGGCTATTCCTCCTACTCTTCAGAATAAAGGAAAGGGCCCTTTGGTCTTTTCTCAAACTTCCTCGGCTCTTGACTTGGAAGACAACAGAGGGAAACGCTCTTTAGCTAACCCTTCTTTACAAAATAAAGGAAAAGGCCCTTTGGTCTTTTCTCAGTCTTCTTCGGTCTTCACCGTAGAAGATCACACTGAACGTGCCTCGGCATCAGTCAGTACAAAAATTCTTTCAAACAAGGATTCTTCTTTCCATGTTAAAAGAACTTGTACTGATCAAAGAGGTATTCTGCCTACTCCGGTAGCAGAATTCCAAGATCTCCCGACCTTCAAGATCTTCCGTTCAAAACAAGGAAAATTGCTGGTGTCTCAAACAGAAACCCCTGAGGGTGAGTTTGCTGATTTAAGAACTTATCTCAACAGGCCAACTTCGGTAAAACGTAAACAGCCAATGCCGAAGATCAAACATCATCAGAAATAAACTTCCAGGATCAAGAATCCAAACACCTATGCTAATGAAATAAGCACTTCCCTGTACACTCAAGGGACAAAACATTTGAAGAACCGGAACCATGTTTCGAATGTTATTAAAGAACATATCCCTCGAACTTCTTCTCGTCCCATTGCTGTTCCCGATTTCCGAGAACACCTCAAGCAAAAACGGGACAATATCCCAACATCCCCAGTGCAACCACTTGGACATCACTGTAATCACAAAGTTGTCATCAAGTGTTGTTGTTGTCAAACAACTAGACGATCTGTCTTCGATCGTCTGAACTTTTCTAACTCTGAACCTATGTCGGAAGATGAAGATGAGGTTCTGTACGCTTCTGTCAACATGACTTCCAGAGACACTGGAGGTAGGAAGTGCTCTAAGCACGGGAAGCCTCACAAGCCAAGCCAACGGTACTTGGATTTACTCCAAGAATCCTCTGAAGGAGTATTCCAACATACCAGATCCCGAAGCCGAGACACAATCGATCAAAGGAATCTTCAAAATCTTTCTGAACGTCTCCTTCCTTCTCACTCATGAGATGATTCTTTCTCCGATTGTGATACATACAGCGAAAGCTCAGAACAGGCATTGTCTTCCACTGTACCCAGAGAAGTGACAACTTATGTTGTCAATGAAGATCCCGATGCTTCCATTTTAGCTATTCAAGAACAAAGAATAGCTGCACTAGAAGATAAGTTGAAGACAATGACGAAAATGTTCGCAAGTATGCATTCCATCATTGTGGCTCAGCACACAGTGCCACCGACAGTACCGCCTACAAATCCTGAAATCATAGCATCATCGGTGCCTGCCAATGCTGGATTGGGGGTAGCACCTACTCAAATACCTCCTGTACAAGTCCAACCTACACCCAGTCAATCAGGTGCTGGTGGTAGTGCTTATCATGCTGTTCCTCCTCCTAACACTGTGGTTCAGCCTGCTCCTTCTACATCAGTGGAAGATGCCAATGAAGCTGTGAAGCTCCTGCGAACTCAGTTCGAAGCTTTCAAGGAGAAGGAAAACTTGCAAAGATTGGGGATCAAGCAACCTTATCCAGTTGAATGGAAGGAAGTCCCGTTTTCTCCAAAGTGCAAGATCCCAACTATCTCGCTGTTTGATGGCAGCACATCTCCCAGTCAGTTCATCAACCATTTTGAGGTTATGACTGTTCAACTTCAACCAAATGACGCTCTTCTTACCAGAGTATTCGTCGGCTGTTTAGCTGGCGTAGCATACGATTGGTATAGAAGCTTGCCCGATGGTTGTATCACCTCCTTCTCTGGCTTAAAGCAAATCTTCTTGGAATGATTTTACGAGGGGATCAATGACATGACTATGTCAGCCCTCAATAAAATCAAACAAAGGCACAATGAAACTGCTGAAAGTTTTATCGAAAGATTCTGCCGAGAAGCTTTGAAAATGCCTCCAGGAACTCAGGCTGCTGTCACCATAGACACCTGCAAGGCAAATCTATTGCCTATCATCAGCATGTGGACGGGGTCTACTCAGTTCCAAGATTGGCCATCCTTTATTGTCAAGGCTAAAGCAGCTGAAGTTAGCGCCGACAAATTTAAGCAGCTAGGGGTACAAATGTCCAACCCCGACCGGGATGAACATCAAACATCAGGTGGTGGCAATCGCCAGAACAACCGCAAACCAAAAGAAACTTTGAACATCAATTTGAACAAGAACAAAGAATCTCTCGCGGTTAACGTAGCTCCTCCTACGTCAACTTTTACTCCTTCAGCGCCTCCACCGAGAGAACCTCGTCCTAAAGTAGAGTATTCCTTTAACAAGAATGATACAGCTAGCATCTTTGATTTCTTAATCAAAAGCAATAAAATCCAACTTCCAGATCCAAAGAAGCCCGATAAAGTCGGTAAGACTGATCATCCAAAGTACTGTGTCTATCACAGGTTCATCGGACATCCTACTCAAGCATGTTATGTGCTCAAAGGCAAAATCCAGGAGCTGGTCAACGCTGGCGTCGTCACTCTGCAACAAGACGAGAAGACTGTTACTGCAAATATGGTATCAGTTCGGTTCGGAGACTTTCCGCCCCAGATGGTGCAGCATGGCGTCATTCCTATCCCCAAAGCTACTCTTGAGATTGAGAATCTTCCTCCTCCACGAAGTGAATGTCTCGTCCCCTTGTCTCTTGACAATGGCGAGATTATGTGGATTCATCCGGATCTTGCTTCAGAGTTTGAACTTTCCTCTTCCTCCAAGAAGAAAGATCGATCCAAGGGAAAGACAAAGACTTGCAATATGGTGTCTTTTGACCCCATAGTTGACGAGGAAATCCTGTTGGGCACTAGGTCAGAGAAAGCTTATCTAAAGGACTATCCTGAAACCCAAGAGAATCCTGCTTCTTCCTCTGAACCTGCTCCGGTGCAGCCTGCTTCTACTGAGGATATTTCTACTACTTCCTCACCGGTGGTGATACCCATTTCTCCCAAGCCGATGGTCACTGACAAAGGCAAACAGCAAGTCCGCTTCGATAAACCTTTGAAGAAGTCATCTTCTTTTGGACTTGAAAAGCCTTATAACTTCGATATTTTGGCTCAGTTAGCCAATACACCGGCCCGGTTGTCAATTTTCGAGCTCTTACGTCTTTCTAAAGAGACTCGAGAAACTCTAAGTGAAGCTCTCATGCAAGCTGAAACCTGTTTAGCTCTTCTAAAGAAGTCAAAAGCAGAACCAGTCTCTTGCCTTCATTGTCATAGTGTTCTGGAGTTAATTCCAAACATAACTTTCACTCAAGACGACATGTTGATGGAAGACAACAGGCATGACCGTCCTCTCTACTATACATGATATATCGACTCGATGAAAGTTGATCGTATTCTGATAGACCCAGGGTCTGTCCTTAGCATCATGCCGAAGACAATGTTAGATGCGTTGAAGATCCCTGTACATAGTCTCTCCAGTACAATCACCACCATCCTTGGGTTCAATCAAGAAAGAAGTGAACCTTTGGGCAAGATTCGCCTAAAACTCCAAATAGGCAATCTGCACACAAAAGTGACCTTCTATATCATCGACAATCATGGTTGTTCTTATAATGCTTTATTGGGGAGACCATTCCTACATGAACACAATATTGTTCCATCAACTCTTCATTAATGTTTCAAATATGTTGATGACAATAGAGAAGTCCAGAAGAAGGTTGCTGATCTCTATCCTTTCAAAGGCGTTGAAGCGTACTGCAACGATGCTCGCATGTACAAGGATGAATTCATGAAGGTTGTCTTGTCTCTGGATACTGAAGAAGAATCAGAAGCAGTGCCCAAAGATACCCTTATCATACCTGTTAAAGGGCGTGTCTCTTGTCCTCAATCCTCCAAACCACTGGCTATTCACTTGCCAGTCCAGAAGCAACCAACTGATGGTGGTCAAGATCAAAGGGAGCTCATCTCTTCTGAGCCGCTTGTTATCAACTTATGTCGTAATAAAGACAAAAAGCAGCTCACTTCTTCTGAGCCGCTTGTTATCAATCTACCTCATAACAAGGAGAAAAGGGAGCTCACCTCCTTTGAGCCGCTTGTTATCGACCTTCGTCGTAACAAAGCTAATCCTCCTCCACGTTCTTCTTCTCCCCCTCTTGTAATCAATCTGACCAAGCCTGTTAAGGTTGAAGGTCCTGCTGTAAATACAAATGTACAAATCAATAAAAAAACATCTACTTTCCAGTATACCGATGTCATTTATCATGCTAAATGCTACTTGGATATGTTAGGTAGATTTTAGTCATTTACAATAGGAGTTGTGCAATCTCTTCAAACTGAAGTTTCAGTTGAACACCCAAAGGATTCATATCGTATTGTTTTCGCTCGTAAGAAAGGCCAGAGTCCAATACTTTTTAGTAAAGGACCGGAACAACAATTCAGCTATACGGATGATAGCAAAGTTAACGACACGGGGCATCTTCAACTCCGTCATTACAGTCAACAATCAAAAGACATCATCCAAAAGATGGGTTACGACTTCAAGAGCGGCCTCAACTACGGTAAAGGTAGAAAGACTCCTCTCCGTACGGCTGTTCCGAAAGGAAAGTCAGAGATGTACTATAGCAGGACCAAAAGAGGTCTCGGATATGCTTATCCTCCGATGTTATCCCTAGTAGGCTCTGAATCAAATAGCGAGGAGCGTTCTAACTCTTCTGATTTCAGATCGTGGGACTCTGACACCAGTATTGGTCAAGTTCATCGGTTAACTGTATCTTCTAATATGGTCTCCGTCGAACTTCCAGAAGGCTATGACGAGGATATTGAAGAAAGTTCTGAAATAGATCCTTGGGCTCAACGAATGGACACCCAATGGGAACTCCGATTTGAACAAAGAGAACCTCCTACCGAAGATCAATTGGTTCAAATTGATGTAGGAGAGAACGAGTCACCTCGTCCAATATTCATCAGCAAGAACCTTCCAGAGGAAGACACGCAAGAATTAATTCTTTTAATTAAAGAATGTATTGACGTCTTTGCCTAGAGTTATGAAGACATGCCAGGACAGGATCCTAAAATCGCTACTCACAAACTGAACATCTTGCCGAATGCAAAACCGGTCAAACAGCAGCAACGACATTTTAAGCCAGAAATGATAGATGCAATCGACGATGAAGTCAAAAAGCCCATAGCTTGCAGCTTTATCAGAGAAGAGCAGCATCCTGATTGGGTAGCCAATGTCGTCACAGTTCTATAAAAAATCGGCAAAGTTCGAGTTTGCATCGACTTTCAAGATCTTAATGAAGCATGTCCAAAAGATGAATTTTCTCTCCCTATCACGGACGTCATGATTGACAACACTTGTGGGTTCGAAAGAATATCTTTCATGGACGGATTCTTCGGATATAATCAAATTCGGATGAATCCTGAAGATGAAAGGCATACTTCTTTTCGCACTCCTTGTGGAGTCTATTGTTATACTGTGATGCCGTTTGGTCTCAAGCACGCTGGTGCAACATATCAACGAGCCATGAGTACCATCTTTCGAGATCATCTGTGTAAGACTGTCGAATGCTATGTTGACAATATTGCTGTCAACAGTCGTCTGAAGGAAGATCACATCCAAGACTTGAGAACTATCTTCAATATCATGCGCCAACATCAACTCAAAATGAATCCCACCAAGTCATTCTTGGGTGTCTCTAGTGGCAAAATTCTCGGCTTCGTCATTACCTCTAAGGGTATACACGTGGATCCCGAGAAAATCAAAGCCATTCAAGAGATGCATCCTCCACGCAACTTAAAAGAGCTACGAGGATTCCAAGGTCGACTTGCGTACATCAGGAGATTTATTTCGAATCTGTCTGGACGTTGCAGACCATTCACTCAACTCATGAAGAAGGGTGTATCTTTCGTTTGGAATGAAAAATGTCAACGAGCATTTGACGACATCAAGCGGTATCTCATGAATCCACCGATCTTGGTGCCACCAATCTCTGGCATACCATTCTTAATGTATGTCCGTGCTATGGATCATTCATTGGGTGCTTTACTTGCCCAAAAGAACAAAGAAGGCCACGAACAGGATATTTACTACCTCAGTCATACTATGATTGGTGCTGAACACCGTTATAGTCCGGTCGAAAAAGAATGCCTAGCTCTCATGTTTGCTAATCAAAAGACTCGGCATTACATCATTGGTCAAACTATTCATGTCATATCCCGAGTTAATCCTCTTCGGGTACTCGTGAAGAAACCCAGTATACTCAACTCTCGGCTGGCTACATGGGCCATTCTGCTAGCCCAATATGACATGGTAAATGTTCCTCAAAAATCTGTCAAAGGTCAAGCACTGACAGATTTTTTAGCAGCCCATCCTGTCCATAGACATCCAAACTTTACGATAAAATTTCAGATGAGACTTTGGAATCAAATATGGTCTCTGAAAAATTTCCTACTTGGCGTCTATTCTTTGACGGAGCCTCCAGAATCGGACCCAATGGTGCTATTATCGCAAGAGTTAGAGTTATCCTTGTTTCTCCAAATAGGTCAGCTATCCAAAGAGCATATTCCTTAGACGAGCCTTGCTCCAACAACGTGGCAGAATATAATGCTATACTTATCGGCCTTCAGCTAGCCAAACAATTAGACGTTGAGTATCTTGAAGTCTATGGTAACTCTAAGCTGGTTATTAATCAGGTTAGAGGAACCTATGAAGTTCGTCATCAAGATCTAGTACCTTATCATGAAGCAGCAATCAACATGGCTACATCATTCAAAGCCTTCTTTATTGAATATGTTCGTCGAGCTTGTAATACTGAAGCAGACGCTTTGGCCAATCTTGCAGCAGTCCTAGCCATCCCTATCAGAAGACAACATGTGGTGGTCATCTCTAATCGAGAGTTATTCTGTATCGAAAACAATCGTAATATTGAGTTTAGTAATCTTACTGAAGTCAATGTTATCAATGAAGACTGGAGAACTCCTTTCATCGACTTTGTAGTCCATGACATACTCCCTGAAGATCCCAAAGAAGCTACGAGTATTCGTCGAAGGACTCTATGATTTTATTACAATCAGACCACTAAGACTCTCTATCGACGAACTTATGATGGCCTACTCTTGCGCTGTCTAGCTGGTGATGAAGCAAAACAAGTACTGCGTGAAGCTCACGATGGCGTTTGCGGAGCACATCAACCTGGTCCTAAGCTACAGGATCGCATCCGATGCATGGGTTACTACTGGCCCTCTATGGTATCAGATGCCATTGAATATGCAAGAAAATATCGAGCTTGTCAAATCCATGCAGATTTTATTCATCAACCTTCAGAATTTCTACATCCGACGGCTGCTTCCTGGCCTTTTGAAGCTTAGGGTATGGATATTATAGGTCCCATCAATCCTCCTTTTTCTAGAGGACATCGGTTCATACTAGCAATAACCGACTACTTCTCCAAATGGGTTGAAGCTATACCTTTGGTTGAAGTCAAGACTAGCAGCGTTATCAACTTTGTTAAACACCATATCATATACAGATTTGGTGTACCTCGATGAATCATCCATGACAACGGACCATAATTCATCAGCCAGAAGTTTACAAGATTCTACGATAATCATAGGATTGATAACGTCGCTTCGGTAGCCTACAATCCTGCTGCTAATGGATTAGCTGAAGCTTTCAACAAAACCATCATTAAGCTCCTCAAGAAGTTTGTATCCACTAACAAACGAAATTGGAGCGAAAAGCTTGGTGAATGTCTCTAGGACTATCGAACTACAGTCCGCAATCCCACAGGCTTTACACCTTTCTCTCTGATGTACGGTTGTGAAGCTGTTCTTCCTCTGGAACTTCAAATTCCTTCTTTAAGGATTGCCATTGCTAACGAGCTTACTACAGAGAACAACGATATTCTTCGACTTCAAGAATTAGAAGCGCTCGATGAAAAGCAGCTATTAGCTCAACAGCATATTGAGTTATATCAAGCCTGTATCTCGAAGACTTTCAACTGCAAAGTTAAAGTCAGAGCCTTTCGGCAAGGAGAACTTGTTCTAATAGTAAGACGTCCTATGACTATGACTCACTTGAGCAAAGGCAAGTTCGATGCAAAGTGGGAAGAACCTTACGTTGTCAGCAAAGTCTTTTCAAATGGAGCATATCAACTTACAGAATTAGATGGTCGAGTTGCAATGATGCCTATCAATGGCAAATTCTTCAAGAAATACTATGTATAAATGTAACAGAAATTTATGTAAATATGATCAGACAATTCATAAATAAAGTTTGATTTTTATTTCATCATAAGAGATGTTACATGATATCAAAGAAGATCATTGTCACCTTTCTCAATATTAGGACGCGGACCACTGCCGTCCTTATCAAAGACATAACCAGCAAAAGAACTGAGGACTTCTTTTCTAGAACCGACCAGGAACTTGCAAGCAGCTATCCTCATGGCCTCTTCCTCTTCAGTCTTTTCTGGTTCAAGCAGGAAGTCCAGAATATCTTGCGGTGGTTTGGGTACAGACGAACCTTCGCCTGCCTTTGCCTGCTTTGGCTGGACCAGTTTGGCCAGATGTTCTTCAACGCCCGCTTCAACTTTTGGGGCGATTTCAGCCTTCTTGGATGCATCTCCGGATGACATCTTTATGTTGAAAAGTGGAAATGATCATTCCTTCCAGATTTCTGTTCTATTTATAGGCAGAGATTCTCAAAATAATAAAACGTCACATTCATCCGACGGTTCGTCCGTTCATTCATCATCACCTAACGGTTCATCCATTCATCATCATCAGACGGTTCATCCGTTCATTCACATCCATCATCTGACGGTTCATCCGTTCATTAATATCAGATGGTTCATCCGTTCATCATCATCTGACGGTTCATCCGTTCATTCACATTAACCCGACGGTTCGCCCGTTCATTCATTATCACCATCTGACGGTTCATCCGTTCATTCATATTAACCCGATGGTTCGCCCGTTCATTCATTATCTCTATACGACGGTTTATCCGTTCATTATATTCATCTGACGGTTCACCCGTTCATTCAATTCATTTGACGTTCCATCCGTTCATCACGACGATTCATTTCGTTCATTTATACCTTTTTGACGATTTATTTTCATTTATTATCCATATCAGCAACTTGTCGTCGTCGATTAAGTTGTCTATTTTGAAGTAATAATATTCGACAAATTATATTCTGCCACGTCCACATTACCTCTGAGCAGATATAATGAATATAATTATTTTCTTCAAAATCATAAAGAAATATATTATGTCCTGCACCTCTGAATATATTTTCTACCGCTATTATTTATATCTGAATAAGATATGCAAGAAATAATAGAGGCACAACAAAATGTCTTTTATTGATCAAAATTTAAGACATTATATAGCATAAAGAAAGACAAAAAAATACAAGATGTTCTTTCTACTGAGATGGAGGCATCATCAGATTAGCAATCTGTTGTTTCAAAAGCTGCCATCGTTCTTCGTGAGATGACATCACTCTCCTCCTGGCCTCTTCCATCCCAGATTCTTCATTAAAAACGGGCATGAATACCATTCAGCGAGTGATTTCAGCATCATGAGTTGCTACATACTCGTTTCTTTCCTGAGTTAGAGCATCAATTTGTTGGACTGTAGTTTGATGCTCTGTAACTTCATTTTCCAGTTTCTCTTGGAGACGAGCAATCTCCACTCTCAGCTCGGCAATCCTTCTCTCTCTTCTCTCAGCAGTTGAGATCACCGATTCCAACTTGGAATTATATTCAGCAGATTTAGTAGTATAAGCATCCAAGAGGTTCTGGAGATTCACTCTTTCAACTGCAGCTGCCTGAGCCATTTGTTCAAATTCTGCCTGCACTAAAGGTTCCACTTCCCCTTTGTTGAGATCTTTATAGTTCTTTAGGAGATTTCCAGCTCATTCAATATATGGTCAAGGAAAGTGGCCTGAACCTCATCACCTTGCTCCCGGATGGCCTTCACCAAGAAAGAGGTCAGACCTCTAACCATGTAAAAATCAGCGTCTTCTTTGTCCATCATTCTATTGATCAGAGGTCCCAAGGACTCGAAGAATCATTTGGTGAATGATTGGATGACAAGCTGATTAATCACCAGAGCACCAGGAGTCGCAGCTACTCCTGTTGATGACGAGGCAGCAAGATGTTCAGTTGTTCGAACAGTAGGCTCTTTGAATAAGGGAACCAAAGTGGAGCTGGTTGCTCCTCCTGGTTGTTCCTCTACAAACTCAAATACTATCACTTTGCCTGTCATTGGCTATTGATAAAGAGAATCAAAAGTGAAAACAGTCTTACCATGGGTGGATCCAGCAATAAGCCTATCATCTGCAGGAACAGACTTTAGCTGAGCAGAAGTAGCTTCAGACGCTACTGCCTGGCTACTACCTGCTTCAGAGCCACAAGATAAATGGTGGCTGCTACTGGCAATTGTCGTTGCCAGTACTATGTCCATGCATGTTGGAGGAGCAGAAGAGGATTCGGGTTCTGTATGGATAAAAGTAATGATGTTAGCTATCAAGTTATTTATTAAAAGAAGATCGCTAATTTTATTACAATACCTTCGGGAGCAGCAACTGGAGCTTCCTCCAAATCCACCTCTTAATCAGCAATCTTCTCTGGAGATCTCGGCACCTTAGTCTCCTTTTCAGGAGTCAGAGTGTCTCGAGGGGATGTCTGGATCTCAACATTCTCTTCCGGATTTTGTGTCTCATCTGCAGCTTCTGATGAGGTGCTCTCCTCGTTCTCGCTGTCCTCGGGAGCCTCTTCACTAGCAGCATCAGCGGCATGATCAGTTTCTTCTTCATAACCGAAGTCACAGCCATATAAAGCTTCGATCATCAAACGATCTTCTTCCGCAAGGGTTGCTCCCGGTGTGGCAGGAAGATGAGTTTCCGCTGCTGTTGGCAATAGAGATTGCAAAGGTTCATGCTGTGTTTCTGCAATATTGTCTCTAGGCTCTATGGCCTCATCTCTCCGGTAGATCTCTTCCCTCTGCTTAATTTCCTCTCTCTGTTCTGGACTGGGAGTTTTATTCCCAGACTCAGAAACAGGAGCGGGAGAGGGCATGGTGAGTCCTGCTGCAGCGTCTATCACGATCGAAGATAAAACTTGTCTTCTGCAGACCAACCTTTTCTTCCTATGCAGAGGTCTCTCAGGACTCTTTATGTTTATTGCCTCGACTTGTTTTTGAACAGAGGTTGGTGTGGCAGCTTCTTCCTGCTGAATTGTCTCGGCCAGCTGCCGAGATTGAGATCTGGTAGTAATCTTTTCTGAAGAATGATCCAAGATCAGTTTCTTCTTCGCAGCTGGGACGGAAGGCTCCTCTCTCCTTCTCTTCTTGGCCGAAGATTTAGCGACCTTCAAAGAAAAATGCAGTGGCGCGTTAATCTCTTCAGGGAACATAACGTCCCTCGAAACTTCTAAGGGTGCATCCACTGGCTCGTACACCTCATCATTTCCTGGAAGTGACATGATGACTCCTCCTTTCTTTAATTTCGTTACAGATGCGAAGCTATCCGCAAGATTGAAGTTCTCGGCAAAAGTGTTCGATGATGTATAAAACACCGAATATGTGAACAACATACGAGGGCCATGATTACTATTTACTGGCATCGAGAACGTTGCTTTCATATCTCGAGCATTGTAATAAGCCCAAGCTCAGGCTCCATCTATCAAGAAACTTTTTCCTTGTAGGCATGAGATAGCATTACCTACGTGGAATTGGTCATATCTAAACTGTCGAGCAAACCGGCTGGGAAGATATGGCTCCAAGTAGCATTCTTCTTCAAACCGATACACCAAGTGGGATGGACGAATTGTCTTCAACCAATCAAAAGCTGTACGGCTCAAAGGTTGCATCTTTGAGTCAACCATGTTGGTTGGCATCTGTTCATATCCGGCAGGAGGAGGAGTGCAATAGAAGTTCCATCCTTTGCCAAGGTTCAAAGCATGTCTGCAATCTCTCAAGGAAATATATTTCCACTTACCGTGGGAGAATCTCCGCAAATAGCTGCCACTGACTGGTCCCATGTCGGGGTCCATCAAAGTATGATGGTGTAGAAGCAACCACCCGAACAGATAAGTATACGACAATTCTAGCCGAGGAAACTCTTTCTCGCCCTTAGCTTTCAGCATCAATTCGACGTACAGGCGGAGACTGGCGTTCATTCTACAAGTTATTGCCGATAAGAGATCATCTTGTAGCCGAAGACTAATCAAACGGCAGCAAAAAGAACACCGCGATGGAAGCGGTCTATGACACTTGCTCCGGGAACGACGAATCTACGGAGCCAGTATGTCAAAAAACCTGCCAGTTGGGCTTCTTTTGACATAAATCGATATCCCACTCTCATATAACTCTCGAGAATGTCTCCTTTCTTTAGAGGAGGACATTGATGATCGTCCTTGATCTTGACATCCAAGTCACCACTTCTCTCCATTAACTTCACCACTTCAGTACTGCTCAGTGGTTTAAAGAAGTCAGGATAGCAGTTGTCATATTCCTTGGTCTTCTTTTCTTCAATATGGTTGAGAAACAGATAAGGCAACCATTTGGATGAATAGCAGGTACCAGATGTTCCACTTTTGTAAAACAAAGAACAGATTTATAATGACACAGCAGTTCTTCGAAGACTTCTACCATGGCCGCATTCTCTTTTCGAAGTTTGTCCAACTCATCATTAGTTGGGACAAATTCCTCTTACGGGGCATTCTCCATCGGCAGGTAAGAGATGTACTACATCTCGTGAAGGGCAAACCCGATCTCTCCGCAGGGAGTCATAAAAGTCCCTGTCCTATAGTTGTATCTTTCTGCTAGAGCCAGAAATAGATACGAATTGGGGGCGAAACCGTAAACAGTGGCATGCACTGCTTGATACAAGTTAATCTGCTGAAGTTTGTCTTCAAACTTAGTCAAAATCTAGTTTGCTATACAACTCCATCTCTTATAGTCTGGGTTCACCAGTCCAGTTAATCTGAGGTCTTGATCTGGATACCTTCCTTCGACCTTCGCGAACTCATTCGCGAATATTGGAACTCTCACGGGTAATAACAAAGAAGAATTTTCCGGCAGAATACAACCGGGCTTTAAACCTCTGAGCAAGACACTGTATCGTTCTGAAGAACTGTAGAACATGTCTTTCTTGTTAGGCCCCTTCTTCACATAAATCTTTCCTGGACGGGCATCCTGAAAAGGTGTGAGATTCCATTCCATTTTTTTCGGATAGCTTGCATGAGCATATCGAGATAAGGGGAGACAGCAGGAGACATCTGGTATCGAGATTGTCTTGTCTTTCTGTTAGACAATCCGTTCTTCCATCTGTGGCCTCGGCTGAGAGCTCTTCTCAAAAGCTTCGCCAAACAGAAATAGGGGCTTCTTGTGAATGATGGATCTGCCGACTCCAAAGGTTGCCCATTCATCAGACATAACAGGGTTTCATTATCTTGGGTTACCAAGATAGCTTGGCAGAAAGATGGCAGATCATACTGAGGAAAGTGCACATGGGACAAGTCCTCTTTGAATTCTGATTCTGAAAGAGTTCCTACAAAGTTCTCATACCCCGAATCTTCTCTGGTATTAACTGCATCAAACAGAGAAAACAAACATTCAGCACAAGAAAAAATCAAAGATGCTACCATCAGACTGCACAACCATCAGACTGTGCAACCATCAGACTGCGCAACCATTAGATTGTGCAACCATTCGATTGCACAACAAACAGTCTGTGCCAGCATCAGATTGCGCTGGTAGTCTCGCACAAATCAGCAAATTGTGCTGACTTTTGCCAGCACAGTTCAACTGATTGTGCAAGAAGTTATTCTTCATAAAAATGAAGAATAAACTATTTTGTGCAAACAAAAACCCTAAAAAGGGTGGTGCAGTATGATCACATCTCTAAAAAGAGATGGATTCTAAAAATCAGTAAAGTCGAAAAAACCTAAAAAGGGTTTTTCGATTGGGTCATCTACCTTGCAAAGCAGGATGCGCAGTCTCATGTCGAGAAGGACGTCGTGCAACCCTAGCCGAAGGCTCGGTGGAGGTCTTGCCCTTGGCAGCGGTGGAAGAACCCTTGGGAGCCATGGAGATTCGATGGAGAAGAAAGAAGGAATAGGCTCGAGACTTCTCTCTTAATCACAAAAGCAAAGTAAAGAATAAAATGAATATTGAAGAGAACTATTTATAGTTTTTCAAAGAGTAACGGCTGCCTCAGACTGCGCCAAAAAAGTAGGGATCGACTCATCCGATTGCGCAGACAGCTCATGCGCAACTTGATTTTAAATTTTGAAATTCAAAGTATTTCGAAACTTTGAATAAATTCAACTTTCGATTTGAAGGGTGTCTTGTAGGTCCTAAAAAATCAAGTTGCACCTATTAACAAAGTCAGAAAATCAAAAAATACAAATTTCAAATGAACTGCACAGACATCAGATTACGCATCATTCCGATTGTGCACACCGGACTGCGCACACTTCCAACTGCGCAGGCTGACGTGGCAATGTCATCATTATCTGACAAAATCAAATCTTTTTGACAGCTGACATCACAAAGAACGAAGAGACTGTTAGTTTATTGTACCGCACAACGCTCGAGGACAGCTGTACATGCTGCGTAATCCAATGCCTATGCAATCTAGTGCCTGCATAATCCATGGCAGCGCAATCCAAAGTCAGCGCAATTCAGGTGGCGCACTTCATCATGATAATTGACAAAAGTACACATGGCATTCATGCCATCAATTCCTCACTACGTGGCAACCGTCTATGCACGATCATGCGCATTTCAATCAAATGATGCCATGTATCCAAGACAGTTGGTCCACGACCAGACAACTGCCTGCGCAGTCTGATGCTGCGCAATCCAACTTGCGCCATCTAGAATAACTAAAAATTAGTTATTTCTAGAACTCTATAAATAGAGTTTCAAGTCTTCATTCAAGAGGATTAGATAGAGAGATCAGACATAAAGTTCAGAAATACCAGAGAGTTCAGGAGTTCTTGCCCAAGTGCTGCTGCATTCTTCCGAGGCTTTTGCCTTCAACATCCGAGGCTTTTGCCTTAAACTTCAGAGGCTTCTGTCTTCAAAGTTCACATCGTCCAAGGGATAAAGCAATCGTCTTCTAGATTGGATTCCTACAGTTGTACTTTCCCAGAATTCTTGTAATCTTTACAAAGTTTGTATCAATAAAGTTCATACTTTTGTTTTTGCAAACAGTAACATGTAATTTATACTATACTTATAGTCATATATAGTATATACATTATACATGATACATGATATATATATATATATATATATATATATATATATATATATATATATATATATATATATATATGTATATACATTAGTACATATATAATATACATATATAACTCTAACACCTATATGAGAATATGAATACATATATATGGATACACACAAAATGTGGGCACTAGGCTAGTGTCACTGTTTCATGAGAAATGGGTATGTACACCAATGTGTTGAGGTCCAAAAACCTCCAAATTGACCCAGTGTCCAAATACAACATGACACAACCAATTGGTATCCATTTGTGGGCACTATAATAGCCTCAAATACTAATCACATCTCCATTTAGCCCATGGGACAATATTACAAACACTGGGTGTGCCATCCTCGAACTTTTTCCAAAAGTGGCACAAAATCCATTCTAACTTTCAAATAAGAACATACTAGAGTCTCAAAACTCTTCCTATGGGTTGTCCTAATACATGGGTGAGTTCCTAAGGGTCCAATATCAAAATTAGAATCTAAATGACAAGTTTAGAGGGTGTTATACCTATTTGGAGATGGATTTCCAATGAATAATCCAATGGACACGATCCCGACACGAAACTCCTTAGCAAATGGACTCTCCTCCTTGCTTCTAGCTCCAAGCTCCTTGTAGGCACTTCCTTCTCGAGAGGATAAAAGGAATGAGTAGGATTTTGGGAAAAATTAATGGTAGAAAGGCTCCAAATGGCAAGAGCACCAAAATAGGAAGATGGAGGCTTGGAATGAAATGAATGAAGTGTAGAGAGTGTCCCTCAAGTGGCCGGACATAAAACCCTTAGGTTAGGGCTAATCCAAATTGTCAAGCATGCCCTCTAATGGTTGTCCTAAGGCTATTTAAAAGCATGGAGGGTTTGGGACCATTTTGGTCAATAGCCAATCTTTATTTAACTAATAGGGCATGACTAATTAGTCTAAGTGGAACTAATCTAATAAGTGGGTTTATAAGTCATGCCTTGCCAATTATTGGGCTCTAGTTTACTGCCTAAGCTAACCGGTTCACAGACACAAGTCTATAATTTGGCTAGCCTCTAACATATCAACTAACACAAATAAAATAAATAAATATACACAATATTCCTAAATAAATATTCATATAATATAATAATTATAAAATAACAAAATTACCCCTATTTAGAAAAGTGGTAGTGACAACGACGCCATCTTGAGCTTCAGTCGGCGGCAGGGTACCAAACTGGAGGGACACCATGTTCGTCGAGACCGTCTTATCGTCATAGTCGAGCGAGAGGACATTCACTTTGATCATGCATTGTATCTAGTTCTTCAGTATGTAGCAGTCTCGGGTCGGGTGCCTGACGAACCGATGGTAGTGACAATACCTCGAGTCGCCTTCCCTGTCCATCTCATCAGGGCGCTCGGGATCGACAGCTTGATCTTGTCGCCCTGCATTAGCACCTCAAAGAGCTGCTTTTCTTTTGGCTCGCACCCATTGTTGTTGTTGTTGGCAGCGTGCTTCCCTTTGTCGTCCAATAAAGGGAAGCTAACTCCTAGAAGACGAGCATCACGGGACTTCAACTTGGCGACTTCGGTATCGATAATTAATGCAGTCCAATCTGCATACTGGGCAGAGTCGACCCAAAGTTTGACCACCGACGTCATGTTCTTCCAGCAAGAGTCCATCCACACAGACTTAGGTATGTAAATGGGTAGCCTTAGACACGCCTGCTGGAAGCGCTCGATATAGGCTCAGAACATCTCCTTGTCTCTCTGGGTAATCTCCTTGAGAGAATACATAGTAATGCCTTTCCCGCCATCGTAGAATCGGGCAAGGAACAGACGCTTCAAGTCCTCTAAGGTGGATATGCAATTGTTAGGGAGGCTGCAATACCAGTCGTAGGCTACCCCCTTTAGTGCTTCAATAAATAGACTCACGAGCAGGGCGTCCTCCTTCGGCAGATGCCCCTTCATAGAGTGGAAATTAGTCAAGTATTAACGGGAAGACTATTTTTTTGTTAAATGGTGTCAGTAATTGTAGTTTATACTTGGAAGGATAAACCACATTATTCCACTCAGGAGGATAGGGTTGTCGGATTCTGAGCTTCTAACGTTCCTCATGTTTGTTTCTTGCCTCAAAATAGTCACGTAGGTCCCTCACCATCTCGAATAGTTCTTCAGTAGAGCTAGGAGCAGGTGATTAAGGCAAGGTATAATGTTTAGTTTCGGAAGGAGCTGATGTCCGGGGCAGGGCGTGATGAACCATCCTCGAAGATACCCCCTGAGGGGGTACATTTGACTCTCAATTAGCCCCTGGATCAGGACTGCAGATATAGGAGCCTCTGTCGATGGTTGGGCTATCAGGGTATTCTGGATCTCGAATACGACCTGAGTCAAGGACTGTATGGCAGTGGAAATAGTTTTGAGGCCCTCTTCCAGAGTATCCATGCAGCACACGAGATCCAGATTCGAAGCATCTTCCTCTTCTTCTTTGCCACCCCTGTCATGTAGACAGACATGACATGGGTCAAAGTAGATAGATTGATCGACGCTTTACTTTCAGTCTCGCTTTTTTGCAGAAAGTTTGGCATGTGTGTTTCTTCTTCTGACCCCTTGAACTGGCTACCCCCATCCATGTTGGTGTCAGATTCTTGATAGATACCATCATCTTCGAATGAGGGGTTGTTGTGGACTGTCGGGGCTTGATCATCCCCTGTCGATGGTTGACAGATTTCTTGTTTAGCTTCATCCTCAACCGAGTATTCTGAAAAATCTCGGTCGACGGAATTTTTGTTTTGCTTCCTCTCAGTTGGCTTTTGGACGAGCTAGCCGAGGTTGAAGGTTGGTGGTGTTTGATTTCCTCCCTAATGCAACAGAACTGGAGATAATATGGCATGAGACGATCAAGGGTTCTTCCTCGTCATTGATTGACACCCTCTTTTCGAGGCGACGTCGGACAGGTACGGCTGATTGTAGTCGCTGGAATACGGACTACCTTGGTGGTGCAGCTACTACTTTGCAATAATAGCAATTGATGGTGACCGTGGCACAAGTGTGCCCCATGATGGGCGCATTGTGTATAGACATCATCTCTCCCGTTTCTGTAAGTGATCACGTTACACAGATCGTGTGAGGAGAGTTTCACATTCACACCCTTTTCAGGCGTATGGCAGGGCCAAGCGTCAGGGTGGTCATGTGAGTGTTGCGCCCACTGATCCAGTTCCAACGTATAAGATGCGCCCAGATCATTGGTAGGAGAGCAAAACATATTGTGATTTGAACCCACTTCATGCACACAGCCCACGTGGGCGCACGGGTTCAGAGCCGCAAGGTTGCCCCACCCAGCTTGGTTTTATACATAGAAGATGCACCCAAGTGGGAAGGGGACTTCAAGAGTTGACTCACTGCTGGTGCTAAAGCACCAGAGTCAACTATGTACAGCTTACCATCAGTTGCGTGCTTGACTTTCAGTACGTATTTCTGGTTCGCTGTTGGTATAGCACATTGGGGGCTCATAGCCCGTGCTGTCTTGGACTTCTTTGTACTAGCCCGTAAAGATGTAGTACTAGTACTCATAATCTAACCTTTCCTCGTTGTGACAGTGAGTGATTCTGTCAAAGACAGAGTTCTTTCCCTGTACAGCAGAGTTCGTGTACGAAAGAGGTGTTGCGCCCTTGTTCCGTCGACGTATCTTCTTCGATTGGGAAGAAGAAGGTTGGAAGCTGTAGTCAGTAATGCACTTTCCTGGCAAATGTGCTGGACCAGTAACAACGCCTTGTTTGCTGAGATCGTCAGCAGGAAGGATTTATTGCACCGACGTAGCTCCTTCCTTTCTGGTGCTTAGTGCATTGCCTTTGCGCACCCAAACTGGCATGTCTTCTTTGGCTTCGGCAACCACTTCGAAGGACTTGTACTGCCTTCAGAGATGAACTCCTTATGCACCTGTTGATTGAGGTGTACCACCAATGTTTTCTGGGAGGATTCGAGCTCGTTGTCGTCATATTATGACACGACCTTCTCGTTGGAAGAAAAAGTGGTCCACCGCAGAGTCGCTAGCTTGTTTACCAATAAAAGTACTCGAAATAACTTTTATAAAATAACAAACAGAACAGAGTACAATGTAGGATCTCGATGGAATCCTTCTAGTACACTTTTGTTTTTATCTGGGAAACATGGCACGTATATATTGCTTAAAATATTTTAGATTTGTTGTAGGATGATCTGCTTGGATGCGCCTAGAATATAGCGCATGAAGAGGCTTGGCATTTGACTTTTGGGGTCAAATAGTAAGTCTAGGCGCATGGCTGTAGAGGCGCATGCTGATGTTTCAAGCGCATGGCTGTAGAGGCGCATACGAATGATCAGTCGGCCACGTGTCAAGGCACAGCTGTAACCGATAAAAAGTGATGATTGCGTCTCTTCATCTTCTGTAAAAGCTGACTGTTCAGACTTTGAGACATATGCTGCTTTCATTTTTGTTATTTTGGCATTAAATACTTTGGTACGTGGAGAGCTTCTCATAGGTGCATCGCATATGTGGCACATGTCCTTTAGGGTGCATCATTTATGGGGCACATCTGTCTGAAGAGTGCATCGGTTGTTGGGTACATCTCTTTTAGTCAACATATTTTGAGCATTTCGAGGCTCGTATTGATGACTTTTGACTTAACTGAATTTGAGGTGGCAGATTCATTGCTATAAATACCTATTCATCACATTAACTTTGGGGAGAGCTACAATTTGGCGCATGGGTCTTGATTCCTCAGTCTATAAATAGCAATGGTGGGAGAGAGTTTGTTCATATTTCATCCAATTTCTTCTGTGAAAATGAACTTAACCGATCCTCCTCCTCGGCGAGTTAGCACGCTGTGGGTTGTGGATCTCCTCATTCAAAGAAGCTTTGATCTTAACGATGAATTCCTTTAGAAGACTGAAACGTACCCAGAAAGCTATTGACAGAATAGTTCGTGCTTGTGCCCCTTGTCGATAGTGTTCTTCTATGAGACGGCATTGGGTGCCTGTTGTTTGCAAAGATCGGGGTTATCGTGCACCGACTTCCGTTATGCTAGAAGATCCACCGGGTTTGGATTTATTTCCAACCCACTTTCTGCTCAATAACTGCTTCATTAGCCGAAGCACTCGTGCATTGATGAAGAAGTGATTCGCTCTGAGGAGGAATGAAGCGCCTATACTGAGACATTATAGTGATGAGCCTAGCTAATACGCTAGGGTGATGCGCCTAGCTAAGACGCTAGAGTGATGCACCTAGTCATAGAGTTTAAATAGGCTCTTTGTAGTAGTTTTTTATTTGTAATAAAAGCTAGCCATGTAACAGATTTTTATATGAATGAAAATCTACTCTTGATGTGCTTTCTATGTTTTGCTGTCTTTTGAATGATGCTGACATTTGTCTTGTGTCTTCGGCGCATGATGTCTGTGGTGCATAGAAACTTTAGTCTTCGGATGTGCCTAAAATTCTATGCTTCTATACCTATCTTAAAATCTGTTTCCACTTGTTTTCGTCTACTGTTCCTTGTTCGTTGATTGAATCTTGGTGTTCGTTGTTGACTTTGATTTCGTATCGAGATGAATTGTATGGACTAAATTAAGGTATATTATGATAAAATATTTGATGATGATAGTGTGAAAGATTAATGTCTGCTTTAGTTACAGAATCTAGAGTTTATCACAGCCATACTAGCTAGCATGACAAAAACATAGAGCCTGATTTGGGGTATACTTATCTTAGTTATGGAATTTAGAGTTTATCGCAGCCATACCGGTTGGAGTGGTAAAAATTCTAGATAACATGATTATAGGATATATATACCTTAGTTATGGACTCTATCGTTTATTGCAGCTATGCTTACTGGCGTGGCAAAAATTCTGGGTAACATGATTTCGGATAGACGTGTATGGTTTTCAGATCATATATTAAAATGGTTCTTAACATATTGTCCATATCATTCCACCTTGTTATCATTGAGTTCTGTTCCATCACTCTAATAGCTCAGGATAAGGATATCTTTAGTTCCTTTAGTTCAGCTCCTCATGGGGCCTCACCTTCATTAGTTTCGAGGCAGCTTTTTGGATAGTGTAGTAACTTAGTAACTTGAAGATAGGTTGTCTCGGAGTATAGTTAACAATTGGTATCGTAGAGTATCAATCATAAGACCAGTATAGTTATGGAGTTAGTGACTGTGTACCAAGGGTGCCTATTCAGGATGCATCAGGATTGGTAAGTAATAAGTGATAGGTGTCGCGTATTAGTTTAGTATTAGTGAGTGTTATTGAAGGTGATAATATTAGCTAGGTGTATCAGAGTGATATTAAATATAGGGTATTGTAAGGAAGTAACATGAGAGTGGGAGAAGGATATGACTAAGATTGGAAACGAAATCAAGAGACCGATAGTATCAACTTGGAAATGATTACACTAAAAAATTATTTTGAGTATGGATTACTTTAGAAATAATGTAGGAGGATTTCGAAAAGGAAGAACAATGGAATGTACATTAATGGTAAGAACCGTAATATTTCGTAGTTGTATTTTTAGAGTTGAAGAGAATGTCCAAGGACGATTTGATCTTGAGAAATTTTAGATGTTATTTTACTAACTCCTGAGTTATTTCATTATCGAATTAAGGCTAAGGTACTAAATTTAGTAATCCAAAATACAGAAAAAGGGGACTATGACTACATGTGGTGATGATAAGAAATTGAGTAAAATATTGGTAGGGGAATGATTAAGAACTGGTAGGACACAAGATTTTTGAGTTATAGAAAAATCTAGAGACTTTTGTGAGAATTCTAAATTTAAGAAGGATAGTATTTGAAGGTATAAATTGAAGGATATGCGAAGATTGATTCTGAATGATGGGGAATAAAATTTTATATGGTAGTAGTGGCATTAGATTTGAGTAATAAGAGGAGTGTGATTTGAACAAGTTTAAGGATTTTATAAACCTTGATTCGGGAATTTCGGATCTAGGTTAAAGATAAAGTGGAGGAATTTGGACTAAGTTGATAATGGATTTCAAAATCAACAAAAGTAAAAAAAAGATTAAGGAATTCTAACAAGAGTCTACTTCATGGGTAGTGCCTTTGGAATAAAGGTCAAATCTATAGTATTTATAGAAGGGTTCAATCTTCATGATTGAAGATTATGATTTTTTATAGTAGCCATATAAGGGTTTGATTTTCATGATTGAAGATCATGGTTTTGGTAGTTATATATCTGGACTTCGGATAATCTTGGTAGTAGTTGAAACAAAGTGGGATGATTACCTTAACTTCCTTTTGCAAATCGAATCCTTTGATTTTCTTATCCTAGAAGAAGGATTGACTTTTCTATCCCTGAATCGTTTCTTAAATTTCAAATATCGCTAAAATTTGAACTACTTTGATCGTGACCAAATGATTTTGGGCATCTCCTTTATAGCACCAACATCCTTGATTCTAGACTATACTTAGACGATTTAAAATTTGACCGTGACTTGGATTTCAGTCATATACTGCTCATGCCTAGACTTCGATTATATTCTTCATAGTATCTAAATATTGTTTCGATCAAGATTAGATTGACCTGACCTTATCCATGATCCTGCAAAATCTGATCATGTTTAGATTTCGATGCTAATATCGATCGTGCCTAAAACTTTAATTAAATCCTCAATAATGTCTAAATTCTTTTCTAACCATGATTAGATTTTATACTACTTTTGACTATGCCTGAATTTTCATGCTTGGTCGTGCCTATAGATGACCCGGCACGACTAAACGACTTTTATTTCAATAATCGTGATTCTAATGATCGTGACTATACGTATTAATCTTAACTCTAAATCGTGCCTAAGCTTTTGTTCCTCGAGCACGACTATATGATTGCTTATGAACTTAGTCGTGTCAGAATTTGGGGTTGATCATGTCGAAATAAAAAAATTTCTGTCGTGCCTAAATTTTGATTGTATAGTCGTTCGTGCTCGGATTTCATTCCTAATCATACCTAGGTTTTAATCTTCTTCATAGCTTTATTCTAGATCGTGCCTAAATGATTTTAATCATTCCAAATTCTTAATCATTGGTTTACGTAGGATCTAAATTTCTTGTCTTTTTCTTGAATTTCTATATAAAAAAGAGATTTGTAAAAATGTTATCATAAATAAATATAATTTTTATTTTTCCTAATTTTATAATAATTTGTAAATTATTCGATTTCCCTCGTATGCTAAGACCATTTCGGTCCTAATTCTAGCCTACCAAGTTAGGGCTTGGATTGTGGGATACGGCTTGGATTTAGCTAGTAATGGATAGTTAGTAGCTAAATTGCATTTAACAAATGATTAATTAACTAATTATTAGCATTAGCATTAGTTGTTAGTATTTTTCCATTATTTTTCCTACAACTATTACATTTTACAACTTTACCATTAGAGTTTCTATACTACCACATAAATATTAGGGATTCTCCAATATTTTACAAGGAATTTCTAAACCCCAAAAAACCCCAAGCACACAGCCACCACCATACTCTACAGTGCCCAATAGCATTCCATCTCCCTCGACCACCTTGCCTCGATATGGCATTCGTCGACGCCTACGAAGAAGATGAAGACATTCCTGAACTTCTTGAGTTAGAGCCGCGGGCCCAACAGCTAGACGTGCAATAGAAGAAGCGGTTCGAACAAAGAGAGCCTCCCACCAAAGATGAGGTCATACAAGTTGACCTCGGCGATGAGTCCTCTCCAAAACCAATCTTCGTTAGCAAAAGTCTGACAGACGAAGAGCGAGAATCGCTACTGTAACTCGTCAAAGAATATATCGACGTGTTTGCTTGGAGCTATAAAGACATGCCAGGGCAAAACCCCGAGGTTGTACTTCACAAACTCAACATTCGTCTGGACGCAAAGCCGGTCAAGCAGCAGCAACGATGGTTCCGTCCAGACATCATGAACTCTATCGAGGCCGAGGTCAACAAACTGATAGACAGCGGCTTCATTCGCGAGGAACAACATCCAGACTGGGTAGCCAACATAGTACTAGTCCTCAAGAAGAATGGGAATATCCAAATCTGCATCGACTTTCAGAATCTGAACGAGGTCTGTCCTAAGGATGAGTTTCCCTCCCTACTACAGATATAATGATTGACAACACTTGCGGCTTCGAGCACATGTCATTCATGGATTGCTTCTCAGGGTACAATCAAATCAAGATGTTCCCTGATGACGAAAAGTATACATCATTTTGAACACCGATTAGCACGTACTGCTACACAGTCATGCCTTTTGGTTTAAAGAATGCTGGCGCCACCTATCAACGAGCCATGGGCGTCATCTTCAGAGATCACTTACGCAAGACAGTGGAGTGTTATGTCGACGACATCGTCGTAAAGAGCCGCTCTAAAAAAGATCATCTGCATGATCTAAAGACAGTGTTCGACCTGATACGGATGCACAATTTGAAGATGAATCCCACGAAATCCTTCTTGGGCATATCCAGCGGGAAGTTCTTGGGTTTTATAGTTATCTCCCAGGGTATCCATGCCGACCCTGGGAAGACGAAGGCAATCATGGAGATGGGGACCCCAAGAAATCTTCATGAACTCAGAGGCCTTCAAGGAATGCTAGCTTACATCAGGAGGTTTATCTCTAACCTCTCCGGACGATGTCAGCCCTTCACGTACCTCATGAAGAAAGGTGTCTCCTTCGTATGGGACGAAGAGTGCCAGCGCGCCTTCGACAACATCAAAGAATACCTGTCAAACCCTCCAGTCCTGGTGTCCCCGGTTGCTAGAAAGCCATTCTTGCTCTATGTGCGAGCTATGGAGCATTCTCTCGGTGCTCTACTAGCACAAAATAATGATGCAGGCCATGAACGAGCCATCTACTACCTCAGTCGAATGATTATAGGGCCTGAGCATCGATACACTGTCGTGGAAAAGGAGTGCCTTGCTCTAGTGTTCGCTATTCAGAAGATACGACATTACGTCACGGGACAAACCATACATGTGATATCACGAGTCAACCCTCTCGGGGTCCTCATGACCAAACCAGGGGCACTCAGCTCTCGCCTCGCTACTTGGGCAATATTATTGTCTCCCTACCACATGATCTTCGTCCCACAGAAGGCTGTTCAAGGTCAAGCTCTGGCAGACTTTTTAGCAGCCCATCCAGGTTTAGAGTCAGCCAGAATATATAAAGAGATCCCAGACAAGGTCGCTAATTCAAATGTGGTCTCCCATGATGCCGTTTGACGAATGTTCTTCGACAGCACTTCAAGAACTGGGCCCAAAGGCAATATCGTAGTCGGAGTGGTGCTGATTTCTCCCTTCGGGTTGGTGATCAATCAGGCATACTCCCTTACGGAACCTTGTTCAAACAACATGGCAGAGTACAACGCTCTGGTTATCAGCCTTCGACTTGCAAAAGAACTGGCGGTAGAGCACCTCGAAGCATATGGCGATTCACAGCTATTCGTTAATCAGATCCGGGGTTCATACGAAGTTCATCATGAAGACATGATCCCCTATCACCAAATAGCGATCGACATCATCTCGTCCTTAGAAGGGTTCTTTATAGAACACGTTCCCAGGCTCCAGAACATTAAAGCCGATACCCTAGCTGGCCTTGCCGCTTTCTTAGCGGTTCCGAATCATGCTCACCACTTGGTTGACATAATAGGCCGTGAATTGGTCTGTCCCAAGAACAATGTTCAATGTGTTGAGAGTTACTCCGCTCTGACAGTCAACGAAACACCAGACTGGAGACAGCCATTTATTGACTTCGTACGGCATCTTGTCGAAGAAACCAAAAGAAGCCACTTCCATCAGAAGGCTTTCTTTCAGATTCTTCTATGATACGGAGACAAAAATGCTATATCGACGATCATACGATAGATTACTGCTTCGATGTCTGTCAAATACAGAAGCCAAAGAAACCGTGCATGAAGCTCACGATGGCGTCTGTGGAGCCCATCAGCCTGGCCCGAAATTACAAGACCGCCTTCGTCGAATGGGCTACTACTGGCCTACGATGGTAGCGGATGCGATAGACTATACAAAAAACATAGTATTCGACAGTCTTGCGTAGATGATCTCGAAAGATGGTACTCATGGCTCATTGGTAAGTTGTACCAGCGTTCTTGAGACCAAATGGCATTACGGTATAGTAGTAGACTCCACGAGGAGTGCGAAAAGAAGTATGCTTTTCATCTTCAGGATTCATCCGAATTTGATTATATCTAGAGAATCCGTCCATGAAAGATATTCTTTCGAATCCACACGTATTATCGATCATGACATCCGTGATAGGAAGAGGAAATTTATCTTTTGTACATGCTTCATTAAGATCCCGAAAGTCGATGCAAACTCAAACTTTGCCGGTTTTCTTTAGAACTGGGACGACAGTAGCTACCCAATCAGGATGCTGCTATTCTCTGATAAAGCCGTAAGCTATGAGCTTCTTGACTTCATCGTCAATTGCGTCCATCATTTCTGGCTTCAAACGCCGTTGTTGCTGTTTGACCAGTTTTGTATTCGGCAAGATGTTCAGTTTGTGAGTAGCAACTTTAGGGTCCAGTCCTGGCATGTCTTCATAACTCCAGGCAAAGACATCAATGTGTTCTTTAATCAGAAGAATTAATTCTTGTTTATCTGTCTCTGATAGGTTCTTGCTGATGAATATTGGACGAGGTGACCCGTTCTCTCCTACATTAATTTGAAATAATTGATCTTCGGTAGGAGATTCCCTTTGTTCGAATCGGAGTTCCCATTGGGTATCCATTCGTTGAGCCCAAGGATCTGTTTCAGAACTTTCTTCAATATCCTCGTCATAACCTTCTGGAAGTTCAACGGAGACCATGTTAGAAGATACAGTCAGTCGATGAACTTGACCGATACTGGTGTCAGAATCCCACGATATGGAATCAGAAGAGTTAGAACGCTCCTCGCTATCAGATTCAGAGCCTGCTGGGGATAACATCATAGAAGAAGCATATCCGAGACCTCTTTTGGTCCTGCTGTAGTACATATCCGACTTTCCTTTTGGAACAGCCGTACGAAGAGGAGTCTTTCTACCTTTACCGTAGTTGAGGCAGCTCTTGAAGTCGTAACCCATCTTTCGGATGATGTCTTTTGATTGTTGACTGTAACGAAGGAGATGAAGATGTCCCGTGTCGTTAACTTTGCTATCATCCATAAAACTGAATTGTTGTTCCGGTCCTTTACTAAAAAGTATTAGACTTTCGCCTTTCTTGCGAGCAGGAACAATACGATATGAATCCTTTGGGTGTTCACATGAAACTTCTGTTTGAAGAGATTGCACAACTCCCATTGTAAATGACTGAAAGCTACCTAACATATCCAAGTAGCATTTAGCATGATAAATGACATCAGTATACTGGAAAGTAGATGCTTTTTTTATTGATTTGCACATTGGTATTTATAGCAGGACTTTTAGCCTTAGTAGGCTTAGTCAGATTAATTACAAGACGTGGAGAAGAAGAACGTGGAGGAGGATTAGCTTTGTTACGATAGAGGTCGATAACAAGCAGCTCAGAGGAGGTGAGCTCCTTTTTCTCCTTGTTATGAGATAGATCTATAACAAGTGGCTCAGAAGAAGTGAGCTGCTTTTTATCTTTGTTACGACGTAAGTCAATAACAAGCGGCTTAGAAGAGGTGAGCTCCCTTTGATCCTGATCATCACTTGATTGCTTTTGAACTGGCAAGTGAATAGCCAGTGGCTTGGAGGATTGAGGACGAGAGACACGCCCTTTAACAGGTATGATAAGGGTATCTTTGGGCACTACTTCTGATTCTTCTTCAGTATCCAGAGACAAGACAACCTTCATGAACTCATCCTTGTACATACGAGCATCGTTGCAATATGCTTCGACACCTTTGAAAGGATAGAGATCAGCAACCTCCTTTTGTACTTCTCCATTGTCATCAACATATTTGAAACATTGATGAAGAGTTGATGGAACAATGTTGTGTTCATGTAGGAATGGTCTCCCCAATAAAGTATTGTAGGAACAACCATGATTGTTAATGATGTAAAAGGTAACCTTTGTGCGAAGATTGCCTATTTAGAGTTTTAGATGAATCTTGCCCACAGGTTTACTCCTTCCCTGATTGAACCCAAGGATGGTGGTGATTGTACTGGAGAGACTATGCACTGGGATTTTCAGCGCATCCAATATTGTCTTGGGCATAATGCTAAGAGCAGACCCTGGATTTATCAGAATATGATCGACTTCCATCGAATCAACGTATCCTGTATAGTAGAGAGGACGGTCGTGCCTGTTGTCCTCCATCAACATGTCATCTTGTGTGAAAGTTATGTTTGGAATTAACTCCAACACACTATGACAATGGAGGCAAGAAACTGGTTATACTTCTGGCTTCTTAAGAAGGGCTAGACAGGTTTCAGCTTGCATGAGAGCCTCGCTCAGAGTTTCCCGAGTCTCTTTGGAGAGGCATAAGAGCTCAAAAATGGATAGCCGGGCCGGTGTATTGGCTAATTGAGCCAAGATGTCAAACTTGTAAGGCTTTTCAAGTCCGGAAGAAGATGACTTCTTCAAAGTTTGTCGAAGCGAACTTGCTGTTTGCCTTTGTCAGCAACCGTTGGCTTGTGAGGAATGGGTATCACAACCGGTGAGGAAGCAGTAGGAATATCCTCAGTAGAAGCATGCTTCACTGGAGCAGGCTCAGAAGAAGAAACATGATTCTCTCGGGCTTTGGGGTAATCCTTTAGATAAGCTTTCCCTGATCTGGTACCCAGTAGGATTTCTTCGTCAATTATGGGGTCAAAAGACACCATATTGCAAATCTTTATTTTGCCCTTGGAGCGATCTTTCTTCTTGGAGGAAGAGGGAAGTTCAAACTCTGAAGCAAGATCCGGATGAATCCACATAATCTCGCCATTGTCAAGAGACAAGGGGACAAGACCTTCACTTTGTGGAGGAGGGAGATTCTCAATCTCAAGAGTAGCCTTGGGGATAGGAATGACACCATGTTGCACCATCTGCGGAGGAAAGTCACCAAACTGAACTGATACCATGTTTGCAGTAACAGTCTTCTCGTCTTGTTGCAGAGTGACGACGCCAGCATTGACTAGCTCCTGAATTTTACCTTTGAGGACATAACATGCTCGAGTGGGATATCCGATGAACCTGTGATAGACACAGTACTTGGGATGATCAGTCTTACCGACTTCATCGGGCTTCTTGGGATCTGGAAGTTGGATTTTATTGCTTTTAATTAAGCAATCAAAAATACTAGCAGTGTCATTCTCGTCAAAGGAATATTCTACTTTAGGACGAGGTTCTCTCGGTAGAGATGCTGAAGGAGTAGAGGTGGACGTAGGAGGAGCTACGTTGATCGCCAAAGATTCTTTGTTCTTATTCAAATTGATGTTCAAAGTTTCTTTTGGTTTGCGGTTGTTCTGGCGATTGCCACCGCTTGATGTTTGATGTTCATCCCGGTCGGGGTTAGACATTTGTACGCCTAGCTGCTTGAATTTGTCGGCGCTAACTTCAGCTGCTTTAGCGTTGACAATAAAGGATGGCCAGTCTTGGAATTGAGTAGACCCTGTCCACATGCTGATGATAAGCAAGAGATTTGTCTTACAGGTGTCTATGGTGACAGCAGCCGGAGTTTCCGGTGGCATTTTTAAAGCTTCCCGACGGAATCTCTCGATGAAACTTTCAGCAGTTTCATTATGCCTTTGTTTGATTTTATTGAGGGCTGACATAGTCATGTCATTAATCGCCTCGTAAAATTGTTCCAAGAAGATTTGCTTTAAGCCAGAGAATGAGGTGATACAACCATCGGGCAAGCTTCTATACCAATCGTATGTTACGCCAGCTAAACAGCCGACGAATACTCTGGTAAGAAGAGCGTCATTTGGTTGAAGTTGAACAGTCATAACCTCAAAATGGTTGATGAATTGACTGGGAGATGTGCTGCCATCAAACAGCGAGATAGTTGGGATCTTGTACTTTAGAGGAAATGGGACTTCCTTCCATTCAACTGGGTAAGGTTGCTTGATCCCCAACCTCTGCAAGTTGTCCTTCTCCTTGAAAGCTTCAAACTGAGTTCGCAGGAGCTTCACAGCTTCATTGGCATCTTCCACTGATGTAGAAGGAGCAGGCTGAACCAAAGTGTTAGAAGGAAGAACAGCATGATAAGTACTACCCCCAATACCTGACTGACTGGGTGTAGGTTGGACTTGTACATGAGGTATTTGAGTAGGTGCTACCCCCAATCCAGCATTGACAGGCACCGACGATGCTATGATTTTAGTATTTGCTGGCAGTACGGTTGGTGGCACCGTATGCTGGGCCACAACGATGGAATGCATACTTGCGACCATCTCAGCCATGGTCTTCAACTTATCTTCTAATGCAGCTATTCTTTGTTCTTGACTAGCTGAACTGGAAGCATCAGGATGTTCATTGACAATGTAAGCTGTCACTTCTCTGGGTACAGTGGAAGACACTGTCTGTTCTGAGCTTTCGCTGTATGCATCATAGTCGGAGAAAGAATCATCTCCTGAGTGAGAAGGAAGAAGACGTTCAGAAGGATTTTGAAGATTCCTTTGACCAATTGTGTCTCGTCTTCGGGATCGGGTATGTTGGAATACTCCTTCAGAAGATTCCTGGAGTAGATCCAAATATCGTTGGCTTGGCCTACGAGGTTTCTCGTGCTTAGAGCACTTCCTACCCCCAGTGTATCTGGAAGTCATGTTGACAGAAGCGTACAGAACTTCGTCCTCATCTTCCAACATAGGTTCAGAGTTAGAAAAGTTCAGACGATTGAAAACAGATCGTCTAGTTGTTTGACAACAACATTTGATAACAACCATATGATTGCAATGATGATGGTCACTTGGTTGAATTGGAAGTGTTGAAGTGTTGTTCCGCCTTTGCTTGAGGTGTTCTCAGAGATCGAGAACAGCAACGGGACGAGCAAAAGTACGAGGGATGTGTTCTTTGATAACATTCAGAACATGGTTCCGGTTCTTCAAATGTTTTGTTCCTTGAGTGTACAGGAAGGTGCTCATTTCATTGGCATAGGTGTCCGGATTCTTGATCCTGGAAGTTTGTTTCTGATGATGTTTGGTCTTCGGCATTGGCTGCTTGCGTTTCACCAAAGTTGGCCGTTGAGATAAGTTCTTAGATATGCAAACTCACCCCAGGGGTTTCTGTTTGAGACACCAGTAATTTTCTCTGTTTTGAACGAGAGATCTTGAGGGTTGGGAGATCTTGGAACTCTGCTACCGGAGTAGGCAGAATACCTCTTTGATCAGTACAAGTTCTTTTAACATGGAGAGAAGAATCCTTGTTTGAAAGAATTTTTATACTGACTGATGCCGAGGTACGTTCAGTGTGATCTTCTACGGTAAAGACCGAAGAAGACTGAGAAAAGACTAAAGGGCCTTTTCCTTTGTTTTGTAAAGAAGGGTTAGCTAAAAAGCGTTTTCCTCTGTTACCTTCCAAGTCAAGAGACGAGGAAGTTTGAAAAAAGACCAAAGGACCTTTTCCTTTGTTCTGAGGAGGAGGAATAGCCAAAAGACTACCCCAAGTAGATTGTGCAGGAGCAGCAGGGTGTTGGAGAGGAGCAGCACTCTTTCCTTTGTTGTGAGAAGAAGAGAGATTAGCCAAAGGGCTGTCTCTCTTGGATTGTGCAGACATGGTTTGCGCATGGGTGGATGGCGCACTGGCAGGTTGCACAGGAGAGTCTTTGGCAGATGACTTTCTGGTTCTGGCCACAGACATTGTGGTTTGCGCATCAGGAGTTCTGGCCACAGAGTGTTTAGGGTGCACTCTAGTTGCTGGAGTATTGGTTTGCGCAGAAAGATGGGCTGCCAACTGCGCCAGAGGCAGAGGAGTCTTGCACCTTGACAAGGCAGCATATGAAGTCTCTTGTGCACTGGCAACAACAGATTGTGCATGAGTAGTTGAGACAGATTGTGCAACAGTCTTAGTGGCAGCAACTGTAGACTGTGCAGTAGATTGCGCAGCAGTCTTGCTGGCAGAGTTAATGGACTGCACAGTAGTCTTGGAGACCCACACTGTGCACACTTTGCTCGTGGCAGAAGTGGTTGCAGTGCGAGGAGTGGTCTTAGAGTTGATCATGGCTTCATAGGCTGTCTGGCTGACCTTCACAACCAGAGTCTTCTGCGTCTTCCCGATAGACGCTACGTCACGTTGAGTTGTCACTTCCTCGTCGGAGGAGAAAGTCGTCCCCAGCAGAGTCGCCATTTTGTTTGCAAAAACAAAAGTATGAAACTTTATTGATGCAAACTTTGTAAAGATTACAAGAATTCTGGAAAAGTACAACTGTAGGAATCCAATCTAGAAGACGATTGCTTTATCCCTTGGACGATGTGAACTTTGAAGACGGTAGCCTCTGAAGTTGAAGTTGAAGGCAAAAGCCTCGGAAGAATGCAGCAGCACTTGGGCAAGAACTCCTGAACTCTCTGGTATTTCTGAACTTTATGTCTGATCTCTCTCTATCTGATCTGATCTCCTTGAATGAAGACTTGAAACTCTATTTATAGAGTTCTGGAAATAACTAATTTTTAGTTATTCTGAATGGCACAAGTTGGATTGCGCAGGAACTGGATTGCGCAGCATCAGACTGCACAGGCAGTTGTCTGGTTGTGGGCTGACTTTCTTGGACACATGGCATCATTTGACTGAAATGCGTATGATCGTGTGAAGACGGTTGCCACGTAACGAGCAATTGATTGCATGAATGCCACGTGTACTTTTGTTAGTTGACACAATGAAGTACGCCACATGAATTACACTGACTTCGGATTGCGGTGAAATAGATTGCGCAGACACTGGATTGCGCAGGCACTAGATTGCGCTGCATGTACAGCTGTCCTCGAGCGCTGTGCGGTGCAATAAACGAACAGTCTCCTCGTTCTTTGTGCTGTCAGTTGTCAGAAAGATTTGATTTTTTCAGATAATGATAACATTGCCACGTCAGCCTGCGCAGTTGAAAGTATGCACAGTCCGGTGTGCGCAATCGAAATGATGCACAATCTGATGTCTGCGCATTTCATTTAAAAGTTGTATTTCTTGATTTTCTGACTTTGTTAATAGGTGCAACTTGATTTTTTAGGACCTACAGTATGGAGTCAACAACATTGTCCATGTAGCTAAAGGGAGTTAAGAGAACTCGATTTAGTCATGAGTATTATGAGAGGATTGACTTTAGATATGATGTGGATAGTCTGTCCAGACACATAGTGGCATGTCTTCTGGATAGCAAATACCAGTACAAGACATTCCTTTTCCACAGTTGTATATCTGTGCTCAGCACCCACCATCATACGGCTGAGGTAGTAGATTGCCGGTTCATAGCCGCCTTCATTCTTCTGAGCGAATAGGGCACAAAGGGAATGGTCTATAGCACGGACATAAAGTAAGAAGGGCTTCCCCATTATTGGAGCCACCAATACTGGAGGGCTTGTGAGATACTTCTTGATGTCGTCAAATGCGCGTTGATATTGTTCAGTCCAGACGAAAGATACTCATTTCTTTATGAGCTGAGTAAACGGTTGACACCTTCCAGAAAGATTTGAAATAAATCGTCTGATGTAGGCTAGCCTTCCTTGAAGTCCGCGTAGCTCTTTGAGATTTCTTGGAGGATACATAACGAGGATAGCTTTTATTTTCTCTGGGTCAAGATGTATACCCTTTGAAGTGATAATAAAACCAAGGAACTTGTCGCTGGAGACTCCCAGAAAAGATTTGGTTGGATTCATCTTGAGTTGGTGTGCACGTATTAGTTTAAACACCGTTCTCAAATCTTGGAGGAGGTTACCCTTGAGATGACTTTTAACTGCAATATTGTCTACGTAGCATTCCACTGTTTTGTGCGAATGATCGCAAAAAATTGTGTTTATAGCTCGCTGGTATGTCGCCCCTGCATTTTTCAATCTGAAGGGCATCACCTTATAGCAGTATACCCCCAACCGTGTTCGAAAAGATGTGTGTTCTTATCGTCGGGGAACATCTTGATCTGGTTGTAGCTTGAGAACACATTCATGAAGGACATCTGCTCGAAGCCGCAAGTATTGTCGATCATTACGTCGGTGATCGGTAGAGGGAACTCATCTTTTGGGCTTGCAGAGTTTAAATCACAGTAATCGATACAGACTCAAACTTTACCATTCTTTTTCATAACTGGCACAATGTTAGCGACCCAGTTAGGGTGTTGTTCTTCGCGAATGAACCCGCTTGAAATAAGCTTCTTCACTTCACTCTCGATGGCCTCCATGATATATGGTCAGAATCGTCGTTGTTGCTGCTTCACTGGCTTAGCTTTGGACGAGATATTTAGGCGGTGCATAGCAACTTAGGGTCCAAGCCTGGCATGTCTTCATAGCTCCATGCAAAGTCGTCAATGTATTCTCTTATATGCTGTATAAGAGACTATCGTTCTTCGCTAGACAGACTTTTGCTGTTGAAGATTGGTTTAAGAGATGATTCATCTCCTAAATTAACTTAGACGACTTCGTCTTCAGTAGGTGGTTCACGTTGTTCGAAACGTAACTCCTACCTAGTATCCATCTTTTGAGCCCATTGTTCAAGCTCGATCGATTGGACATCGTCTGCAATTTGGTCAACTGACACCATATTGACGGACAAAGTTAATTTGAACATGTCTCCAATGTTGGAGTCTGAATCCGAGAGGCAGGAATCAGAAGAATGAGAACAACGATCCTCTTCGACGCCTGATCCTTCAGGAGTTGTTGGAGGAGTAACGTAACCCAAACCAACACCATTTTGTTGATAATCGTTCTCGGGTTTGTCGGAAGGAGCAAAGTGATGTATTGGCAATCGTCGTCCCTGACCTTAGTTTATCCCCTGGTCGCTTTTTATATCAAATCCCATGTTCTGGATAATATTCTTGGACTGCCAACTATATCGGTAAAGTTGTATTTTTCCAGAATCATAGACAGCTTCAGTATTGTGATTGGAAGAAGTAGAGTCCAGAACGAACTTTCTTTCGCCAATTATTCGACCGAAGATGATTAATTATTTACCCTTTTTTCTAGCTGGAACGATAAAGTAGTGGATATCTTCTGGCCAAACTTTTTTCCGCAGACGAGGCATCGTGACCGACATGCAGAGTTGTGGTCTAATGCCGTGCTCTAGGGCGTAAATCGTATCTATGTACTAGTTTACAGATTGGTAGACATCGGAGTAATTCAAAGATAAATCTTTACTTAGAAAATATGCAAGTTCTTCTTCAGGGATAACATCATCCACTGAAGGTACATTATTTTGAGTATTGATATACTCATTGAGGGGATCATTGTTTGGAACAGGAGCCACAAACTTGGCCAAGTTTGCCACATAGGATAACTCTTCAGTATTGGGAGGATGAACTTCAGCTGGTTCTACCCGATGTGTTTTGCAGAGAGTGATGGTCAATGGTTTGACCTTATCAGGATTCTTCTTTTTAACCCAGATTATGAGAGGCATTAGTCTACTTTTTAGAGTAGTACATCCTTTGACTCGGATAATCAGAGGACAATCACAGGCGGATGAACTCACTTCAGCTTCATCGTCAGCTTCATTGTCGTCATCCTTGAAGGGCTGAGATTGTTAAAGTACCGAATCTCCATAGTAGGCTTCTACCCTTGAAAGGATCTACATGAGCAAACTCCGTCTTCATGATGCCATCGCTGTTGACGTACTTGAAGCACTGGTGAAGGATAGAAGGAACGATCATGTTCTCGTGTATCCATGGACGTCCTAAGAAGACATTGTAGGACACGTTGGCGTCGATTACATAGCAAGAAACTTTCATTCGGAGATCACCAATCTGGCACTTGAGACGGATCTTGCCCAGCGGATGGCTTCTTCTAGCATTAAAATCCATGATAGTTGTATTGGTCGCAGATAGCTTGTGCAGAGGGATCCCTAGAATTTGGAGTAAACTTCTAGGAATGATGCTGAGGGAGAAACCTGGATCGATATGCATCTGATCTACCTTAATCGCCCCGATATATTCTATATAGTACATAGGTCTATCATGAAGATTGTTTTTTAGTAGCATATCCTATTGTGAAAAGGTGATGTTGGGCACCACTTCCATAGTGCTGTGGCAGTGAGGACAGGAGACGGGATCTTCAGCCGGGGCTTTGACTTCAGCGAGATAAGAGTCGACATATAGTAATGCCTCACTTAAGTCCTTCCGCGTCTCTTTGGAGAGTCGCAATAGATCGAACAAAGACAACCTGGCAGGTGTATTGGCTAGCTATGCCAGTATGTCAAAGTTGTAAGGCCGATCCGTGCCTTCGGGAGTTGGTGCCTTCAGAGACTTGTCAAATCGCGTCTCCTTCTGCTTGGCTTTATCGGCAGTTGAGGGCTTAGATGGACTGGCTTCTGAACTTGTAGGGGCAGCAGGAGCTTGAGAAGGTATTGCATCTTCTTGTGCAGGGTTATAAGTCCGTAGGTAAGCCTTTCCAGATTGCGTCTCGCCAGATAGAACTTCGTAAATGGGAGAATACACCATATGGCACGATTTGTATTTCTTGTAACTCTTTAATTTGGAAGATACTACCCCCTGCGTCATTTCTTGCACAAGGCCTGGATGGACACACATGATCTCACCACGTTCAGTCGTGAGTGGC
The DNA here is from genome assembly GCA_029216955.1 of Iris pallida. Classification (NCBI taxonomy): domain Eukaryota; kingdom Viridiplantae; phylum Streptophyta; class Magnoliopsida; order Asparagales; family Iridaceae; genus Iris; species Iris pallida. Next base: position 4,054,803 of record JANAVB010024994.1, read on the forward strand.
ACCAAGGTTGAGTTGCGAGCTAGCGACAGATTGACAACTTCTATTATTGCCTTAGGGATTGGGACTACGCCATCTGGGACTTCTGTTGGAGGAAAGTCACCAAATTGAAGAGAGATCATGTTAGAAGATACGACCTTGTCTTTAGCTTCGAGGTTGATCACTTGGCTGTCGATAAGCTGTTGTATCTTCTTCTTCAGGATGATGCAATCCTTGGTACAGTGGTACACATACTGATGATAAAGACAGTACTTGGGATCGTTGAGTTGGTTCGCCTTCGCAGGACGTCGTGGTGGAGGCAATGTCAGTTTATTACCCTTCATTAATGTGTAAAAAATGGTAATAACATCATCTTTGTCAAAGGAGAAAGTCTCATTAGGTTTGTCAGGAGCGCCCTGAGAATTGGAAGCTCCCTTGGAAGTGTCGACCTTCAAGACTTCTTTCCTTTTACCTCCACGGACAGGGATAGTTTGAGGGTGCTTGCCATTGTCTTCAGATTTGGGTGTCTTCAACCCCAGTAATTCCAGATTAGGGATGTCATTTTTGGCAGCATCAGCAGCCCCAATGAAAGCAGGCCATGTATCATACTTATGTATACCCAGATAGAACTTCACTGTAGGAAGGAAGTTATGTTGACAAGTATCCATAAGTTCTGAGTCTGGTATTCCGAAGGGCATCTTCAATGCTAGTCGCCTGGAGCATTCGATGAAAGCAATAACAGACTCAGTCCTCCTTTGCTTGGTTTCGATGAGGGTGGACGTACTAACATGCATGCCACTCTCGTAAAACTTGTTGAGAAATAACCTCTCCAAATCTTTAAAGGAATTAATACAACCGTCAGGCAGACTGCAGAACCATTCAAAAGCTACCCCCTGCAAGGTGCTAATAAATAGCTTTGACAAGAATGGATCGTCCCTGGATAAGTGTATAGTCTGCGTGTTAAAGTTTGTCATGTGTTGGCGAGGAGAAGCCATCCCATCAAATGAATTTAGCATCATTGGCTTGTAGTTAGGAGGGCAAGTAGCATTCTCCCATTCAGGAGGATAAGGTTGAGATATCCCCATCTTCTGAAGCTCGTCATTGTTTGAGATGGTATCAAGATGGGCAACAAGAGAATCAATTGCATCTTGTTGATTGAGCGGATGTTGAGAAATGGCTGCTATATGGTTATCAGGCGTCATTGGTGAAGGACCACCCCCAGTATTTATAAGATTTAGAGGAGGTGTAACAGAATGATACTCCTTCTGTAGTAAAGGAGGGTTGTTGCTATGAGCCGAACTACCATATGCTGAAATATTTGGTTGAGGTAGAGGAACAGCCTCAGCAGTTTGGACTACCATGATACTGGTAAGCATATCAGTGATATTGGCAAATGTTGTTTCAAGACTCTCTAGCCGTTTGTTGGTCTGATCACTCGCTTCTTCAGGTCTCTCTCCATCTGCCATATATGTAAATAACATGCAATGATGAATAGAGAAGACAGTACAACTGGTGTTGATACTGTCTGTGTCTGAGTTGAAAAGTCCCTCGTCTTCAGGTTGGGGAGGTAGATAGTCACCGTCAGACTCGGAGAGATCATCGTCATCTGGAAGGCTACCCCCGGTGTAAAAGTCATCTGCTTCAGACTCTGAGGGAATACTACCCCCAGCTGAAGGGTCATCACCTCCAGTTTGGGAGTCATCGTCATCTATACGGAATCTCGTCCTTGACCGAGTACCCATATAGACTTCTTCAGATGTAACAGCTCGCTGGCTATCTGTTGGTAGACTTCTTCTTCTTCTGTTAGCAGAACTGAGAGAAAAGTTGGGTTCGTGGTCCACCTTCTTTGATTGGGGCTCCCGTAAGGAGGACCCCATGAAGCCATGTTGGATGAAACACATAGCGACTTTTCATCATCAGAGCGATGCAGTCGTCGAAACACGGACTGCCTCTGAGGCACTCTCGTTGCTTTGGAGCAGCAACAGTTGATGACAATACTGGCACACGGATGTACGCCATGAATTATCGTATCCTTCCTCGCTTTACGCTTATGATTTATCATGTCGCATAAATCAGCGGAAGGGAGTTTTGCCTTAAAACCTATGTCACATGCATCATCGGGCTTTGCATATGGGTTTGTAAGGGGAGTTGGCGCATCCGGACTTAGTTCACGTACATGGGCAACCCCCTACACCTAAGTTTCGTAATGACCTTGAAGACAGCCCCGTGCTACACGCGATGGGGTCTATCTTTTTGCTGTGGGTGCAAAGACCCTGGAGCATGCCCTTAGGCGCATGCTTCCCTGAGGTCATGGCAGCATGCCTGGCCCTCCTAGATGTGAGTGCATAGAATGGGTCATCAGAGCCTAGAAGCATGGCCCTGGGCGCATGGCCTATTGAAGGCAGAAGTCCTCTGGTTAGGTTATGTGCCCACGTACTGCCTTGGGCGCATGACTTATGTTGCATGCTTGGGAAAGCAGTACTATTTTCTTACAGTTTTGTATTCTTCATTTGTGAGCCTCGCTGAGTTTGTCCAGAGCGTCGAACACTTTGATTTTTGGCATCGTAGTGTTTAACTTTGCCAAGTTTTGAGTGTTGAACACTCTGATGTTGGTTGTACAAGAGGGAAGTCGCTGGGCTAGTAGAGCCCGGAGCGATATGCGCCTTCTTCGTGTCAGAAGCCTCTGTGGCAGAGCTATGCACCCACAAAGGATCTCCATGCGCCGACGTGGAAGGCCTATGCGCCCACATGACAAAGTTCTTTGGTTGCATATCTTCTATGACACTGGCAGGATATGCACCACAAGCCTTCGAAGCCAAGTCTTGCGAGACTTGTTTGGCTTCACTGATTTTGAGGGAGTAAAGCCGTCCTTCGAGAGCATCTCTTCGAACGCCTGCTGATCGAACTTCACGATCAACATCTTCGGAGTGCTCCCTACTTTATCAGTATCGGATTGCGTCACCACCTTCTCGTTAGAGGAAAAGGTAGTCACCAGCAGAGTTACCATTTTTGTGGACACATGCAAAAAAGAAGAAGAAATGCTACCTTTTCTTATTGGCGCAAGGTACCACAAATCGAGTACGCCTGAGAGATCCTGCACTGAGGATCCCTGAGTACAAAAAAGAATTCTGGGGAATGGGACGATGGAGATCGAGCGGCAGTTGCTCCTTTACTCTGTTGACACTCTGATTACAAAAGTGGAAGAAAACCTAAGGAAATTGCTAACTCTCGGCTCACTGGAAAGAAGGGCAGCAATTTAGCTCTTGAAATGCTCTCCGTTCTGTATGTCTTTGTAGAGGGGGAAGCCCTCCATTTAAAGTCGTTTTGGCACTGCAAACGACTGTTATGCGCCCACAGGTAGAAAATACACTAATTTTACTGTGGACGCATAACACTCCTTTGGGCGCATAGGGTGTCGACGCATGGATACTGGATGATCGTGGGTAGATCATGGGGTTGACGTGGAGTTGACGTGGCCGCATGCTTTGGTGCACGATTGCTCGTGAAGACTGACGTGGCCGCATGCTTCGGTGCATGATTGATCGTGGAGTTTGACTGAGTCGTAGAGATCTGCTGTCTTGGGCGCATAGAGCGGGAGTGAATTTATGTGCCCATAAATGGGTGCATGTTTGATCTGCACGAAAACAATGTGGGCTCATAGACCCTCTTTGATCATATGGGCACATAGCTCCTTATTGATCCTGTGGGCGCATAGCTCCTCATTGATCCTGTGGGCGCATACTTCCCTCTTCGACCATGTGGGCGCATAGCCCCCTCTTTGACCTTGTGGGCGCATAGCTTCTTTTCTCTTTGTATTTTTCATGCTTCTACAATTTGTATGTATACCTGTATGTTTGATATATGCCATATGAAACTGAATTTTATACTTTGAATTACCTGAGATTGAACTTTTAACTTGAGATTGAACTGTAAAACCTGAGATTGAATGGCATGATATAAACTGAGATTGTTGATAGATGAAAACTGAATTGGTTTGGTTGGTTTACATTTAAAACTGAAAAGTAAGTTGTATCTTGATAAAACCTGAAAATGAGTTTTGAGAAAAACCTGAGAAGTAGTTGACAGTAAACTGAATATAGATGCTAATATATGAACTAAGTTGGGTTATGAAAACTGAAACTATAATTTGGTTTTTGGTTGTTTATATGATATAGGTTGAATGTGGCATGCACTTATCTGAGATTCATTTGCCTAACACACACACGCTGATGTCCAGAACATGACACACACACACACACCCACTGCATTTGACTCTCTATTTCACATGTTGACACTCCCCCTTTCTCTCTATGTATGTATATTTGTATATTAGTGCCTTTATGCATAGCTTCCCTATATATATTTGTATATATATAATGAATGTGAATGTGAAACATATATATGTATATGTACTATATATATAACTTAGTTTGTGTGTGCTTTGTTTTAGACTTTGTGTTAGGCTATGTGGTTAGCTTGTGTCTTGGTTTAGCATGTGACCTTAGGCTATGTTTTGCAGCTTGTTTGTCTTAGCCTTGACTTGTTTAGACCTAGAATGGACTAAGTTAGTGTGCCTTGATTTTGGCTATGTACTATTGCTTAGGCTATGTGTTAGAATAGCTATGGTACTTGGTTATTTGTATGTTTTAGGCTTAGCTTGGTTTAGACCTAGAAATGTCTAACTTAGACTAGTTTGACCTTGTTGACCAAACCCTAGCTAGTTTGACCATAGTTGACTAAAGTTGACCTAGTTTGACTGTATAGTTGACCAGAGTTGACCTTGACCTAGATTAACTTAGAATAATGTAGAATGCATTATCAATTTCAATTATTACCTCATTGGATGCATCATAACCTGTTTGCTCTATTTAGGACTCATTTACATCAGTTCAGACATCTATTTTCACAATCACTCACGATCTCAGACGAGTACATACTCTGATTATTTTCATACTTGTTAGAAATTATATTCCTTCTTTAGATGAAATTATTTGATACTATCACGTTGTTATCACGGATTGGTACTATATGGATCTTCTCTTGCGATGTTATCCCCCTTGTGTTCAGCAAATACATATTGTGATGTACTTTTCACGAACATATTATATTTATTGTACACCCCTATTCATGTATACTCATTATGCAATCATGTACTCTCACGATTCATATGAGCAGCATGATAAAAAATTTATAAAATGGTAACGTAACCTGATTGGATCCTTGTGTATTGATTGGGGAGGGTGAGTAGAAAATGGTTATGTGATCAAATACCAGATTGTGTAAACGATTGTATATGTCCATTGTATACTCACCTATGATAGAGTTACCTTTGCATTGTCCTAAACCATTTATATAACCATCTCATGCTCTAAATCACTTATAGATACTTACAATTCTTATATCATATACAAACTGTCTCTTATACTCAGATTTGCCTATTTACACAGTTGTTGTGAATGTCTTACAGTTTCCTTATAGTTTACTCTACTGCTTGCTATATATATTCTGCCATGATATGATCCTCTTTCAGTGTTATGTATTCGCTCCTGTCCTGATTGGACCTGTTGAAAATATTGCAGATGATATGATGACTTCTGCCCAACCTATTATGGAGCCTATCCAGACGACACCTGTAAGTTGGACCCACAGGAGGATCCATCGCTAGTTGAGGATGTTATCCCTACTGCTTAGACTAGATTAGCTAGGCTTTATCTTATTTTCATTACGTTATTTGTATTGACTTCAGAGTTGTATTATTTCTGGATGTTTGTGATGTTGTGTCGTTTAAACACTTAGACTTTCCTTCTGTTTGTATGTTCTCTCTTGAGATTTCATATCTATCATATCGTGCTATTTCTATCTCTAGATTTATGATTGAGTTGTACCTTATGTGATTTGTCCTCCGTTCGGAGAGTATATTATATTGTATTTAGTTTATGATAGTGACCTATAACAGCATTCTACTGCCGATACTGCGGCATAGGCTGGACGTACCCACTTCTCATGCCTCTACACTGGGTGCGGATCATGACACAGTTTTGAGCCTCTGATACGGCCGTCGTGTCCTTCGTGGACACGACTTAGACACATATCAGGATGCTAGGTGTGTAGCCCCACACTTAGGCTATCAGTATGCACGAGCACATGGCTTCTCGTACGCTATGCTGAGCCCAATCGACCTCGAACACGTCGCACGAGCTCACAGCTCACTGTGAACCTATACACTGTTTATGAGTGTTTGGACACCTTTGTCTCCATTGTTTGGACACGTATAGACCCCCCGTGGCACATACATATATGGGACACACTCTGATCACCATGTTTTTGGTTTTCTCTGAGTTGGAGTTTCGAATTTAGGTTTCAAGTTCATTTCCAAAAACATAGATGATACTCTGAAGCCAAGTTGGGTTTTAGCACAAAACCAACTTTGGGAATTCCAAATTAAGTTCTGGTTTTGGTTTTTAGTTTGTATATATATGTATATGCTCACTGATTTTCGATTTGAGTTTTGGGGTTTCGATATGATTTTTTCGAATGTTTCCTGAGTAATTTTTACTGATACTCTTAAACTGAAAACTGAGAATCAATTCGATTTGAATATAAAATTTGACTTGGGATTTGATTTAATATACTACATGTTAATTTTAAACTAAAATTCAAATTTATATGTTAAACCTGAGATTTATAATGCAAGTATAACCTGATTTGTATTAACCTGAGAACTCTTGTAAACTGAGTTTGTGTGTTAATATGTAAATTGAGATTTCAAAACTGAGAATTGGGTTTCTTTTAAAACTGAAATGTGATGTTGGGTTTAACATTGAAAACTGAGATTGTATTTTAAATGCAAAACTGAGTTTTAGGGTTAACTTAAAAAAACTGAGATTCACTTTGTGTACACACACACACACACACAGACACACACACACACACACACACATGAACCTGAGAACACACTCTATACTGCCACACACACACACTCACCTCTTTTTATGTACACAATCACTCACACATGTAACTGCTATACACACCCACCCTTCTCTATGTATATATACATATATACACACCCACCCTTCTCTCTTTCTCTCTCTCTCTCTCTCTATATATATATATATATATATATATATATATATATATATATATATATATATATATATATATATATATATATATATAAAATAATATATATATATATATATATATATATATATATATATATATATATATATATATATATATATATATATATATGAAGCGGATCAAAAGCCCCCCTTAGAAAACTCCCTAAACCCACCTCACTCTCAGCCGTAATTTAATATTAATATTAATGTTAATATTAATGTTAATGTTAATATTAATGTTAATATTAACATTAAATACTAAAATTAACATTAAACTTAACATTAAAATTAATATTAACATTAACATTAACATTAACATTAACATTAATATAAAAATAAAAATAAAAATTAATATTAACATTAACATTAATATTAAAAATAATATATATATATATATATATTATATATATATATATATATATATATATATATATATATATATATATATATATATATATATATAGGAAGCGGATCAAAAGTCCTCCTTAGAAAACCCCCTAAACCCTCCTCACTCTCAGCCGTAATTTAATGTTAATATCAATGTTAATATTAATGTTAATGTTAATATTAATGTTAATATTAACATTAAATACTAAAATTAACATTAAACTTAACATTAAAATTAATATTAACATTAACATTAACCTTAACATTAACATTAATATTAACATTAACATTAATATAAAAATAAAAATAAAAATTAATATTAACATTAACATTAATATTAAAATTAACATTAATATTAACATTAATATTAATATTAACATTAAATTACGGATGAGAGTGAGGGGGGTTTTTAGGGGGTTTTCTAAGGGGGCTTTTGATCCGCTTCCTATCATGTATATATTTTCAGTTATCAAATATCTTTCTGTTTTCATGTACATCTTTCTTTACAGTTCATGTATCTTACTCTTTTGCATGCATTATACTTTTCTGCCATGTTGTGAACTGCGTGAGATGTATTGTGCTCGTTCCTGTCCTGACTGGACCTGTTAAAAATATTACAGATGAGACCGAGGGTTTTGTACCATCTGCTATGGAGCACACCAAGATGATATCTGTGAGTTGGATCTTTAGGAGGATCCAGTTATAGCTGTAGATACCATCCCTTTAGTCGAGGCTAGATAGCTAGACTGTTATCTAGATGATATCTGTGAGTTGGATCTTTAGAAGGATCCAGTTATAGCTGTAGATACCATCCTTTTAGTCTAGGCTAGATAGCTAGACTGTTATCTTATTTCATTGTCTTTGTGTTGTTGATTCAGAGTTGTATAATTTTGGATGTTGATGTTGTTGTTAGTGTCGTCTAGACACTTAGACTTATTTCCCTTCTGTTTGTATTTCATTTGAGATTTTATATCTATCTTATCGTGCTATTATCCATCTTAGATTTGTGATTGAGTTGTATCTTCTGTGATTTGGCCTCCGTTTGGAGAGTATATCATATTGTGGTTAGTTGTGATGATGACCTAGAACAACGTTCTACCGCCGACACTACGGTGTAGGCTGGATGTACCCACTTCTCGTACCCCTAAACCAAGTGCTGGCCGTGACACATTTTTAGTGGTGGATGTAACGCCCCAGATCCAGAATACTAGAGAGCGGGGGCGTACATAGCCAGCTACGTATATTGAAGTACAACCCACCTCGCTATACAGTCACGGCTGTCTAGATACATGAGGGTTTAACTACAAGCCAACAGTCTTCTATGGTCATGAACAAGCCTATTGTCTCAATCACAAGCAAGTAGTAACAGTTACAAGATGTCAGAGCACCAAATATACAATAGTAAGGCATCCCGTACGTTACATATTCGGATGATTATGAAGCTAGTCGTACAAAATGTCAAGACTAGCAAGAGTTTTAGTCAATACATGATCAACCCTAGGATTTGTCAATCATGTTACAGCCCGTAGGCAGACAATAAGTAAAGGTGCAACCGAGCTAACACGTGCTCGCCGGCTAAATGCCTCAAAAGAATAATTTTTACAATAAAGTGGGAGGACAAAAAGAAATCCACTCGTTGCCAGGGTTACGCCTGGTGGTCACCATATGGCTGGAAGACAGGTGGATCCTCTGGTGCTGCTCCAATATCTGGCCATACGAAACCAGCTGGGTCAAACCCCAGAAAGAGCAAGTGCCACAAGGAGGCTTCACTTAGGAACTAAAACCAGCATATCACAATAGAATAGTAAAAAAAATAATAAATAAAGAACTGATAATAATAGAGATAACAATAGTAAACTGAGTACGAAGAAACCATTCAAGTAGTCGGTCACAACCCTTAAACGAAACAAGGACCGGGGTTGTAACCCTTCACCTGAATAGAAACCCGTCTCAAATACTATTGGTACAGTAAAGAAAATAAACGAAAAGAGGACACAGAACTTCTCCGGGAGCCAGGTTACAACCCTTAAACCAACAAGGACCGGGGTTGTAACCCTTCGCCTGAACAGAACTCGACCCCTGATCTTTATTGCTAAGGCCAGTATAAATAATCATGGTATTAAGGTAAGGTAAAACATGACGAACATGGCATAGGGTTGAAATAAGACAATAAACGAAGAGAGGACACAGAACTGCTCCGAGAGCCAGGTTACAACCCTTAAACCAAACAAGAACCGGGGTTGTAACCCTTCGCCTGAACATAACTGGACCCCCGATCGTTATTGTTAAGGCAAGCATCAATAATCATGTCATGCCACAATCTTGCACAGGATCAGGATAAGACTAAGCTGGAATAAACTCCATCCAATCAATCACGGCCAATCAAGAGTACGGCTTGATACTTTTAACTAACTAGGATTATCACAAGCCTAGTTACTAGCAAGATGCAATGAGATTATCCCAACAGCCACAAGCCCTACAGACCATCCGGTTATCCAGGTCGAATGTCCGTTTATGAAGAATGCAACACGTGACTGTGTGCTGAAAATGTGCCCTACTCGTTGTTAGGCTACAAGTCCACTTAATGCGCCTAGATAACGAGATTGCCTGTAGCTGGGAATATCTTCATGTCTACTGAATTATTCTAGTTTATTAGCCTTAGTCAATTGCAGTAGGTATCCCTGACCGTGGTACTCAAGGATCCCTATCCTAGACATGATACAAGACAGTATTGGTTTATTTGTACAAACATAATTGCCCACGGTGTCCAGGTCGTTCATACTTGTCATGTCAGACTAGCTGTCGTAACAGCATGTCATAATATATCATGTCAGTTTATTTGTCAAGAGTGCGCCACGGTGGACCACTATTGTGTTCTATTCTTACATTATCATGAATGAGAAAAACTTGCATAAAATAAATAATAACATATTCTTGAAGCCAAGAAAAAGATCTACAACTTTCATGTTGGGAGTTGGAAGAAATTCTGGCCACAATTCAGCCAAATAGGACTTTAAATAGCCAAAAACAGCCAAAATAGGCACTATGCGACACTATTCAGCACTATACGGCACTATTTAGCACTATGCAGCACTTCCATATGCGGTTGGACACTATGCGGTACTATGCAGCACCCTTATGCGGCCGGACACTATGCGGCACCCTTATGCGGTTTGATACTATGCAGCACCCTCATGCGGCTGGGCTCTATACGACACTATGCAACACCCTCATGCGGCTGGGCACTATGTGGCACTATACAGCACCCTTATGCGATTGGGCACTATGCAGTACCCTCATACGGCTGGGCACTATGCAGCACTATGCAGCACCCTTATGCGGCTGGGCACTATGCGGCACTATACAACACCCTTATGCGGCTGGACACTATGCGACACTATGCATCACCCTTATGCGCTGGATACTATGCGGCACTATGCAGCACCCTTATGCGGCTGGGCACTATGCAGTACCCTTATACGGCTGGGCACTATTCAGCACCCTTATGCGGCTGGACACTATGCGGCACTATGTGGCACTATTCATCATCCCTGCCAAAATCAGTACAGATGAACATAGAAATGGCCAAACATGCTTTTGGCCATAACTTCCTCAAAACAAGTCGAAATCCAACTTTTCAAAGGTTTATTTTGGATAAAATTGAATTCTCTATAACATGGAACAATCAAAACATGAAAATAATGAATTTTAATAGATCAAAACCCAAGAAAACCAAAAATAATATAAACTTAGATCTACAAGAAAATATCCAACAAAATAGAAAATGCTAAGTTCTAAAGTATCTTAGAATCTCGCGAGGAAGACAATAGAACAACAAAAATGGGGTTTCTCCATAAAGCAAGTTACACTTGCCTAAGCTTCTCTTGGTAGGTGGAGAAGTTAAGAGGAAGAAGATGAAGAATTAAATGAAAGTAAAGATGAGAGAGAAAGGGGATTGGGTTTTAAATGATGATTGTAGTGGTAGGTAGGGGTTTTCTTTTGGTTCATGATGAACCCAAAAGCATACCAAACCAAGCTAAACCGAACCAAGCTAAACCATAACCAATGATATGTCAAAATAACCATGCCAATGCAACATGCTAAAAATAAAATCATGACTAGCCAACCATGACTAATAAAATATGGACCCAAAATATGTACACGTATATGAAAATACATAACACGGATTTCGAGGGTGATAACTCTACCCACCTTAAAAGAATTCCGTCCTCGAAATTTAATTAAAGAGGCTAGAGGTGTCTGTAGCACCCAGTTTCCCAAATGAGGGTAGTTTTAAAATTTTGTGTTTATAATTATTTTAATAATGATATTTAATTTATGATGTAATTTTTGGTGATTTTAAATCATTTTAAAATTATTTAAATCAATGACTTGTGATTTTGATGTTTTGCTAGTGAAACCCTAGAGACTGTTTGACCTAGAGCCTAACCATGTGATTATGATATTTTAATGTCATTTTTGGCCTAATGATATTTTTGCATTTGACCTCTTTGAATTATTTTGATATTATTTTATTATTTATGATATTGTTTTGGGGTTATTTGAGTCGGGTTCGAATTTCAACTCAATCCGACTTGAAACGGGGACCCGGGGGTAGTTTGACTCTAGTAGGACCCACACACTAGTTAGGCATGGCCCACATGATATTAATTTTAGTCCACATGATAGAAATATTTTAGTTAGAGGTTAGACTAATTATTATGGATAAGGTTAGTGTGATTAGAGACTTTAGAATGACTAATTTAGTCCCAACCAATTAGCCCTTTCCTAATACTCATAGAATAGGTTAGTGGGGGCATTTTGGACCTTACCATAATAGGACAAATAGCCCCATATGGCCAGCCACTTTGGGAGAGGATAGGCTCAAGTTCATTTCATTATTCTCATCCACACTCTCTCTTGTTCTTCCCCAAATTTCTAGATAACAATCCCTAGCAATTTCTCTACCAAATCATTCCATTTCACCACCAAATCTTCTTCTTTCCTTCTCCATTCTAGCCAAGGAGGAAGCTACCCAAGTTTGGGAGGATTCGAAGCTCGTTCGTGTCCTTTTGGAATCTCTACGTGTCGGTGTCGCTCCGGGAAGGCTTTTCTTCGATTCGATCTACCGGAAGGTATAAATCCCTTCTCCTTTTTATTTTCTCATGCATATAGGTCTATTTTGAACCCATAGGAATGACCCCATAGTTGTATCTCCATTTGTGTCCATTTCGTGTCCATTTGGAGGTCATAGGAGTGTCCTTTGTGTTGTGGTTGTGTCCATGTGGAAAAATCCCAAATTTGGACACACTATGTGTTGTTGTTATGTATGAATGAATTATTACATGTTTAATCTCATATTTTTGTATTAGAGATGTGTTCTATAGTGTCTCATATATATATATTAGTGTAGAGAGTGAGTTCTTGATATATTATGTTATATACTTGTGTTCTTTTGTCTCAAACTACCTAAATCTGTCATGATTTTTATCCACGTTTTTAATTTCAGCCCTAACTTAGAAATGTCATAGCTTCTAGCTCAAAGCTCGGTTTAATCTCCCGTTTTTTTAAAAGAAGAGTATTGAAGTTAGCTTTCCAAAAACATGTATTAATAGGCCTAATTCTTTCTATAACTTTCTGGAGAATTATTTGAGTGTCAGCTATACGAAAGATAAACGCGTTCTCGGTTTTTCGCGATTTCGGGAGTTTCCGGAAACGAAAATGCGATCCGTTTAAAGTTTCGGAAAGCTAACACATAGATCTATAACATACTTTAATGCTAAATTTTAATTCATGCTGAGATGGTACAGTATTGATTATTAGTAGGAGTTACTATTCGGCATATGCATTTTGTGCACCCTTGTGTGTAATATAATGTTCTATTTGATTTTAACCCATGTTAATGTATATACATTATGTAATTAAATAGAGAATACAAGCATGAGTAAATTGTTAAATAAATGATGTATGAGGTGTAAGTATCCTATCTAATGTAAGCATGTATAAATATGGCTTGTAATGAATATGTAGGTTCCATAGTATTTAATGTATGGTGCATATAGTACTGCAAGAGAATAATGAATGATGAATGAATGCAAGCATGAATGTAATGTAATAAGATGTAATATATGCAATATACAAGTTAATGAGATGTAATATTCTATGTTAACACAAATCCTATATTACCTCATGTACCCCCTTACACTATGTTGACACTATCACACTTGACACATTGTTCACTTACACTTTGACACTCTTTGATTTGTATACACTATGTATGCCCATTTAATCCTCACTTGCCCCTTTGCCATGTTCACATACACACACATAGCCTCTTAAATAAGTATTTATGAATATAGTTAACTTAGCTATGTATGTATATTATATATATGTTAGCATATTGTATTGTAATATATAAGTTTATATAACCATTTGAAATGCCATGATTATAGACCTAATGTTGAATACCAATATATGCATGTGTATATATGTGTAGACATATATAGCTTAAAGTAATAGATTACCTAGTGTATATCCAATGTGAATTCTTGCCTATTTGAGTATTGAATAATTGCATGCTATATAGAGTTGGGTGTATGTTGGCTTGTATAGCCTTGTATTGATGTGTGCTTGCTAGGATAGTCTTGGTTAGGCCTAGTAAGACTTACTGGGTTAGGACATGACCTAGTTTGACATAGTTTGACTAGTACAGTTGACCAGAGTTAACCAAGGGTTGACTTTGGCCTAATTTGACCTAGATTCATATAGAATGCATTGTAGTGCTTTATATTACCCTTCTGGACATGTTGTGACTTGTGCTGTTCTAATTAGGAGCCAGATACCTCTCCTCGGACAGTATCTTTACCTTGGATATTCAGATATCAGGCGAGTACATTCTCTGATCGTTTCATACTTGTCACGAATTATATTCTCGCTCTAGATTACTTTTACTTGATGTTGTCACGTTATCATCACGGATTGGTACTATACGGATCTCTTCTTGGGATGTTACCCCCTTAGCGGGCGTATCGGATACTTTATGACATGTGTTTCATGTACATCATGTATTTCTTGCTTCTGCGTTATTCATGTACACTCATATTCTCTCATGTTCTTACATGTACGTTCATGTACTCTCATGTTCTTTCATGTACGCTCATGTTTCCTCATGTGTTTCTTGTATAACCAAAACATCATGTCCGTAACGTAACTTGAATAGATCCTTGTGTATTGATTGTGGGTAGGGGTGAGTATAAATGGTCATGTGATTTACCCATCATGTACACTCTGTTACTTTTCATGTTCATCATGTACAACCTAAGCCAATTACATGCCATCTCGTACTCTAAATCACTAGTCACTTACAGTTCTTGCTTATCATGTATATATATTTCCAGTTATCAAATCTCTCATGTTTTCATGTACATCTTCTTACAACGTTTCATGTATCTTATTCTATTGCCTATTTTATATTTTCTGACATGATATGAACTGCATGAGATGTATTGTGCTCGCTCCTGTCCTGACTGGACCTGTTGATAAATTTTATAGATAGCCTGGGATTGCCTGCTAGCCTAGAGGAGACACAGTAGAGGTTGTTTATATAGTTATTTCATTTTGTCTGGAGTTGTATTTACTTGTGGATTACTGTATTTGAGTTTTGAGATGTATTTCTGGGATTATGTATCTTAGACACTTAGACTTCTATCTCATGTATCTCTTTTGGATTTCATGTTTATCTATCTTTATCATTCTACCTTAGATTGTGATTGAGTTGTACCTCTGTGTTGGCCTCCTTATGGAGAGTATTCATATTATGCTAGTTATAGTTCATGACCTAGAACAGCATTCTACCGCCGATACTGCAGCGTAGGCTGGGCGTTGTTACGTACTCGTACCCTCACGGTGGGCACGGGTCGTGACTGTTGGCCTCAAAAATGAAGTCACGCTGAGTTGATCAGAACAAGTCACGCAGAGTGATCCTAGAAGCAGCACAAAAGATACGCTAAGTTCTGCCTGGCCATCTCCTTTAGAAGTCACGCAGAGACAGTTCAGCCATACGTCAGAATCATAATGACTGACAACACAACAGTCGAGAAACGTCTCCTCGTATGCCACGTATGCACAGAACTCGAGAGATCACAGCCGTCTTTTGCAATCTTCCTTAGCAAGACTCACTCTTCACCAAGTTGGCGTGACTTTGGATCTTATCTTCATTTAATGCGGCTGACAATATAATCAATGTCAGAGATTTTGTGTCAGACGAAGCATGCCAAATCAAGACAGCTGGCGGTTTGCGTGGATTCTGAACCTTCTTCTTCCTCAAAACATTGCGTGACTTTTGAGTTATTCTTCTCAAAGCCTGCATGAATTCTGAAGTATTCTTCTTCAAAGCTTGCGTGGATTTCGCCTTCAACGAGTCTGCGTCAACGAATCTGCGTGGATTTTTGCCTTCAGCAAGTCAGCGTGGATTTCATTTCAACTGGAGTACGTGGCAGCCATGCCACCGATCTCTCTCTCGCGTGCCCAGTAACTTGCACACGACCCATGCACTGATGCCATGTGTCCAACAGTTACGGGCCACGTCCAGTAACTACTCACTAACCCTGCGTGTATTTAGAGTCTGTATGACTTTTCAAGTGCACCAGTGGTGAGGTAGTTATCTTTTCAGTTACTTTTTTTTGACTCTATAAATAGAGTTCTTTTTTTCTCATTCATTGTACAGATATATTGATATCTACTGTCAAAATTTTGAGAGCTTTTCTTCTTCGCATAGTCCAAGGGATAAAGCGATCGTCTTCTAGATCGGATTCCTACAGTTGTAATTTTCCCAGAAACACAACAAATAAAGAGAATTTCTTTATGGAAAACAAATTGGCAACTCTGCTGGAGAAAACCATCTCCTCTTCTGAGATGGTAACAACTCAATGCGACACTTCGTCAATCGGCTCGACGAAGAAGGTGATGACGATCAAATTCGATCAACTCGCCTATAAAGAAATGCAGCAGGCTAAGGGTGGCAAGCCCACTCCAGCCTCCATCATCACTGCCAAGTCGAAAGGACACTTTGTCTATGTCCCTAAGAATCAGTTGGCAGTCAATGGTGAAGTCTCTGCCACAGTGTCTACTCCTAACACTGGCAAGAACTCCACTGCAAGCACGCACACTCTTGTGCGCTCGAAGATGACAGTAACTAAAAGTCACGCTGACAGTACTGGCTTCTTAGCCGAATCTGTTCCAGCGTGCAAATTCAACTCTAAAAGTCACGCTGACAGTACTGGCTCCTTAGCCGAATCTGTTCCAGCGTGCAAATTCAACTCTAAAAGTCACGCTGACAGTACTGGCTCCTTAGTCGAATCTGTTCCAGTGTGCAAATTCAACTCTAAAAGTCACGCTGATAGTACTGGCTCCTTAGCTAAATCTATTCCAGTGTGCAATCCCACATTCAAAAGTCACGCTGACAGTACTGGCTCCTTAGCCAAATCTGTTCCAGCGTGTAATTCTAAAAACAAAAGTCACGCTAACAGCTCTGGTTCTTTAGCCAAATCTGTTTCAGCGTGTATTTCATCAGAGAAGAATAGCTCCTTAGTTATCTCTTCTTCTTCACCGAGTTCTACTAGAACTGGGGGTGGTCCTCCACACAAAGTCCCTTCGAAAAGGAATAACTCTTTAGTTGTTTCTTCTGCTCCTGTAGTTTTTACTTCAGGAACAGCTTTGACTGATACTTTTGTTAGTCAAAGGAAGGGAGATGGTCTTTTGACTACTCTTTCTTCTGGACATTCTATGTCTCAAAATCTGAATGAGTCTAAGAAAAAACATTCCTTAATGTCTTCTTCTTTAATTTCTTCAAATTGGGCACAGAATCTGTCCATTAAAGAGGGTCTGTTACCAACTCCTAATCAAGGGAGTGGTTTAACTCTTCCTTCTCTGCAAATATCCAGATCAATGGAAGGAAAACTCCATGTTTCCAAAATTAATGTGTTACCTTCCACTGATTTAAGAACAAAACTCAGCACTTCTGGTGTTAAGAAACCATACCAATTGGATATGAAGATAAAAGATCCAGATGCAGAGTATGCAAGAAATTATGTGGCTCATATTAATCACTCTTTGTATAATCAAGAGCCATCAAGATCCAAGAACAGGAAGTATACTCCTCAATCTTCACAAACAGATTTACGGAAATATCTTCAACAGAAGAGAAGGAGTAATTCTATATCAAAGGAACATGCTGAATGTGACTTCTATCCAAGAGTCATAATTCAGTGCAGATGTCAATCAACAGTTCAAGACCATGGTGATCATGAATATGACTTCCAGCCAAGAGTTACGATGCAATGCAGATGTCAAAATAAACGACAGTCGGTCTTCAATAGGATTCAGTATGAACCTATGCCTGATGAAGATGAGCCTTTGTTTGCCTCTGTCAACATGACTTCTCGGGACACCGGGGGTAGAGTTGATAGTCCAGATGGAGTATATAGAAACACCAGAGCAAGAGTCCTGGCTTCTAGTCAAAGAAATTTGATCCCTGAAATTGATTCTGAATTTCTTGGAGAATCTAACTTCCTACCTCTTCCTACTGGGGGTAATTCTCCTATAGTTGACTTTGATACACGAAGCAATGATTCAGAGTATACAACATCCACTAGTTCATCAATAATCCCTCATACAGTCACGACTTACATGGTTGATGGGAATACTGATGAACCTTCTTCTTCCTTGACTCCTCAAGATCAAAGAATTGCTTCTTTGGAACAGCAAATAAAGTCTATGACTGACACAATGAAGTCGATGTATGAACTCATGACAGCTCAGTTGCAAAATCGACAGACTGTATCAGATGCCATACCAGTTGATACTGATATAAGTCCAGTACAAGTTCCTCCAGCAGTACAATCCAATACTCCTGGACCAGCTCAACCAAATCCTAGTCTCTCTGGAGCTGGGGGGTAGTGCTTACAATGCTGTTCCTCCTCCCAACTATTCTCTACAAGCCACAACTCCACAATCTTCGGGAGTTGTCTCTGAAGAATTGAAGAATCTCAAAACTCAATTCGAGGCATTCAAACAGAAGGATGGTTTACAAAGGTTAGGCATCAAGCAGCCTTATCCGATAGAATGGAAGCAAGTATCATATCCTCCTAAATACAAGCCTCCTACTATCTCATTCTATGATGGAACCACTTCTCCAAGTCAGTTTATCAATCACTTTGAAGTGATGACTGATCAACTACAACCAAGTGATGCCCTCCTTACTCGGGTATTTATTGGATGTCTCAAGGGAACAGCTTATGAATGGTATAGAAGTCTCCCAGATGGGAGTATTACTTCATTTGCTGGTTTCAAACATATGTTTCTTGAAAGGTTCTATGAAGGGCTTAATGACATGACTATGTCTGCTCTTATTAGAATCAAGCAGAAAAATAATGAATCTACAGAGAAATACATTGAACGGTTTCGAAGAGAAGCTCTGAAGATGCCTCTTGGAACTCCTGATGCTGTCACCATTGACACGTGCAAATCAAACTTGTTGCCAATCATCAGTATGTGGACAGGGTCCACTCAATTTCAAGATTGGCCTTCCTTCATAGTCAGTGCCAAAGCTGCAGAAATCAGTGCTGAAACCTTCAAAGGTTTAGGAGTGCAGATGACTCCTAAAGAAACAGGACAAGGTGCTAACAATAAAAATAATGCTCGCAAAGGAAAAGAAACTCTTGAAGTTAATCTTCAGAGCAAAGATGCATCAAATGTTCAAACTCCTGCCTCTACAACTCAACAATCAAGAACACCTCGCCCCAGAGAAGAATATTCTTTTGATGACGACGATGTCCTTGGTATCTTTGAATGTCTGCTGAAAGGTAATAAAATACAATTACCAGAGATCAAGAAACCTGATGAAGCTGGTAAGACAGATCATCCTAAATACTGTCCATATCACAGAATGCTGGGTCACACAATTCGTACATGTTATGTATTGAAAGGAAAGATCCAAGAAATGATTAAATCTGGAGCTATCTCTCTTACTCCAAAAGAGAAGACCGTCACCTCCAACGTCGTCTCTATGCAATTTGGAAATTTCCCTCCTCAACTCCTTGAAAGTGGGATTGTTCTTATTCCCAAGGCAGCTCTTGACATAGTGAATCTTCCTCCTCCACAGCCTGAAGGATTAGTGCCAATCACTTTGGAAACAGGGGAAATCATGTGGATCCATCCTGATCTAGTGACAAATTTTGAATCGCCTTCTCCTCAAAAGATTTCTTCTCAAAAATCCAAGAAGGCTGAAAAGATCAAGTCATGTCATATGACTTCTCTTGGGTCTACCTCTGACACAAAGCCAAAAGACAAAGAAGAAGCACTTGTTAGTGCTACTCGAACGGGGAAACCTTACCTAAAGGATTATTCTAAAAATCCTGAAGATCCTACTGATATCCCTTCAGATGCTAAAGATGTTCCTAAAGAAGAATCATCTACTGAACCTGTTCCTCCCAAGCCTACGGCTCTGGAGAAAGGCAAACAACAGGCTCGGTTTGATAAGCCAATCAAGAAGTCTTCTCCTCTTGGACTTCAGAAGCCTTACAACTTCGACATTTTGGCTCAACTTGCTAATACTCTAGCTAGAATGTCCCTTTTTTGAACTTCTACGTCTTTCCAAAGAGACTCGGGAGACGTTAAGTGAAGCACTTCTACAAGCTGACTCATGTCTTGCACAATTGAAGAAGCCGGATGCGGAACCTGCCACTTGCTTACATTGCAACAGTGTACTGGAGATTATCCCAAATATCACCTTTACACAAGATGACATGTTACTGGAGGATAATCGACATGACCGACCTCTCTACTATACTGGTTATATTGATACGATGAAGATAGATCGTATCCTCATTGACCCAGGGTCTGCTATAAGCATAATGCCAAAGAGTTTGTTGGATGAACTAAAAATCCCTCTTCACAAGCTCTCCAAGACGGTTACTACTATCTTGGGATTCAATCAAAGCCGAAGTGAGCCTTTGGGAAAGATTCATCTGAAGCTTCAGATCGGCGATTTCAGATCTAAAGTCACTTTCTATGTGATCGAGATCGCGGGATCCTATAATCTTCTTCTGGGGAGGCCCTTTCTTCATGAAAATAATGTGGTGCCCTCTACTCTTCATCAATGTTTTAAATACATTGATAACAATGGAAGAGTACAAAAAGAAGTTGCTGATATAAATCCCTTCCATGGGGTTGAAGCTTATTTCAACGATTCCCGAATGTACAAAGAAGAGTATACAAGGATCATACAAGCTATGGAGAAAGAAGATGCACAAAGTGAGACTTTAATAATCCCTGTTAAAGGTCGAACTACTCAGCAACCATCTCCTAAACCCTCTGGAGAAGATTCTTTCATCATTCCAGTGAGTGGACGGATCTCTCCGTTACCTCAGTCATCTACTCAAAATACACTGATCATTCCTGTCAGTGGGCGTACTACAGTTCCTGTACCTTCATAAGATACTCTGCTAATTCCAGTTGGAGGGCGGACTACTCTTCCTACTCAAACTTCAGGGGAGCTCACCTCTTCTGAGCTATTTGTTATCGATCTTAATCGAAACAAAGCTTCTTCTTCTTCTCCCCCTTTAGTCATTGACTTGGCTAAAATCTCTAAGGCTCAGCCTTCTCCCAATGTAAATGTTGCTGCTTTTACATTTAATGAAAAGCCTCCACCTTTGCAGTACGTTGATGTGTGTAATTATGTTCATAGTTATTTACATCTGTTAGATGACTTGAACACAATAACCATAGGAGTTGTACAGACTGTTCATACAGATGTATCTCTAGAACCTGTACAATCTTCATACTTTCTAGTTTCCAGCAGAAAGCCAGGAGTCATTCCAATATTCTTCTACAAAGGGCCTCAAAATCCTTCTGATCTTGAATATGATGACAAAAATGATGATACTGAAAGATTACAACTACGTCGTTGTAGTCAGCAATCTAGAGACATCATCAAAAATATGGGCTATGACTTCAGGACTGGCCTCAATAATGGAAAATGAAGAAAAATACCTGTCCGGATTCCTCCTTTGAAATATGGAAGGACGAAATACGGATTGGGTTATACTGCTCCTACTCCTTTCATCAATATTATCCATAAAGATCCTGAGTCTGACGAAGATAAGAGATCTGATTCTTCTAGTACCACTTCTTGGGATTCCGATACGAGTATCGGTGACTTCTATTGCAACCTTCTGTCTTCCAACATGATTTCTATTGACCATTCTGAAGAAAGTGATGAAGACGAAGAAGAGTTTGAAATCTCACCTGAATCAGAACAGTGGGCCCAAAGATTAGATAATCAATGGGAGTTCTATTTCGAGCAAAAAGAACCTCCGACTGAAGATAAACTTGTTCAAATAGATGTTGGTGAAGAGGGATCTCCCAAACCAATATTCATCAGTGAAAGTCTTTCAGAAACTTATAAGAAAGACATGATCAAACTCATTCGTGATTACATCGATATCTTTGCTTGGAGTTATGAAGATATGCCAGGGCTTGATCCTCAAATTGCAACTCACAAACTCAACATCTTGCCGAATGCTAAACCGGTCAAACAACAACAGCGACGATTTCATCCAGACATCATGGATGCAATTGAAGCTGAAGTCAATAAACTCATTACCTCTGGGTTTATTAGAGAGGAACAACATCCCGATTGGGTGGCTAATATTGTTCCTGTTCTTAAAAAGACTGGCAAGATCAGAGTATGCATAGACTTCCGTGATCTCAATGCGGCATGTCCTAAAGACGAATTCCCTCTACCAATCACTGATGTCATGGTTGATAATACCTGTGGATTTGAATGAATGTCATTCATGGACGGGTATTCTGGGTACAATCAGATCAAAATGTCCCCAGAAGACGAGAAGCACACTTCTTTTAGAACGCCGATTGGTACATACTGTTATACAGTTATGCCATTCGGTCTCAAGAATGCAGGAGCAACTTATCAACGAGCTATGAGCACTATATTCCGTGAACATTTGTGGAAAACAGTTGAATGCTATGTTGACGATATTGCAGTCAAAAGTCGACAAAAGGAAGATCATATCCAAGATTTGAAGACTATATTTGATCTAATGCATAAGCATCAATTAAAGATGAACCCTACTAAGTCCTTCTTAGGCGTCTCTAGTGGTAAATTTCTCGGCTTTGTCATTACCTCTAAAGGTATACACGTGGATCCCGAGAAGATCAAAGCCATCCAAGAGATGCGTCCTCCACGCACCTTAAAAGAGCTACGAGGATTTCAAGGAAGAATCGCTTATATCAGGAGATTCATTTCTAATTTATCAGGACGCTGCAGACCATTCAACAAACTTATGAAGAAATGTGTCTCTTTTGTCTGGAATGATGAATGTCAGAAAGCATTCGATGATATAAAACAATATCTAATGAGCCCTCCAGTATTGGTACCTCCCGTCTCAGGAATACCGTTCCTCCTCTAAACTCGAGCAATGAGTCATTCATTGGGTGCATTACTCGCTCAAAAGAATCAAAATGGCCATGAACAAGCCATTTATTATCTCAGCCGCACTATGACCGGAGCTGAACCTCGATATTCACCGGTTGAAAAAGAATGTCTAGCCTTGATATTTGCTGTCCAAAAGACACGTCATTATATCATTGGCCAGACTATTCATGTCATCTCTAGGATCAATCCTATACGGATCATGATGAAGAAACCCAGTGTTTTGAATTCTTGATTGGCTAACTGGGGAATCCTACTTGCTCAGTATGACATGCACTATATTCCTCAGAAATCAGTCAAAGGACAAGCTTTAGCTGATTTTCTGGCTGCTCACTCAATTCCAGAAAATTCAAAACTCTATGATGAAATCCCAGATGAAGTCCTAGATTCAAATCAAATTGCTGAAGAAGATCCTACTTGGCGTCTATTCTTTGATGGAGCATCAAGAATTGGTCCTAATGGCGATATTGTCGCTGGAGTTGGAATTGTTCTTGTATCGCCAGAAGGTCTTGCCATCCAAAGAGCTTATTCTCTTGATCAGCCGTGTTCAAACAATGTAGCTGAGTACAACGCATTACTTATTGGTCTTCAACTCGCTAAATATCTGAATATTCAACATTTGGAGGCGTATGGAGACTCTAAACTTATTGTCAATCAGATCAGGGGTACTTATGAAGTTCGCCATCAAGATCTGGTTCCTTATCATAGAGCGACCATATCTATGGCCTCATCATTTAAGGAATTCTTCATTGAACATGTTAGGCGAGCATGTAACACAGAAGCTGATGTCCTTGCTAATCTTACAACGGTGCTGGCTATCCCAATCAGACGGCAACAAATGATTGTTGTTCGTAATCGAGAATTATTTCATCTTAAAAATAACCTGACTCTAGGACTTCCAGTTGACATTGAAGAATCAACATCTCATGACGTCAACACAACAAGAGGATTTGGATTCAGTCGTAAATCGATATCATCTTCATCCGATTCCAGCATGGAATTCATCTTCAGTAACTCGACTGAGGATCAGAATACGGATAAAGATTGGAGACTTCCTTTCTTAGATCTCGTATTATATGATATTCTTCCGGATGATCCGAGTGAGACAGCATCTATCAGATGACGATCACTCAGATTCTATTACAATCATACAACAAAGACCTTATATCGTCGAGCTTATGATGGTTTACTCCTTCGGTGCATTGCTGGTGATGAAGTCCAACAAGTTATTCGTGAAGCACATGATGGAATTTGTGGAGCGCATCAACCTGGGCGAAAACTTCAAGACCGTATTCGACGGATGGGTTATTATTGGCCAACTATGGTATCAGATGCCATTGAATATGCAAGGAAATGCAAAGCTTGCCAAATCCATGCAGATTTTATACATCAACCTTCAGAATTTCTACATCCGACGGCAACATCATGGCCCTTCGAAGCTTGGGGCATGGATATTGTCGGCCCGATCAATCCACCGTCATCTAAAGGTCATCGGTTCATTCTTGCAATAACTGATTACTTCTCCAAATGGGCCGAAGCCATTCCTTTATCTGAAGTTAAGACGTCTAATGTCATCAGCTTTATTAAGCACCACATCATCTACAGATTTGGTGTTCCTCGACGCATTGTTCATGATAACGGACCACAGTTCGTCAGCCAGAAATTTACTCGATTCTGTGACGATCACCGGATCAATAATGTTGCTTCTACCGCATATAATCCAGTAGCTAACGGATTAGCAAAAGCTTTCAACAAGACTATCATCAAACTCCTAAAGAAGTTTGTCTCCACTAACAAACGTAATTGGAGTGACAAGCTCGGGGAATGCTTGTGGGCTTATCGCACTACAGTCCGTAATGCTACTAAGTGTACACCTTTCTCTCTGGTGTACGGATCTGAGGCTGTTCTCCCATTAGAGATTCAAATTCCTTCTTTAAGGATAGCAATCGCTAATGAACTTACCTCAGAAAATAATGATCGTCTTCGACTTCAAGAATTGGAGGCTCTGGATGAAAAGCGGTTATCTGCTCAACAGAATATTGAATTCTATCAAGCTAGAATTTCAAGGGCTTTTAACAAGAAAGTCAGAATTTGAACATTTCAGAAAGGAGAACTTGTGCTTACTGTCAGACGCCCGATGACTATGACACACATGAGTAAGGGCAAGTTTGATGCAAAATGGGAAGGTCCATTCATTGTCAATAAGATCTTTTCTAATGGGGCTTATCAACTCACTACTCTAGATGGTAAAGCCACTATGATGCCCATCAACGGCAAATTCTTGAAGAAGTACTACGTTTAATATTTCTATCAAGATTGTCCTCCCATCATTCTCCAGCTGTTTCATTGTTCTTTCCGAAGAATCATTCTGATATCTATTATCCCCAGTGGAGATAGGTATTCTACTTTGTATCATTTTCTCAACAAATTTGATATCCAGAAAATCATGTCCATATTACCTCTGAATTTTCTATCTCAATATCATATTTATGAAAATGATATTTTGTCTTTCTGATTTCTGAGTCAAAAGATCAATGAATAAAGGCAAAAATATAAAGTGGGAAGGATATATCGTAAACAAAGTTTCCTTAAATGGAGTTTATTTGAGACAAATTCTTCAAGAAAAAGAGTACATCATCATAGAAGATCACTGTAATCCCTTTCATATTTGGGACGAGGACCACATACATAATCAGCAAAAGAATTGAGTACATCTTTTCCTGACCGCACCAAGAATTGACAGGCAGCCAGCCTCATTGCTTCTTCTTCTTCAGTTTCTCCTGGTTCGACCAGGAAGTCCAGGATATCTTTCGGCGGCTTGGGAGTAGACGAGCTTTCGCCCATTTCCTTCTTCTGCGGAGGTGGATGTTCTTTAACACCTTCAGTAGCTTCGGGGGCGACTTCAGCCTTCTTTATATTCTCTTCAGAAGATATTGTGAATAAAATGCGATCCTTCTACTCAAATATATGCTCTATTTATAGGCATATGGTTACAAGGATCGAAGGGACGTATTCTTTCCCGATATTTAGTTCATCCATTCATTTCTCACATTCATCCGACGTTTCATATGTTCATTAATACTTGACGGTTCGTCCGTTCATTTATTACATTCACTCGACAGTTCATCTGTTCTTCATTTCCTAACGGTTCGTCCGTTCATAATCTTCTATCAATTCATTAAGTGGGGATTCGTTATTGATCACGTTTTTATAACCTCTGAATCAATTCCGAATCTACTTACTCATTTGTCATGTTTTGACCTCTGCATAGAAATCAATCTATTTTCTTTCGAGTTCCTATATATTATTACGTCCATAATACCGCTGATAATATCATATACTCTAAAACAGAAAAGATGATTTTATTATCTATCATGTCCATAATTCATCCACAAATACAAATCATTGAGCATAGAAGAATTGTCATTTCCATTCCCATTTCACCACAAAAAGTCTATTATATTTTCTTAGACTTTCTTACAAATCATAATGGAAATCTATTACAAATTTTCAATGTAATAGACTGAGAATCTCTTCCTGTTTATATAACAGATCTCGTCGACAGTTCATATTCCACCATAAATTGGACGCAATCAGTCTCGGAGAACGAAGAGTCATTATGACATTTAATAAGTTCATTTGGATATTTTCAAAGAACTTCGAAGTCTTTTCGACTTCCAAAAAATTTTGGAGTCATCTCAGCGTGACTGAACTCATTTCATCATCTCTATTTCAAAGTATTTCGAAAATATTTTATCATTTTTCGAAAACTTTGAAGGGGGTTTTGTAGGCCTCAAAAATGAAGTCACGCTGAGTTGATCAGAACAAGTCACGCAGAGTGATCCTAGAAGCAGCACAAAAGATACGCTAAGTTCTGCCTGGCCATCTCCTTTAGAAGTCATGCAGAGACAGCTCAGCCATACATCAGAATCATAATGACTGACAACACAACAGTCGAGAAACGTCTCCTCGTATGCCACGTATGCACAGAACTCGAGAGATCACAGCCGTCTTTTGCAATCTTCCTTAGCAAGACTCACTCTTCACCAAGTTGGCTTGACTTTGGGTCTTATTTTCATTTAATGCGGCTGACAATATAATCAATGTCAGAGATTTTGTGTCAGACGAAGCATGCCAAATCAAGACAGCTGGCGGTTTGCGTGGATTCTGAACCTTCTCCTTCCTCAAAACATTGCGTGACTTTTGAGTTATTCTTCTCAAAGCCTGCGTGAATTCTGAAGTATTCTTCTTCAAAGCTTGCGTGGATTTTGCCTTCAACGAGTCTGCGTCAACGAATCTGCGTGGATTTTTGCCTTCAGCAAGTCAGCGTGGATTTCATTTCAACTGGAGTACGTGGCAGCCATGCCACCGATCTCTCTCTCGCATGCCCAGTAACTTGCACATGACCCATGCACTGATGCCATGTGTCCAACAGTTACGGGCCACGTCCAGTAACTACTCACTAACCCTGCGTGTATTTAGAGTCTGCGTGACTTTTCAAGTGCACCAGTGGTGAGGTAGTTATCTTTTCAGTTACTTTTTTTTGACTCTATAAATAAAGTTCTTTTTTTCTCATTCATTGTACAGATACATTGATATCTACGGTCAAAATTTTGAGAGCTTTTCTTCTTCGCATAGTCCAAGGGATAAAGCGATCGTCTTCTAGATCGGATTACTACAGTTGTAATTTTCCCAGAAACACAACAAATAAAGAGAATTTCTTTATGGAAAACAGTGACACGTTTTTAGTGGTGGCCCATGCAGGTCGAGTTTATGTAGTGGTATTCGAACTTGAGTACCACTACAGCCTGCAGTAGGAATAGGATATATCTTGAAGGTACTCAATCACAGTTAGGAACCCTTGAAAGATTTCCGGAACGACCCTTGAGAATCATATTTTAACTTCGATTTGAGAACTCTTTTTTCCCTTGATTTGATTTATTTTTACTTACTGTTGTTAAATTTGATTTTGATGGATTATGGTTGAATTTGAGTTGTATTCATTGATTTTGATGAATGATTGTCGAATTTTGAATCTTGATGATAGCTGTTGCATCCGAGTTGTATTTTGATGGATTTTTGTTCATTTTAAATTTTGAAGTTCGTTGATAAATTTGATTTGATTTATGGGTATTTATTGTTGATTTAATTTAATTTTTTTTGATAAGATGAAGTTATATGGGCTAGGTCATCTATGTTATGGAATCTAGTCTTCTATAGTCATATTAGCCAGCATGGTGAAGACATATAGTCTGACTCTGGATATATTTCTCGGGTGTGGGAATTTAAGGTTTTCGCAGCCAAGCTAGCGGTACCGTGAAAATGTTAAATACCACGATTCTAGAGGTATGTGCATAAGTCAAGGACTCTGTGATTATCGTAGCCTTGCTTACTAGTATGACGGGGATTTAGAGTACCATGATTTTGGATAGACGCATATGATTATAAGATTGTACCTTAAATATTTTTAAGCATATTTTCTCTACTTTGATGCAGTCCTTTAAAAAGAATTATTATTTGTTTTGCTTTGTTTTGCTTCTAATTATTTAACTTAGGAGTAGCTTGTGTAACTTCTTGCTATGAGTTTCTTCTTAATACAATGAATCGATGATTTTGCTAGACTTTATCTTGGATTTGATATTTAGCTCTGGTTTCAAAATGGTTCATTCTTTTAGGCAAATAAGCAAACAATTTTTATCGTTATTTCCTTCTTGCTATTATTCTAGTATTGAATAATAAAAATAAAACTGTCTTGATTTCGTCAATCACCTATTTTGCGATCTTGGTAGGAATCTAAATGTTGGTCTTAACGTAGAATTAATTTTTTTTTGGACATGAGAATATATGAGTATATTTACATAGTGGACACTTGCCTGATACGTATGCATGCTACACTTGATTTTCCACCTATCTAAATACATATTAATATGATGTTAATGTTAAAATTTTCAAAACCCCAATATTTCTGGTTTTCTGCTTTTCCAGTTTAAATTTGTAATTTAAATATAAATTTCATGTTATTAGTTTTGTCTACATAACTGCACATGTATGATATCTGCAGAGTTTCAATTTTTAGAGAAATTGGTTAAGTTATGTTAAATTTGTAAAATCTGAGACTGTATTATGTTAATATTACACTGGTTTAAATGTTAGCTTATTTTTAGATTTTGTATGTAAATGCCGAACTAAAACTGGGTTTAACCTTTCAATACTAAGCTATAACCCTGTACAAGGACACACACACACCCTAACTTAGTATACGTTGTCATGTAACCTAACCTTTCCTCTCTATGTTATGATCACATACTTGTATAGATATATATAGAGCTTAGGCATACATGTTATAATATATGTATATACATAACTAAATCTCTACCTCTTATAGATGTTTATGGTTAGCCATGCATGTTATGATTAAATAGGTTGTGTATTGTAGGTTGTTAACCCACATGCCATGAGTAGTGTAACAGGATAGCTCATATACAATTTTATGTATATTTCACATACACCCATACACACACAAACCACATAACATTACATAATGCTAGTTTTTCCTCTCTAACGCTCTCTATGTATATATATATTGTGATTTGGATTTCAATGCAAGTGATTTTCAATTCCTTAATTTTTGAATTTGATTTTCTGTACCCTTTTTCAGATAATTGGTAGTTGCCTTTATTTTGTTTTGATAAGTACCAGTTTTATATATGATGGTAGACCGCCTTACCGTTTTGATGGTTTGTCGTTTCTGTAACTTCTCTAATTTAGCACCCTAAATTGCTTGTATGTTTTGATACCCTATGACCGTTTCGGTTAGCATGACTAGTATACCTAGATAAGACTTTCACTACCACCGTATGCCATGACCCTGTATGTCGTCCTTTTGATCACATGATTTGTTTTAATCTTGGACTTTGATTGTGAGGGTTTGACCGAGAGGGAGTATGGACATTTTAATTTCGAGGAAAAATTTTTCTAAGGTGGGTAAAGTTGTAGCACCCAGTTTCCCAAATAAAGGTAATTTTAAAATTTCATGTTTATAATTATTTTAATAATGATATTTAATTCATGATATGATTTTTGGTGATTTTAAATTATTTTAAAATTATTTAAATCAATGACTTGTGATTTTGACGTTTTGCTAGTGAAACCCTAGAGACTGTTTGACCTAGAGCCTAACCATGTGATTATGATATTTTAATGTCATTTTTGGCCTAAGGATATTTTTGCATTTGACCTCTTTGAATTATTTTGATATTATTTTAGTATTTATGATATTGTTTTGGGGTTATTTGAGTCGGGTTCGAATTTCAACTCAATCCGACTTGAAACGGGGACCCGGGGATAGTTTGACTCTAGTGGGACCCACACACTAGTTAGGCATGGCCCACATGATATTAATTTTAGTCCACATGATAGAAATATTTTAGTTAGAGGTTAGACTAATTATTATGGATAAGGTTAGTGTGATTAGAGACTTTAGAATGACTAATTTAGTCCCAACCAATTAGCCCTTTCCTAATACTCATAGAATAGGTTAGTGGGGGCATTTTGGACCTTACCATAATAGGACAAATAGCCCCATATGGCCAGCCACTTTGGGAGAGGATAGGCTCAAGTTCATTTCATTATTCTCATCCACACTCTCTCTCTTGTTCTTCCCCAAATTCCTAGAGAGCAATCCCTAGCAATTTCTCCACCAAATCATTCCATTTCACCACCAAATATTCTTCTTTCCTTCTCCATTCTAGCCAAGGAGGAAGCTACCCAAGTTTGGGAGGATTCGGAGCTCGTTCGTGTCCTTTTGGAATCTCTACGTGTCGGTGTCGCTCCGGGAAGGTTTTTCTTCGATTCGATCTACCGGGAGGTATAAATCCCTTCTCCTTTTCATTTTCTCATGCATATAGGTCTATTTTGAACCCATAGGAATGACCCCATAGTTGTATCTCCATTTGTGTCCATTTCGTGTCCATTTGGAGGTCATAGGAGTGTCCTTTGTGTTGTGGTTGTGTCCATGTGGAAAAATTCCAAATTTGGACACACTATGTGTTGTTGTTATGTATGAATGAATTATTACATGTTTAATCTCATATTTTTGTATTAGAGATGTGTTCTATAGTGTCTCATATATATATATATTAGTGTAGAGAGTGAGTTCTTGATATATTATGTTATATACTTGTGTTCTTTTGTCTCAAACTACCTAAATCCGTCATGATTTTTATCCACGTTTTTAATTTCAGCCCTAACTTAGAAATGTCATAACTTCTAGCTCAAAGCTCGGTTTAATCTTTCGTTTTTTTAAAAGAAGAGTATTGAAGTTATATTTCCAAAAACATGTATTAATAGGCCTAATTCTTTCTATAACTTTCTGGAGAATTATTTGAGTGTCAGGTGTACGAAAGATAAACGCGTTCTCGGTGTTTTCGCGATTCCGGGAGTTTCCGGAAATGAAAACGCGATCCGTTTAAAGTTTCGGAAAGCTAACACATAGATCTATAACATACTTTAATCCTAAATTTTAATTCATGCTGAGATGGTATAGTATTGATTATTAGTAGGAGTTACTATTTGGCATATGCATTTTGTGCACCCTTGTGTGTAATATAATATTCTATTTGATTTTAACCCATGTTAATGTATATACATTATGTAAATAAATAGAGAATACAAGCATGAGTAAATGGTTAAATAAATGATGTATGAGGTGTAAGTATCCTATCTAATGTAAGCATGTATAAGTATGGCTTGTAATGAATATGTAGGTTCCATAGTATGTAATGTATGGTGCATATAGTGCTGCAAGAGAATAATGAATGATGAATGAATGCAAGCATGAATGTAATGTAATAATAGATGTAATGTATGCAATATACAAGTTAATGAGATGTAATGTTCTATGTTAACACAAATCCTATATTACCTCATGTACCCCCTTACACTATGTTGACACTATCACACTTGACACATTGTTCACTTACACTTTGACACTCTTTGATATGTATACACTATGTATGCCCATTTAATCCTCACTTGCCCCTTTGCCATGTTCACATACACACACATAGCCTCTTAAATAAGTATTTATGAATATAGTTAACTTAGCTATGTATGTATATTATATATATGTTAGCATATTGTGTTGTAATATATAAGTTTATATAACCATTTGAAATGCCATGATTATCGACCTAATGTTGAATACCAATATATGCATGTATATATATGTGTAGACATATATAGCTTAAAGTAATAGATTACCTTGTGTATATCCAATGGGAATTCTTGCCTATTTGAGTATTGAATAATTGCATGCTATATAGAGTTGGGAGTATGTTGGCTTGTATAGCCTTGTATTGATGTGTGCTTGCTAGGATAGTCTTGGTTAGGCCTAGTAAGACTTACTGGGTTAGGATGACCTAGTTTGACCTAGTTTGACTAGTACAGTTGACCAGAGTTAACCAAGGGTTGACTTTGGCCTAGTTTGACCTAGATTCATGTAGAATGCATTGTAGTGCTTTATATTACCCTTCTGGACATGTTGTGACTTGTGCTGTTCTAATTAGGAGCCAGACACCTCTCCTTAGACAGTATCTTTACCTTGGACATTCAGATATCAGGCGAGTACATTCTCTGATCGTTTCATACTTGTCACAAATTATATTCTCGCTCTAGATTACTTTTACTTGATGCTGTCACGTTATCATCACGGATTGGTACTATACGGATCTCTTCTTGGGATGTTACCCCCTTAGCGGGCGCATCGGATACTTTATGACATGTGTTTCATGTACATCATGTATTCCTTGCTTCTGCGTTATTCATGTACACTCATGTTCTCTCATGTTCTTACATGTACGTTCATGTACTCTCATGTTCTTTCATGTACGCTCATGTTTCCTCATGTGTTTCTTGTATAACCAAAACATCATGTCCGTAACGTAACTTGAATAGATCCTTGTGTATTGATTGTGGGTAGGGGTGAGTATAAATGGTCATGTGATTTACCTATCATGTACACTCTGTTACTTTTTATGTTCATCATGTACAACCTAAGCCATTTACATGCCATCTCGTACTCTAAATCACTAGTCACTTAGAGTTCTTACTTATCATGTATATATATTTCCAGTTATCAAATATC
This sequence comes from Iris pallida, assembly GCA_029216955.1. Classification (NCBI taxonomy): domain Eukaryota; kingdom Viridiplantae; phylum Streptophyta; class Magnoliopsida; order Asparagales; family Iridaceae; genus Iris; species Iris pallida. Next base: position 4,087,942 of record JANAVB010024994.1, read on the forward strand.
TCTCCTGTTTTCATGTACATCTTCTTACAGCGTTTCTTGTATCTTATTCTATTGCCTGTTTTATATTTCCTGATATGATATGAACTGTATGAGATGTATTGTGCTCGCTCCTGTCCTGACTGGACCTGTTGATAAATTTTACAGATAGCCTAGGATTGCCTGCTAGCCTAGAGGAGACACAGTAGAGGTTGTTTAGATAGTTATTTCATTTTATCTGGAGTTGTATTTACTTGTGGATTACTGTATTTGAGTTTTGAGATGTATTTCTGGGATTATGTATCTTAGACACTTAGACTTCTATCTCCTGTATCTCTTTTGGATTTCATGTTTATCTATCTTTATTATTCTACCTTAGATTGTGATTGAGTTGTACCTCTGTGTTGGCCTCCTTATGGAGAGTATTCATATTATGCTAGTTATAGTTCATGACCTAGAACATCGTTCTACCGCCGATACTGCGGCGTAGGCTGGGCGTTGTTATGTACTCGTACCCTCACGGTGGGTACGGGTCGTGACAGTGTCGGGACAAGTTACACTATTAGATGCAATCTACAGCTAAGCAATCAATCAAGCAATCAAAGATGCAAGCAAGGATTCGAAGTATAAGGCATAAGAAAGATATTATACCTCACGAGTCAAACAAGTCGGGATATCATGATCGGATATCATCCTTATGCTCCCACGTTTGACTCACCCAAAGAGTGATGACCCCAAGCAACCCGGACTAACTTGATAGTCTTGTTCTTGAGTGTCTTCTCCCTTCGGTCCAATATAGACACGGGCCTCTCCTCATACGAAAGGTTGGTACCAAAAACTAATTACGAATAATCCAGGATGTGGCTCGGGTCCGGGATATACCATCGCAGTTGGGATACATGGAATACGTCATGCACCTCACGTAGCGATGGTGGAAGAGCGAGACGATAGGATACATCTCCTACTCGCTCCAGAATGTCAAATAGCCCTATATACATAGGACTAAGCTTTCGTCGCACGCCGAAACGATTGACGCCACGGTTAGGTAAAATCCTCAGGAATACATGGTCGACGACAGAAAACTCAAGAGGGCGCCGATGAGAATCGGTCCAATGACGCTGGAGATCTTGGGCAACTCGAAGATGATCTCTAACTCCCCTGACCACCTCAACGGTCTGAGCAATCATTTCTGGACCGAGCATCTGCCTCTCCCCGACATCGTCCCATGCTAGCGGAGATCGACACTTCCTTCCATACAGTGCCTCGAACGGTGCCATCTGGATACTAGCTTGGAAACTGTTGTTGTACGAGAACTCTACCAGGTGCAGGTAATCTTCCCATGAACCACCAAAGTCGAGCGTACAAAATCTCAACATATCTTCGAGAGTCCGGATCGTACGTTCTGACTGGCCATCTGTCTGTGGGTGATATGCTGAGCTAAACTGGAGACGAGTCCCCAAACTCTCTTGCAGGCTACGCCAAAAGTGCGATATTAATCTGGAATCTCTGTCCGAGGTGATACTGACTGGAATACCGTACAATCTGATAATCTGTCGGAGATACATCTCCGCTAGCTGAGCCGTCGACTGACCAACTCTGAATGGGAGAAAGTAAGCCACCTTCTTGAGCCTGTCTATGGCAACCCAAATAGCGTCTCTGCCAGCCGGGGATCTAGGCAATCCAGTAACAAAATCTATGGTTATATGCTCCCATTTCTACTATGGAATTAGCAATGGTTGAAGTAGTCCAGCCGGTCTCTGATGTTCAGCCTTAACTTGTTGACAGACTAAACAACGAGAGACAAACCGGGCTATCTCCTTCTTCATGCCATTCCACCAAAAGTGCTGGCGAATATCACGGTACATCTTAGTACCGTCGAGATGAATGGAATACTGCGAACTGTGGGCCTCTGCCATGATCTTTGTCTGATATCTCCACTGGGTACACAAAGATGCGTGTCATGTCAAAGTGTACCGTCTTCATGGATACATAACTCTGGTCTTCGTCCTGCCTCACACTCTGCTCTGAGTCGCTGAAGCTTGGAATCTGCTGACTGCGCCATCCGGATCCTCTCAACTATAGTGGACTGAACTTGCATGCTGGCCATCAATGCCACACTGGTAGGAAGGACAACTTCTATACCCATCTTCTGAAGATCGACTAACAGCTCTGGTTGCGCTGTTAGGAAATAAACTCCGGCTGTCCTGCTCAATGCATCCGCAACAACGTTGGCCTTCCCAGGATGATACTGTAAGTTGATGTCATAATCCACAAGCAGATCTAGCCATCTCCTCTGACGCATGTTGAGATCCTTCTGAGTGAAAATATACTTCAGGCTCTTGTGGTCGATAAAAATCTCCACCCTATCTCCGTACAGGTAGTGCCTCCAAAGCTTAAGTGCAAACACTACTGCTGCCAGCTCTAAGTCATGGGTTGGGTAATTTCTCTCATGATCACGAAGTTGTCGTGACGCATAAGCTATTACCTTCCCATGTTGTATTAGAATACATCCTAAACCTCTGCCCGAAGCATCACAATACACTGAGAATCCTCCGTTTCCATCTGGAAGCGTGAGAATAGGAGCCGTCATCAAGCCTCACATCAACCTCTCAAAAGAATCCTAGCATTCTACTGTCCAAGCAAACTGCACATCCTTGCAGGTCAACTTGATCAATGGTGCTGAAATCCGAGCAAAGTCTGAAACAAATCGCCGGTAGTAGTCGGCCAAGCCAAGAAAACTGTAAATTTCTGCCACTGTGCTAGGTACCGGCCACGTTTCAATGGCCACGATCTTCTGGAGATCCACTTCCACTCTGCCTCGGGTGATGATATGGCCCAAGTACGAAATGCGATCGAGCCAGAACTCGTATTTACTAAACTTGGCATACAACTGGTGCTCTCGGAGAATCTGGAGGATAATTCTGAGATGCTGCTCATGCTCCGCCTCACTCTTGCTGTAGACCAGGATGTCGTCTAGGAATACAATCACGAACTGATCCAAATAAGGCATAAAGATACAATTTATGAGGTCCATGAATACTGCCGGCGCATTAGTTGCTCCAAATGGCATCACAAGGAACTCCCAATGCCCATATCTCGATCTAAAAGCTGTCTCGGGATGTCCTGCTCTCTGAGTCTGATCTGATGGTATCCTGACCGCAAGTCGATCTTCGAGAATACTGTTGCCCCCTTGAGTTGATCAAACAAGTCATTTATCCTCGGGAGAGGGTATCTGTTCTTGATTGTCACCGAGTTCAAGGTACGATAGTCTACACATAATCTAGACGTACCATCCTTTGTTTTTCACAAGAAGCATCGGGGCTCCCCAAGGTGATCCACTAGCACGAATAAATCCCTTGGTTCTGAGTTTTTCAATCATCTTGTACAATATCTCTAGTTCTGACGGTGCCATCCTGTAGACTCTCTCTGACACTGGGGCTGTCCCGGGAATCAAGTCGATAGTAAACTCGATCTCTCGCTTTGGCGACATCCATGGAAGCTCTTCTGGGAAAACATCCGGGAACTCTTCGACTATCTGAGGTAACTGTACTACTGCTACTGCCATCTGCAATACTGAAGGAGAAGGTTCAACTTTGCCTCGGAAGAAAGAAAACTTTGGCTAGCCTGGAATGCTAAAAATAACCCTGCCAATGTGGCAGTCTATCCTAGCATACTGGTCCCTCAACCAATCCATCCCTAAGACCACATCATAATCGGCCATCGGAAACTCTATCAATCTAGCGGGGAATTCTCTACCGCTAACTACGATCCGACATAAGAAAAATACTCAATCTACTCCCACAAGTCCTTTACCAGTAAGTATATTGAGCCTTATTGATAATGACTCGGGGTCCAGTCCTACCCGTGTCGCGAATCGTGCAGACATAAATGAATGCGATGCACCAGAGTCAAATAATACTGAAGCTGGAAAGGTGTTGACGAGAATAGTACCTGCCACTACCTCACCTGGTGCTATTCCTTCTTCTTTCATGGTCAAGGCCAGCACTTGACCATGTCCTCTGGGTGGGGGTCCCCTCTGCTGAAAATTCCTCTGCCTACTCTGGAACAGGGCTTGGGCATACTGCTGCGGTCTCTGCTGCTGGAATACCTGGGCCTGCGTCGGCAATGGCCTCGGAAATGGGTACTGCAGCTACTGCTGCGGCTGGACTGGTGCTGGTCCTGTAACTGAAGGACTAGAGAAGGCTGATGAACTCCCCCTGTTCGGGAAGTTCCCAACCATGTGGTCCGGGGCACCATAAACTAAGCACAAACCCTGTGCTCTACGACACTCTGACACCACATGCCCTGGCTTCTCGCAGTGTGGACATCCCACTGCGGAAGACTGCTTCTGCTTCTGCTGTTGAGGGTACGTCGGGGTGGAATACTGAACCGACGTCACTGAGGCCGCCCGCCTCAGAGCTCCAATGGTCAAAGCCCTGGCTGCCGGGGCTGGTGCTGATGACTGATTCATCTGGCTGTAAGATCACTTCCAACCTTCGGTCCTATCCACGATCCTCTGGGAGGTATGCTCATGCCTCCGGGCTGCTCTCAACACTGCATCAAAAGTCTGATGCTCAAACTTCTCTACCGCCAATAAAATCTCTAGGTGGAGCCCCTGCTGGAACCGCTGGGCTCTATCGAACTCGGTTGCTACCAAGGTAGAAGCAAAGCGACTAAGCCTAGAGAACTCGGCCGCATATCCATCGACCGTCCTGCCCATCTGCTTCAGATTGGTGAACCTCGTCTGTAGATCATACCGAGCAACAGCATCGAAGTACTTGGTCTGAAATCTCTCCCTGAATACTGTCCATGAAATAGGGGCCACTAATCCATCGGCCTGCGCTGCCCACCAGCTGCGGGCAAGATCTAGTAACTGTAGGCGCACTACGGCCACCTTCTCGTTCTCTGGAGTCCTGGCTGCTTCTAGAATCACCTCTGTGTCCTGAAGCCAAGCATCTGCAGCGATCGCATCTTCACTTCCGTCGAAAAAGGGAGGGTTCAAGCGCTTGAAGCTGTTGGCCGTGCTATTACCCTGATGACCTCCTCTGGTCAAAGCGTCTGCCACCGCCTGGTGCAAGGCATCTCCTCGTCGATCCTGGAAGGCTAATAGTGACCTGATGAGACCCACCAAAGTGTCATCATCAGGCTCTACAGGCTGGACGGGCTGAACTGGTGGCTCTCCTCCAGTAGGCATGACTCTGGAGGCTACTCTTGAATGCTGGGCTTGATCCCCAGGTTGCTGCTGGTCCGCGGGAGGTGCTCCGCCTTGCTGATCGGCAGGTCCATGAACAATACCGCTGAAGAAGACGACATAGAGAACAATAAGGAAGGACCCGGACAGATCAAAGATGCAAGCATGTGATCAGGTCAAGATTTTCAGGGATTGGAAGATACGAGCAGAGATCAAGGGCGAGTACTGATTGAGACATCTATTCGGTAAACCCTCACATATCTTGATTTACAAGACCTGTATGGGCCACCACTAAAACCATGTAACGCCCCAGAACCTGAATACTGGAGAGCTGGGGCGTACATAGCCAGCTACGTATATTGAAGTGCAACCCACCTCGCTATACGGTCATGGCTGTCTAGATACATGAGGATTTAACTACAAGCCAACAGTCTCCTATGGTCATGAATAAGCCTATTGTCTCAATCACAAGCAAGTATTAACAATTACAAGATGTCAGAGCACCAAATATATAATAGTAAGGTGTCCCATATATTACATATTCGGATGATCATGAAGCTAGTCGTACAAAATGTCAAGACTAGCAAGAGTTTTAGTCAATACATGATCAACCCTAGGTTTTGTCAATCATGTTACAGCCCGTAGGCAGACAATAAGTAAAGGTGCAACCGAGATAACACGTGCTCGCCGGCTAAACGTCTCAAAAGAATAATTTTAACAATAAAGTGGGAGGACAAAAAGAAACCCACTCGTTGCCATGGTTACGCCTGGTGGTCACCATCTGGCTGGAAGACAGGTGGATCCTCTGGTGCTGCTCTGATATCTGGCCACACAAAACCAGCTGTGTCAAACCCCAGAAAGAGCAAGTGCCACAAGGAGGCTTCACATAGGAACTAAAACCAGCATATCACAATAGAATAGTAAAGAAAAATAATAAATAAAGAACTGATAATAACATATATAACAACAATAAACTAAGTACGAAGAAACCATTCAAGTATCCAGGTCACAACCCATAAACCAAACAAGGACCGGGGTTGTAACCCTTCACCTGAATAGAAACCCGTCTCAAATACTATTGGTACAGTAAAGAAAATAAACGAAGAGAGGACACAGAACTCCTCTGGGAGTCAGGTTACAACCCTTAAACTAAACAAGGACCGGGGTTGTAACCCTTCGCCTGAACAGAACTGGACCCCTGATCTTTATTGCTAAGGCCAGTATAAATAATCATGGTATTAAGGTAAGGTAAAACATGACGAACAAGGCATGGGGTTGAAATAAGACAATAAACGAAGAGAGGACACAGAACTGCTCCGAGAGCCAGGTTACAACCCTTAAACCAAACAAGGATCAGGGTTGTAACCCGTCGCCTGAACAGAACTGGACCCCCGATCATTATTGTTAAGGCAAGCATCAATAATCATGTCATGTCACAATCTTGCACAGAATCAGGATAAGACTAAGCTGGAGTAAACTCCATCCAATCAATCACGGCCAATCAAGAGTACGGCTTGATACTTTTAACTAACTAGGGTTATCATAAGCCTAGTTACTAGCAAGATGCAATGAGATTATTCCAACAGCCACAAGTCCTGCAGACCATCCGGTTATCCAGGTCGAATGTCCATTTATGAAGAATGCAACACGTGACTGTGTGCTAGAAATGTTCCCTACTCGTCGGTAGGCTACAAGTCCACTTAATGCATCTAGATAATGGGATTGCCTGTAGCTGGGAATCTTTTCATGTCTACTGAATTATTATAGTTTATTAGCCTTAGTCAATTGCAGTAGGTATCCCTGACCGTGATACTTAGGAATCCCTATCCTAGACATGATGCAAGACAGTATTGGTTTATTTGTACAAACACAATCGTCTACGGTGTCCAGGTCGTTCATACTTGTCATGTCAGACTAGCTGTCGTAACAGCATGTCATGATATATCATGTCAGTTTTGTTGTCAAGAGTGCGCCACGGTGGGCCACTATCGTGTTCTATTCTTACATTATCATGAATGAGAAAACTTGCATAAAATAACTAATAACATATTCTTGAAGCCAAGAAAAAAATCTACAACTTTCATGTTGGGAGTTGGGAGAAATTCTGGCCACAATTCAGCCAAATAGGACTTAGAATAGCAAAAACAGCCAAAATAGGCACTATGCGGCACTATTCAACACTATGCGGCACTATTCAACACTATGCGGCACTTCCATATGCGGCTGGACACTATACGGCACTATGCAGCACCCTTATGCGATCGGATACTATGCGGCACTATGCGACACCCTTATGCGGCTGGATACTATGCGGCACCCTCATGCGGCTGGGCACTATGCGGCACTATGTAGCACCCTCAAGCGGTTGGGCACTATGCAGCACCCTCATGCAGCTGGATACTATGCGGCACTATGCAGCTCCCTTATGCGGCTGGACACTATACAGTACCCTCATGCGGCTGGGCACTATGCGGCACTATGCAGCACCCTTATGCGGCTGAACACTATGCGGCACTATACAGCACCCTTAGAGCATCATTAGTAAGGCCCATCCCATTTTCTAGATTCTAGATTTAGAATGTAGGAGCTCATTTTGTAGAATAATAAGTCTCATCCCTAGTTCCAATTTCTACAATTTCGGTTCCAACCCATCCATGGGTGCTAAGGGTTAGGCTTCCCAATTTCTAGATTCTAGATTGTAGAAACTCATTTTATAGAATAGTAAGTTCCAATTTGGAGCCCAACTTTCTAGATTCTAAACTTTATATTATTTGTTTCCTACATTAATTTTTGACCACACAATTTTTGGGACCGGAGCTCACTTTATCATTTCCTACTATTCTCATACAAACCCAACCCATTCTACATTTACCTTTTTTTTGAAATTTTGGGCTCCAAATTGCATTGGAGAGTTCCAACTACTAATGATGCTCTTATGCGGCTGGACACTATACGGCACTATGCAGCACCCTTATGCGGCTGGGCACTATGCAGTACCCTTATGCGACTGGGCACTATGCGGCACTATGCAGTACCCTTATACGGCTGGGAACTATGCAGCACCCTTATGCGACTGGGCACTATGCGGCACTATTTATCGTCCCTGCCAAAATCAGCACAGATGAACATAGAAATGGCCAAAAATGCTTTTGTCCATAACTTCCTCAAAACAAGTTGAAATCCAACTTTTCAAAGGTCTATTTTGGGTAAAATTGAATTCTCTACAACATGGAACAATCAAAACATGAAAATAATAAAGTTTAATAGATCAAAATCCAAAAAAACTGAAAATAATATAAACTTAGATCTACAAGAAAAAATCCATCAAAATAGAAAATGCCAAGTTCTAAAATATCTTAGAATCTCGCGAGGAAGACAATGGAACAACAAAAATAGAGTTTCTCCATGATGCAAGTTGTACTTGCCTAAGCTTCTCTTGGTAGGTGGAGAAGTTAAGAGGAAGAAGATGAAGAAATAAATGAAAGTAAAGATGAGAGAGAAAGGGGGTTGGGTTTTAAATGATGATGGTGGTGGTAGGTAGGGGTTTTCTTTTGGTTCATGATGAACCCAAAAGCATACCAAACCAAGCTAAACCGAAACAAGCTAAACCATAACCAATGAAATGCCAAAACAACCATGCCAATGCAACATGCTAAAAATAAAATCATGACTAGCTAACCATGACTAATAAAATACGAACCTGAAATATGTACACGTATACGAAAATACGTACAACGGATTTCGAGGGTGACAGTGGCCCATGCAGGTCGAGATTCGTATTTGTGCGAAGTCGTGGTAGTACGACGATTAGTTGTACTCCTGCGCACCTATTTTTCGGATACGAGACGTATCCAAGCCTGTCTACGCCACAGAGTCGACGGAAGAACGCTGTCACGGCCAAGATGCTCAAAATCACAAAATATAACATTTATTGCTCATTCACATTTCTAAAATTTATTATAACAGTTACAAGATTTATATTAGAAAGAAAAATACAATTTTCTTACACATACTTGAAATAGCTACAATATCTATTTAAAGTCTAGGTTTTGGCCTGCAAGTACACATGTATCTCCCTTACTAAGAAAAGCCACAACTAAACCTGAAAAATGTTGG